>VXBB01000838.1:832899-1025399 GCA_013399915.1 Illadopsis cleaveri | reverse complement strand
TTTTTTTTTGGATGGTTGTAGGAAAATCAGGGCCAAAAAGGAACTGGAGAGTGTGACTTCAGCTGGGTAAGGACTTTCAAACTCAGATGGCCAGTGTCAGGGCCAACTAGTGTATATA
The DNA here is from genome assembly GCA_013399915.1 of Illadopsis cleaveri. Taxonomy (NCBI): domain Eukaryota; kingdom Metazoa; phylum Chordata; class Aves; order Passeriformes; family Timaliidae; genus Illadopsis; species Illadopsis cleaveri. Next base: position 1,025,281 of record VXBB01000838.1, on the reverse strand, counting down.
ATTATCCTATTTATAATTTTTAGAATGATCTTGCTTTACAGCCATTGATTTTCGGTCTCCATGTCAAACTTCCAGCACAAGGTTGCTGGGAGCCCTGCCTTAGCTGTACAAGCCTAACAGCTGTTCATGTTAGTAAAGCAGGTTCAAATTTATACTTGAAAAAATTAGTGGATCATAAAAAAAAATATGGAACAATGACAACCATGGGGAAAAGGTAATAATTTAAGTCATGAAAAATTAATCAGAGAGTGATACATTATTTTTGTTAAGCAAAATGTGTTGCACTAAGAAAAAAAGAAGCCCGTAGCTTTAATTAATTCTGCTTAACATTAATAGAATAAGGTCAGGCACACCAAAAACTGTTGAATAAAGCAAAAACGTGTGAAAGATATATAATCTGATGTTATTCATAATGAAGAAGGGTTATCTTGTGGTCAATACAGCACCATTATTTTTAAGTTAGAGGTACAACTGCTGAAAATATACAGTGGCCATAACAACTTACCTGACTAGATTGTGAAAAAGGGTTCACATAAAAAGCATTTTATGAAATGATACTCCCATTTCCATGATCAAAATTTATGGCTATTTCTATCTCTTAAACAACCTAGGGTTTTATTCTATCCAAAATAGGGAGCCTTCCTAGAATTGAGTGGAGGTTGGACCAGATGACCCACTATAGTCCCTTCCAGCCTCGCCCATTATGTGATTCTGTGCATTTAAAGTTGTGGCAAAATCACAAGAATATAATATTTTGGGGAAAATTCCTGCTAAAAGCCCATGTGTCAGGGAATGGCTCTCAGACACGCTGCTTTGTGGGTCTGCAAAAGAAGAAGCTTTTGGGCAACAACTGCAAACATGTTGTTCATAGTCAGAAACAGCAAAACAGGCCCACATGTTTTCCTCGTGGCACTGTAGAGAACCTATGGAAACTGCAGCTTCCTGTAAAAGGAAGACACTTTCAAAAGCATACAGAAACAAACATGTAAGAAACAAGTGGGCTGGGAGACGATTCAAATTCCAATTAACTGTCTTCATTGTTTGTTCCTGAGCCTAGGAATGGCTCTCTGTAGCATTGGGAGGGATTAATCTCTGCAAATTTTAGGCACATGTGCATCTCCTGGCTGGCCAGGTGCCTTTCAGCGTCAATGAAGAGACTCTTCTAGATGGTGATTTGTCTCAGGTGTGTTAAATGAAGCACTCATTTCCCCCAGCCAATCCTGTAGCAGAGACCCCCTCAAAGGCCAGCTGAGAATAATTAGCTCATTTGTGTTTGAGCAGACCCCAGGACATGTGGAACCTGCACTTCCTGAGCTAGCTCTACCACCCTGACTTCATACTCCTTGCCTGGGGGCTTTGGACTCTTATTTAAGCCGAAAACAAGAGGTATGGCTCTTTCCTGGTGTGCCTTATGTTCCACGCTGGAGTGCTTTGTTGGTGAGGACTTTTCCAGACCTGTAGTGGCTGACCTGATTTGCCACCACCAGCCTGTTCTGCTCTTTTCGGGCGCTGTGGCCGTTTCTGCCTCTCGGATTGCCTGACCTCAGGATGTGTGTGCAACCTTGCTCCTGCTCCTCGAACAGGTACTGCTAAATATATGTTGCTAAGATAATTTGCTGCTGGATTAATAAGGGCTAAAAATATTTAGAGTGTCACAGACAGTATTTGGTGTTGCTGAAATGCTGTTATTATTGTTTTGGCTTGACAAAGGAGACAAATGTAAATAACATTCAAAACGTTTGTTTGAGCAATTGTTGTAGAAGGACTGTGCAAGCACAGGTTTAGTTCAAGTATCTTTGTTGGTTAATATATAATTATAGTGAACTTTTTCTGTCATGAGGTGCAATGCTGAAACAGTCATGCTGTTGTGAAGTTGTTGTAGGATCCCTACTGAAACTGCCAATAGGTCTTAAGGTTGTGATATAGATGCTATTTGTTTATCCCTGAAGCAGATTTTGTTGTTGTTGTTGTTCATCTAATATTATGAATGGTTTCTAAATGGCATTACCATGTCATTTGTGGAAATATAGCCTTCCTGTTTAATTTCCAGCATGCTGTGTGACTGTCCTTGCATCTGTTGCTTTGTCCAAGTTTGTGCTGCACGTGATAAGGCCTTCCTCACATTTTATTACCTTGGGGTTATTTCTTTGCCAGAATTTCCAAATGAAAGCAGGAGCACCTGTATGTCTGTAGGAACAGGGAGAAGGGAATATAGCTGGTGGTGTCCTGCGTCTTCAGTGGTGCTTAAGTCAAGAGGGCATCACCTGTGAAATGGGAGAAAGAATAGGAAATGTAAAAATGTGAGAAAACTGGTATGTTGAGATAAAGACAGTTTGATAGGTAGAGTAAAAACTCTGTGTGAAAGCAAAGCAAAACAAGGAATTCATTCACCACACTCCATTGGCAGACAGGTGCTCAGCCATCTCCAAGAAAGCAGGTTGCCATCACACCTAATGGTTTTTTTGGAAGAAAAATTACATCACGGTGAATGTTCCTCCCTTATTTCCTCCTCCAATTTATGTGCTGAGTAACCTCTGATAAAAGGCTGCATGCTAATAAACTGTACTCATCCTTAAGGCATTTCTCTTAAAGCATCCTTTGTGGATTGCTTGCCTATTTCCTAAAGTAAACATTTTCAGTGTTTTCCTATGATCTTACCTGCTTGGTTTGATCATGGAGATCCCACCTTATAAACACTGACAAAAGGAAGAGAAAGCAGAACTGGGTGTGTAACTATGATCATCTTCTTAAAGCCATGGCAAAACAACTTGTCCCAATGGTAAAATTAATTTTCATGGGCTCTGCCTAAAGTGAGGTCCTTAACTGATTCCATAGTAAATAAGTTGCCATTGGCTATGGGAGTAGGAGCGCTCTCAGTGATATTTAGTGTAATCCTCCCCATTTAATTCATTCACTGAAGCCACAATTCAGTATTTTTGACGTCAGACTTAATTCCCATAGAGGCCATTGTGGCCTCAAAAGCATTGAACTGTGGCCTTGCTGGATGAATCAGACAGAAGAAACAGGGATAATCATCAAGGAGGAAAGTGTATATTTATACACTGATCGTTGTCATTGATAATAGCTGAAAGGAAAATGCAGAAGAAATACATAAGGATTTTAATGAGGATTTTGAGTGGCAGTTCTCTAGCTACACTACAGGAGTAATTACTCATCAGCGGTATAACTCAGGGATTATCCTAATGCAGTTTTGTGAAAGTGAACAAGACCTCTTTAAAAAAAACACCCACCCCTTTAATCAGTGTTTCCCTTTGACAGCAGGTGCTTTAGCCCTGCCAAGACATTTTTACTATGAAGTCAGTTCAGCATCAAAGTTCTAAATGATGCATAGGATTTCATGGCTAGCCCTGTGGTTTAAATGTTATGACTGATCGGGGCAGAAGAAATGCCTTTTCATTTCACTGATACTACAGGAAAGTCTCATGTTGTGTGGAAAGAAACTACCTTTTTTTTTTTCTCTACCTTTTCCTCTTCACCACACATCTGAAGTTTTTCCCCCTACTGTTAAAGCAGTTCAGTCTAAACAATAAAGCGCTGTAGGCAGACTGTACAAAGATCAGGCCAATTCCCTTGTTTATTAGCCTGAGAGTTCTGGGGTTTAATAATGGCCAGAAGACAGGCTGTCCTTGCAGAGAAGGGGGGGTATCAGCAGCCTTCAACCTTCGGGGGTCTGCCTTCTCTAACAAATATCCCAGTGGTGGTATCGAGCTGTGTGGCTCAAAACTTTGTCTTTCTTCTTGGATCAGCTGAAAGGAGCAGATGTCAAAAGTGCTTCTTTTCGCACAGCCCAGGCCTCAAACCAAGCTGAAGCTTGGGCTTAAGGCTATGTATCCTCTGGGCATGCAGAGGGGATGTGGCCAAACCTTTTGGTACCCAGGGAGTATTATGAACACCAAGGACAAGAGAGAATTGCTCCATGCACTCTTGGGAAATAATGAGTGTAAATAGAGCAAGGGAAACTCTGAGTGGCACAAAAATTCCCGTATGGGATTGTAGAGGGGAGGCTGCCTCCTTACTGCTGTAGCTCATCCCTTGCATGACTCTGGAGCTATGTTAATCTTGCTGGTACAGGCTTACTCCAGGCTAGAGGCCAGTAGAGCAATTGGATTACCCTGGGGATTGGTTTTTCTTTTCATCTTTCACTTCTGTAACTTCTAATAGGAATGCATGGGGTAGAATGCTGTTTATGTGTGGGGCCTAAAGTAAGAGGGGTGTTTGTTTGAATTAGTCAAAGAGGAAAGATTCATGCTTAAAATAGAACATCTGGGTATGACTGAGATGACATTTCCTAACAGAAGATTCAGTGTTAGAGGGATGTATTTATAAATACTGGGGAAAATGGGACACGTGTAGATCTATCTCTATTGGATATTCATGAAGTGTCATAGTTTTATTTGGGCAGAGGTTTGGCAATAATCAACGCCAGCCCTGTTTATTAGGTTTGAAAGTAAATCAATAGCGAATTGGAATTCCATTTATATTTGTGACTGCTTTGCTGCTGCCTAACAAGGTGTAGCAGAACACACCTACTGGACAGTCACACCTAGCAGGTGTGAGGAGAGACATGTATACGCACACTTACCACTCTCAATTGCTTTTGTGAAATGAGCTGTGTTGTAGTAGGGAATTTTCAGAGGAGAATCAGGACAAAATGCCCAAGGTAAAGGAAAATCCAGTGAAATGTGTAGGGTTCAGATGCTAGTGATAAGGGAAGCCCTATGGTAAGGTGTTGCATGTTGTGTTGTCTGCTTAGCGGCTCTATTTTAACTGCCTTGAAACTTTTGCAAGTGCTAAGAAAAAGATTTGCTTCTTATTATTATTTCTGAAAGATGCTAAATATGCAGAGTGCTGCCCCAAACCATGAAAAGTATTCTGCTCTTGAATTGTTGTCAATGATGATGGGAGAGACCAATAAAAAGCATGCCTTAACAAAAAAAACCACCAAAACCTGAAACCTGTGTGTTTCTTCTGGTGACAGCACCCAAATTTCTGGTGAAACTGGTAGAAGAAAAAATTATTGGTGATGAACCTCTAATGGACAGCTCTTGATTAGGTGGATTATGCTTTTTTGAGGATGGCTTGGCCCTTGGTAATGTATAAGTTCTGCTGGAAATTACTATTATTATGCTCAGGGTAGATATCTCTTTCTGTTCCTTTAGTTTTGCACTTTATAACCAGGCTGCTGTGGTGGGCAAGGGTTGGCATTGTAGCTCCCACGGAGATGAGAGCGTGATCTTGCCCCATCCTATGGACTTGGCTTCAGCTGAGCTCATGGAATGAGTGCTGTGCTTGTGAATGCAAGAGAATTAACTCTCCTTGTTACATACCAAAAAAGGGAGCAATACAGGTAGCTTGCAGACTGCTTTGAGTTTTGTGGCAATGGCATGAGTGAAGGTCTTTTTGTGGTGGAAGGGTGCAGGATTCAACAATTGAAACCTACCACTGGATGGTTGTCTGAAGAGATTGAGCCAAAATCTAAGATTCTGACCTGTACTGATACCAGCCTAGCATCCAAACCCAAGTCCTTTGGCACAGATTCATCTCTGAATGAATGTGTACTGAGAAAGGTATGAAACATTTCACAGTCTTGCTAATATTACTCTAATTAAAAACAAAACTGAAGGAAAGAGTCCAGACACAGAGAAAAGACTAATTGCCTGGAAGCTGTTAAGAAAGCATAATGATCTTGATGCAATTAATCCACAGGACTTACCGGGTTTTAGGTTCTCCCAAAGGTCCTTCTGCCTTTGATTTTTGCCTATTGCTGATCAGCAGGTGGAACATGGTGTGCTGTATTTGTGAGTTTTCTATTCTGACACTGTCCGTGTGAACTTGGAGCTGCCCAGATGAACTGTGGTTTGTTGCACTGCAGAAGAGGTCTGGAATTCTGCATGTAGATGACTTCTAAGGTGACAATTCAGCTTGAGGAGAGGTGGTCCTGCCTTCTGCTTTGAGAATTTATTTCTCAGGAAGCAGAAGCTGTGGCTGGTGACATCAGTGTTGCTAGGAAAGCAAATGAGCAACCTGTTACCAGTGGATTTGTCTTTCGAAGTGGAGGCACTGGCAAACCCTCTTATGTCCAGGGACTGATGGTTATGTGAACTTTATTTGATAGAGGATACTGTTAGTCATGTAAGCAGCATACTTTGGTAACCTTGGTCTTGCCTGGTGAGGATTCTGTAGTTAGGTGTTGTTTTAAAGCATCCTCCCAGCTGTAAATGCATGGCCTGGTGGGCAGGAGGGTGTCAGGCTCTAGCCTCACCTGAGGCAGAAGCCAAAATTTCTCAAATTGAAAAGGCTTTTTTCAAAATCAGAGTTGTTTTTGTTAGAGGAGGAATGAGAAAGATTTCTCTTCTCTGGTAAAGTTGCTGTGTCAGAGGAGTGCAGCAGATAGTGAAATATGAAAATACAAATGTCACGGGGCAAACAAACCATTTAGCTGAAAGTAAATGAAAAATAAATATTCTCCTGTAGAGCAAGCAGGATATGTTCAGGACCTGTCTTTCCTGTGACCTACAGGATTTTAAGAGAAAAGCTTCAGAATTTTATTGGCATTGCCACTATTAGACGAACTTTTCTTTCCCTTCTCCCCAGACTGGGGTCAGCTTTAAAGTGAGCATTAAGTGAATGGCTAATGGAATTAAGGGTATAATAATAGAAGGATATAGTGAGACAATTGTATTAACAAGAAATAAATCATGTTGAGTGTAAGGTAAGTGTTTTTTAATTGATTGATGGGAAGGATGCTCCATAGGTTTTTTTGAGGACTAACAGCCACTTGCCTTCCCATCTACAGTAAAAAGCCAAAAGGGAAAAAGAGATAAGAAAATTATGCAGTGGGGAGATAAATTATTCAGAGAAGATGGCCATTTTGTGCTGACATCACTAATGTGAAAAAGCATTAAATCTTTGATACTAGCTGCATTCCTCAGAGGTTGTAGTGGCTGCACGAGGTATTAGAGATTACAGCTGGAACACTATTTCAACTTCCCTGGATGCCTTAAGTGGCTTCCCAAGGTGATCCACTAAGTGAAGACTCAGCAATGCCTGTGGGTACCAGGCTGCTCTGACTTTTTTTTAAATTTACATTATTCTAGTGACTTCATCAGCTTCCATGTTTTATGTAATATGGCCTGGAGATACAGGCAATGTGTGTAGAGATGAATGAAAGTTAGTGGCTATTTTAAGTGTGGAGCTTACACCTTGCATGTGTATAATTCCACTGAAAAGGGGGAGATAGGGATGTTAAATATGAAGGGAAGCTTTAAAGGCCAAATCTTCCTGCTCTGTAAATAATCTGACTTTACAAACAGAAACACAGTGTTGAGCTTGCACCTATGCAGGACCTGGTTTTCTTCAGTCAGAGAGTGGAAAATTAGGTCCTAGTGAAGATGCAACTGAAATGGAAACTTCAGCAAAAGGCAATTAAGAGTGAGTACTACAGGTCTATAGACTACGTGAGTAAAATCAAAGCAATGTGAAAGAAGAGAGGTCATTTCATGGACTTTTTTTTTCTTCAGCTGAGAGCTTTTAAGCAGTGCAATTAAAGCGGCTTTCATTGTCAGTAATTCAGCAGGACCCTCTGTGTGATGCAAGACCTTAAATCTAACCTCATTTTATTCCTCAAGACTTTAATCAACCATTCCCCCAACAATTCCCCCACCTATTTAGTGCCTGTGTGTGTTGCTTTTGCTGAGGTCAGAGTTGCAGCTGGCAGCCTGCGCTGGAGGAGGTGCCTGTGTGGAGGCTCACCTCTGCTGCTGGGCAGCACCAGGATATCACTTCAGCAGCCCCATTGCTGCACTTGTGGTGTGCTCCCACAGTTTTCCATCAGAGAGGTTGAGGTGTCTGAGAAGGCTGTTACACAGAGCAGGACTCACTTTAGTAGAAAGAAAAAAATTAATAGGCTCTGAGAAAGATTTGGAGCCTTTAGTGGTGTGGACACTGTAGGAAACTGATGTGAGTGTATGAGTCACTGAATTTAGGCTCACTGTATTGTTACAGAGGCAGGCATGGTGACTCACTCAGAGATGGTCAGCCTGAGATGCTTTTTACTCCAAACAGGGTAACCCCTGGCTTCTTGCACCACTTAGGCAACAGATTTCATGTACAACCCTTTAGTGAGTGTTAACAACTGGGTTAATGGGTCTCTTAGAGTTCAGAAATCTGAATCAATCTCACCAGGCAACTTGAGCATAACTGTGGTGTTGCTGTTTGCAACCAACTCGAGTTACATACGAGCACACATTTTTTTCAAATAGAGCAGAAACCTGTGTAATTTTTTGATATGCTCATGTAGCTCTCAGAGCAAACCAAAAGTGTTTTCAAATAATCATATCAGTAAAATGCATTAAAAATAAAACTGAGATCTTTAATTAATGTATTTTTGAAAGGCAGTCTCAGAAAACTTGCTAACAGCTTTGGATATTGCTGTTATCCCTGAGGAGGAATTGGCTGGGTGTTGCTGTCCTGTAGCTTCAGAACTCTCTGAATGCATGTCTTTGCATTAGTGGTGTCCTGTGGTCAGCCTGTCATTGACTTGTCAGTAGCCAATCATACCAATTTTTGACCAAATGGTGTCATTTGCTGTAATTACTTTTGCCATTAAGTGCAGACAGTATGTGGTCAATTCAATTTTGTCCATTAGAGACAATAACCCTAGCCAAGCTCTTTGATGCTATTCTTAGTTCACCCCTTGGGACTACTCTACTTACATCTCCAGAGGTACTGGTAAATTTATATTATCATTCCTTGTCTAATATTTGTGATTTGTTGGCTTTGCTTTAACACATGGGCAGTTTAAGTCTAAATGCAAAGACTTTTGCTCAGAGTAATCTCAGGGATGTGAAAGTTCTGGGAGGAGTAGAAAGCAGAGTGATTGTGTGCAGCAAATCCAATACTTACCTTGTTTGGACAGTGGTTATTTTTGTGTCCTTACTCCCTGGCTGACAGGGGTGACTGGTTTTACCACAAAACACAGTAGGGGCTCCTGGATTGCTTGACGTGGCCTTAGATTACAGCACAAGTTATATATGTATTCAGATATTCTACTGATGGGGGGTCCTACTGCAGATAACTTTATACACCCCTGACTTAAAGAGTATTTATTATTAAAGTAAAACAGGGAGATTGAGATGCTTGTGGTTCATGACTCTTCCACGATTTTGTCATATATGGGTGAATCTTCTAAGGTGTTTACTTTGGCTGCTCTTAAATGTAAAGATTACTGGCAAACAAGGAGAAAACAATAAAGGAAAGAAAAGATCTTTGCAGTCTGTCCATCTTTACTCATTTACATTCTTGTATAAACCCTCACATCCAGGTTCTCTAAAAGTTGTTGTTTTCTTGATCCCCCGTGACATGATGAAAACAAGTTGTGTTGCTGCTGCTGCAGATCTAGAGATGTTGAGTGCTGCACACACCCAACACTCTTGTTTGTTCTTGACTTAACACAAATAGCCAAGTGCTTGGTTTTGGTCTACAGAGCACTGTCAGTGCCTGTTGTATAGTATCTGTTGATAGTGTGTCTGTGTAGTAGGTACTTAGAGAAATCATGTTTTCCACCACTGATGTAAAAAGACTAGAAGCCATATTGAATAGCACTTATTGTGGTCATGAGTTCACTTTTTCTCCTGCTTGTCCAGTTAATGAAGAAATGGTTTTGCTTCAGTCCTCCCTATAACAATGTTAGTTATGTTTTTCTTTATAGGACCTTGGAAACTATAAAAACCAGATCAGGCACTGGCTTGACAGAACCTGATTAAGTGGAAGGCAGTTGTGACTTTACAATTGGGCCTCTAAAAGGGAGGAAAATGCACAGAGCATGACCTGGAAACAGCACCTGTACAGGACACAGAGAAACACTCTTCCTCCAAGAGCACATGGTCTGCTCTCTGTGTGGTGTAGAAACCCTTCCCCCAGTACTTCATTGCTGTATTTTTGGCTGTTAGTGTAGAATTAAAAGGTGGTGTGAGGTGTTATGCATTGGTAGTGCTGCACAGTTTTGGACAGACTGAACAGAAAGATCTAGACTTCCACTTGTGAGCCTGCAGCACTCAGAGGGATGGAGGAAATCTTGGGAAACATGGACAAGTGTTAACTACCAGAGTCTGGAAAATAAGAAAACAAACTCAATTTAGTGAGACCTTGGCCAACATGAGGAACAGAGGCTGCATGTTAATCAGAGAAATTTGAAGAGGTAAGAGACTATGGGAAAAATATCTCCATTTCTTTGGGTTAATGCAGTATGCTAGCCTTTTACCCCTTGAGATAGTAGGATCAATGCAGGTTTGGGTCACCAGTGGAAATGAGGTTAGCAGTCTCATGCTAATCACTAGTGGACATTTGCCTACATTGTGAAGTCATTGTGTGATATGGTAGGAATGGCCAGGAGTGTTTTCATGGAGTCTGGAGGAACTGGGTCTGCCTCAGCAGTTGTATCTGTAAAAAACCATAATCTTTGTTCCGCTTCAACCTGATTCCCAGGTATTTTGTCTTTTTGCTGTCAAAAAACCCTACAAACAAGCACTTGACCCTGCAGCAAGGCCTTACTATAGTGCTGTCCAAAACAAAGGAGGTCTGGAAATGATTGCTATGGCTGAAATCGGGCTTTTAATGTATGCACTCTGCTAAGTGCTTAAGCCAGTGCTGGTGGAAGGCAATTCTGGCTCTCCAAATATTATGATTTCTACCACTAATAGTATCTTCAATGCAGATGCAGGAGGGCATCTGAATGGTTGATACTTCTCAGTGAGTAGGATGGTCAAAAAAACAAGCTGTAGGAAATAATAAAGCGAATAATAACTTTGAATTTTAAGGAAAGGAAGTAAAAGAGTAAATACTGCAAAAATGGGAAAGGGCTGTATCAGAAGATCTACAGGTGACAGTCATCATATGACAGGTTTCAAAGGGGATTGTTGTTGATCCTGAAGGGCCTGGGATGGAAAACAAACTCAGTTTTGGATTCTAGCGATTGCTAATTCACAGGATGGAATTTGCGGGGAGCTGAAGTAAGCTTTTGAGTTAGTAGCTTGCTTAGTCTCCTGGTGTGTATTCTTCTTAAAAGGTTAAGACAAAAATTATGTCGGTGTTGTGTGGTCTCTTGCTCTTGGTTTGAAAGTGAACAAGTGTAAAGCCAAAAGTAAAAGGGCAAGGGAAGAAAAAGAATGTTGTGCAAAGCTGAAGCTGTTTAAATATCTGTCTGTAATCTGCTCAATTTCCAGGCTTTCAATTCACTTATTCCTTAATTTAGCTACAGGAATTGCTTCTTATACCTTTCCTCACAACCCACCTGCTGCTGTTGTGTTTTTCTTGGGGTCTCCTTCTTTAACTGCTTTGCAAAATGCTAGAAATAAGTTGTCCTCTCAGGATAAAAGCTCCAGGTGCCTTGAAAATGCGTCTGCTGCTGTGTTAAGAGGTGTAGCTCCTGCCCTTTTGGTTTCTCCAGCCTGGGGGCTGAAGTGGGAGCTCAGTGGGCAGCCTAGCAGCAGGAGGGGATTGGACAGTGTTTGTTGACTGTTCCTGTGCTAATGGCCTCAGGATTTTAAATTCCCCCAGCCAGCCCATGGTGGGATCTTGCAGCCCTCTCCCCATGGGCTGACTCTGTAGGCACAATTGCCATTTGCCAGCAGCTGTGTGGGCCCTAGGTGGGAGGTCAAAATGAGGCTCAAAGTAGTTTCCCTGCAGAGTTTTGCTCACTGTTAATTCACAACAGGTGGGGTTTTTTTCCTTCCTTAATCTGAGAAACTTCCATTTTCTTTCAGATTGGTAACAGTGGTTACCTCTGAATGTAGAGCAAAGACTGAATCCCCTGGGTTAAACACTTAAATGCCTGGAGCTGATGTGGGGAGTAGTACTACAGTCTCCTCTGGCTGGCAGGAGCCATGTGCTTGGTCAGTGTTTCTTAACCCTGGCCTTGCCCCTTGGCAATGTTTGGAGTTTTTAGCTCTGTTGCTAATAACTGGCTATATCAGGACCTATTTGTTGAGTATTTGTGCATCCTAATGAGGAAGATAGGCAGATTGCAGGTTTAGGAGGATGAGCTGCAATTCATCACACTTCTTTCAGATGGTGAGTGGGATAGAAGGAACTGAGTTCTTGGAACCAGGATATGCCCAGGGCATGCTGTTGGAGGCTCAAGACCCCTTCATGGTGGCAAAATGTGGAAAACCATTACTTTCTTCCCCTAGAGGTTGTTCTCTTTCTGCTTTGCTATCAGCAGGTATTCAAGCAGCTGACACCTCACTGCAGGCCTTAGTGAGAAAGGCAATTGCCCATAAACACTGGTTTAAGAATACTTGTAGAGATTATCTTAGTTTAATCCAGTACAGGGGATGGGTGGCAATGACAAACCTCATACCTCTACACTGGTGAGGGTCTTCAACAGAAAATTGTTAATTCAAGGGATTCATAGAATTTTATAAATTATTATTATTGACGTGTATCTATGGGTTTTTGAATGGACCAAGTGGGATAAATCCCTCTGATTTTTGGACCCAGGGAGAAAAGGCAACTTCTCAAGACTTAGCTCCTAGATATAATTTTCAAAATTCTATAATTACAAGGAAAATGAAAATTGTTGGTTGGCAAATCACTTCCAGTAAATGCTGTTGTGTAAGATGTTTATTTGAAGGGTCTAAATCTCATTCTGTGGTGGCCTTTCCTGTCAAACACAGAGTAACTACACCTGGTCTAGGAAATAACTAGAGTCCTACTAGAAACTGTGAAACTATTCCAAGGAGAAGCCTCGGATACTTTACATACCCCCCACCTTACACTTTCAATCTTCATTCTTGTCTCTAGGCATCTCCTATAAAGAGCTTTGCTCGAGCTGTGCCTTGGAAACACAGGAGGCATCATGTCCCTTGAGACCTGGAGAGATCCAGCTAAAACCAATTTGGGGTCACTTGACTAGCCCTGTTAACTTGGCACACGCTGCAGAAGCCCTTGCAAAGGCAGAAATGGCAGCATGATCACCTCACCTTAAAAGTCAATGGCGGGGTCAGATCCTTTCTGCCTAAAACAGTAGTGTTGGAACTCCAAGCGTTTGTCCACAGCATTCAAATATGCCCCAAGCAGTGGGAGATTTTTGTGCTTTTTTTGATACCGGTTTTGGAAATTTTTATTGTAAATGCTGAGACTATGAAATAGGTGGAGTTTGTATATTACAGTCACTGAGTTGGATAGTAATGGTATCTAGTCTAATGGCCTTTCTGGTTTTCTCAGGGAAAACTGAATGCACTGGATATGGACAGAGCTATTAATTGCATGGTTTGCTGCTCAAACTCAGAGCAGGCTTTCATCTAGACAAGGGAGAGAGATATGATTCCACATCTATCTTTTCCCTACACATTTATTTCTTTTTCACATCTGTAGAGCCAAGAACAAGAAAAAATATTCTTTTAAAAGCTGTGAAGTGCCATATTATGAATGAAGCATATGTTACGAAAAAATATGGATTGGAAAGTAACATCACTGAGCTGAAAGGAAAGGGCACCCTGCTGAGAGGCAGCTAGCAAGGGCATACTGCAGAAGCAATAATCAAATTGAGACATTAAAATATGTCTTATCTCTCAAGCTGTCAGCAGAACTCTGTCCTTGCTGCCTTCTCCCTTAACTCACATTTTGCTGTGGGCTCCTGTGGAGGTGCTGCTCTCTGTCCAAAGAGTTTTGGGTGCCATTTCCAGCAGTGGGAGGAGAGCTGTGCATGATAGGCTACCCTCTAAGTGATGGCTGCAATTAAACACTCTGGAGTGTGCAGCTGGATGTTGGGTCAGTGAGTGCTGCCGCAGCCTTAGGACCCATGGGCAGGGTTGGGACTGGGTGTATCAGTTCTGACCTGCAGGACTTGTCTGCATGTGCTGCAGCTCTTGCATGCCCTTGGAGGAAACAATTTACTGCTTGGTTTATGTTCTCTGCCTTTCAAGCAGAAGTGATAGCATGCATTTGGTCCGATTTTTCCTATGCTTTCAGAATCCGCTTCCATAGGTGAGGGCCAAGTAATGAAAAGATGAGATGAAATGAGGACCCGTTCCCTAGAAAGTTACAAAACTGCCAAGAAAAACTCCTAAAGGGAGTTTTTGTCTTTACGCTTGGATGCTGACCCAAAGCAAAACTTTACAATTAATAATCTGTAATTAATGGAAGTTCACTTTGGACCTTGTCCTAGTAGTATTTGGATACCAGAAAGAAAAGCAGAAACTCTTAGTCCAATAGTGCAAATATTGAAGCCTGGATTCAGCTGATATTCTTTTATAACTTGGCAATGTTTTATGTGAAATACTGGGATGCTGGTCACAGACTCCCTGGTAATACAAAATTCCTACCGGCTGTTCCTTGGAGGCCAGCAGATAAAATTTCAGGGACCAAGATTTCAGTATATTGAGGGAGTTTCTGACAGTCTTGGAGCAAAATCGATAGACTTCAAAAAGTGGGAAGAATATTTTTGTATTTTCCTGAATTTTTACAGGTCCCTGTTGAGCTCTCTCTGGCCTCCTTGAATCAAAACAAATAACAATCAGCCTGCTGAGACTCTAGAGGTAAAATGACAACAAATTTTATTGCTGTGAAGGCTGCCAACATGCAGCTTTAAAATATTGCTGGGAAAACTAGATAATCAAATCTTGTTAAAAGAGTTCTTTAAACACAAGGTGAATGGGTTGACCAGATCAGCTGAAAGTCAACAGTTGTTTCCATTGCACTGGTGAATTAAGCTCATGTATTGGCCCCTTCCTAAATCTTTGACTCCTGGAAATGCTGGGGAGAGGCTTTGTGCCTTTGCCCTGCTTAGGTTGATCTGCTTTTGGATAAATGGGATATGCTCAGTTCCCTGCAGTTGCCATTGAAAGCTGCTTTTTTGCAAAAGGCTGGGGGTTTTTTGCTGTCTGATCTTCCCTCAGGAGCAGCTACTGTGCAATGCCAAGGAGATGATGACTGGTTCAGCAGAGGGGTGGGTCATGAATTGCTTTCCCAAACCAAACAAATCAGGCTCTACTGTTTCTCTTTCACAGGTGCCTGTTTGGCTTGACTTGAGGAAGTTCATTCCCTAAAAGGCAGCTGCTTACTTTCCACCTGTCTGTATGTCACCACCTCATGTATCTGTTTGGATGTGTAAATCAGCTTTTCTGATAATTATTGTAAGAATATTTGAAGAGCTGAGATGTTGCTAATGTGAGGTGGTCTTGGATGAGCAAGAGATGAGTTCTCCCAGACACTGTTTTTCAAGTTCCTCTGTGGACCAGAGAAATATGAGGGAGGATTTGTCCTGAACTGAAACAGCAGGACAGATCTGTGTGTTAAGAGATGCAGCATCTGAATTCACTGCATCCCAGGTGAATTTTTTTGGTGAGTGCCTCTCCCCAACTGGCTCCATTCCTCCCCTCGCACAGCCTCCTGCACCCATGATAATCATCCACCCCTGGCTATTATAAGCAGTACAAACAAATGACAAATCTCTGGGTGCAGGAAGTTAACAAGAGGCTGATCAGTAGCTTTAGTTATCTTTCCTTCATGTTTATTGCAGTCTGCTGCAGTTATTTCAAAGGCACTGACATTGATCGACAACTTCTATTAAGGCCCATCCAAGGCAGCTGGATTGAACAGATACATTAAATAAAGCAGTTATTGCTTTTCATTGCCTTTCCGTAAAATATCACTGCTAAATAGCTTCTGCCATCAGATGCAGTTAGGTACATGGTTTTAATTTGAGGGACTGCTTTATAACACTGCACAATTGACACTGGTCTTTGTTTCCCCTACAATAATGATTGTGTACATCCTGGAGAATTGATGAGCTGTCTTCCGAGGCGGGAGGGGGGAGCCGGGGAGGGGGCAGCCGCCTTTGTTGCTCTCGCTCTTTTTTATACTTGCCATGCTTGTCAGTTGTTTGCAGCACAGACAGAAATAATGTCAAGCAGGGCCCCTTATCTCAGGATGTTGTAATGTAGCTGCTGTAAGCCCTCGCCTGGAGACGAGATAAGAGCAACCTTACAAGCTTGTGGGGGAGCGAGGAGGGGGGCCAGCCGTGCCATCGTTGGGACAACAATGGCAGAGCTGTCACTCGCACATTATGGCTCTTTCTGGTGCCAAGGAAAGATATGTATGCTGAGTGGTGAATAACAAGCACAAAAATAAAAGTCCCGAATGTTCATCTAATAATGATGTATTTGTAACAGGATTATACTGCCCAATGATATTCTTTCTTTATCTCCTCACTAAATGGTGGGGCAGCTGTGTGCTTTGGCAAGGCATGATGTCCTTTCTTTTGTGTGCTGCATATTAATCCTTTATTGAAGTAATTAAATGTGTGCTTAATGGCAATGAGCTGGCAGAATGAACGTACAATTGAATTAGCAGTTATGATGGGGACCATGCTACAAGATGAACTAAATGCAATTACTGTAGGCATTTTTTCTCCAAGTCGAATCTGGCTACATGACATGACTTAATTACAGGTTGTTAGACACACTCTGATCCTGTGGTGGTGCATGTGGAGGCACAGCCCCGGCTCTGTCGTGTAACACACATACAGGCACCATTCACTGAGAAATTCAGCCTGGTGTCAATGCAGATTCCTGAAGGCAGCTCTTGGTTGTGCTGGAAAAATACAAATTAGAAACCAGGTAAACTATGACAGAGGAACACCAGCACTCTGTACTGGGGGTGTCTGGTCTGGTCTTTGACCAGTTTCTTGTTGTCTGGTGATCATCCCTCCTTTTTAGGGAATACTTGTTATTCCTTGAGGACAAGGTGGACAAAGTATGGGTAATAGTCTTCTGTGTAGTCCTTTTCTCAACATGGGTGCCTCTGGTCAAACTCAGCTCTCAGCAGGAGTACAGACCAACTTGTCTGACCCTAGCTGGACATCGCTAGCCTAGCAGGAGCAGAGTTTGGGAGCTGGTGTTGGGAAACATTTTAGAAACAAAAAGGAAAAAGGCGAAGCCATTTGAAGCTTTTAATTTTCACTGCCGACCAAGTTCTACAACGTGACCCGAGTTGCATCAGGACAAAGGCACTGCTGTAATTTAGGATGTGGTAAGTTGCTGGGATTTCTGACACTAGGGGGACTGTAACTACAGTATTGCAAGTACCAGTTTTACAGCTCTTTAGTGATCTAATATGTCAAATCCTGGATTCCCAGAGAAGTTTTGCCACTGGTTCAAAACTGGGCTAAGCTTCAGCTGTCACTAAGGGAAGATTTGGTCTGTTTGGATAACTATAACGTCTGGCTCACTGTTAAACAGCACATAAACATCCCTGGTGTCAGGGCCTGCTTTCTATTACTGGCACACATAGTAGGCAAGAAGTCCTTGTGCCATGCTTCTCTGTACTCCTAATGCTCTGTGCCTACTCTAGCAGCATTGCATTCCTTTGAGGGAGGCAGACTCTGAAATATGGACTCTGTCAGGGAGGGTCCTGAGTGGGGAATGTGTTGTGTCCACTCTGGCCTCAGTCTGGAGGCAGCACAAACTTTTCCTTACATCAGCAAGAACTCTGCTGCCAAGCAAGCGCATCCCAGAGCTTAGCAAGTCCCAAACTGCCAATCTCCTGCCATCCTTCCAGGTGGCTACAAACATTCCAGGTGTCTCTGGGCTCCTGTGCAAAGGACTCCAGAGCAGTGTCACATTTGGCTGCCCAACTCTCTTGTATTGTCTGCAATTGAATTCCCAAATCTGAGGACAAGATGGTGGCAGAAGTGGTGATGAAATCTGCTGATATACTATGGAGCCATGTATGACACAAAAAACAATGTTTTCCATTCTAACAAAATGAGGCAAACCTTCTGGTCACCAGGACTCTCGAAGTTTATTTTACAGCCTTCATTCTCTTTGGTGCCATAAATGAAACCCTTTCATCCCTAATGACCACAATGACTTTCCTCGATCATGTTATTGCTACTTTGGCACATTTATTGCTTTCACATGCACTAATGGATGAGTTTGGATTTGTTAACAATTTATATATCATTTGATCCTAAAAAGAGCCACCTCCCACCAACCAAACTAACTTAGCCTTGAGGATTGAGTAGCTTTTAAGGAGTATAAATGAATTTAATGCTTTAGAAAGAGCTTCTGTAAATTATGAACATGACACCTATTACATTAAGCTGCATTAAGCATTAATACATCTTCATTACTGGCAGGTTGCCCAAACCTCCAAGGTTGAAAAAGCTGCCTGAAATGCCCAGTGTGGTAGTCACCTAAGCTGAGATTTATGACCTCTTTTTGGGCAGATGGGACACCCTGACTCTCAGTGTGCTGCATTTGCCCATGAAGAAATGTCCTCGAAGTACCTGTTGCATGATGGCTTTTTTCCTAGAGTTTTGCTGGCCTGTCTAATCCAAGTGTCAGACTCTAGGTAAAAAGGTGCAATAAATCTCATGGAAGCTGCTGCAGAAAGAGAAACTGGCTTCACTAACCTTTTTAAGCCACTGGTAGTGGCAGATTTCTTGGCAGATTTTTCTAACCACTGGCCAAAAATTATCTCACTGAGCATGTAATAGTCATTTCTTATTGTAAATCCTTTCTGCACTGTAGGCACCAAAGGCTGGAATTGCTGAATTGGTGTTTCCAATGGTTTTGGAGGAAGAAAGTAAAAAAAATAATCACAGTACATTAATGAGAGCCTGCTCTACACAGTCAGGGAAAGAAATAAAAGTGATTTTAGTGTCTTAAAAAGCAATATCCATTAGACTCAGATTTGGCTAAAAGTGGACTGAAAGGCTCTTATTTCAACAAGATGTACAGGCTCAGGGGAAAAAAACAAGTTAAATGCTTCTGACATTGTAATTGATTTTATGTGGTACATTTATGAGACTTTCAATTCATGTTCCATATGGGAGTTAGCACTGAGATGTTATTGCAACTTCTGAGATGGTTATGTTGTCGTTTCGAAGGAACAATTTGGTGGTTCCTCTGCTCCCAGAACAAGTACTGACCAGGGCTCAATGTTTACATCTTAGCACAGAGAAATACTTTAAACTGGAGACTGTTTTCTCACAGATGGGAAAGTACATAGCACATCTTGGGAATTTGGGTGCCACAGGATGCTGTAGTGAGTTTCCTGTTGGCAGGGAGAGGGTAATCCACTGTCTGGGAGAGGCAGTAATATTGGGGCTGCAATCCAAGCATAAAGCAATGTGGTCACTATATGAGATGGAGATTTAATGGATATTGTTCATGGTGTTGGAATATATGAAGCAATAAATTGCTTTTCTGGGTGATTTAATGCTGAAGCAAGGTTGAAGACTTAGGTAACTGCACATGGTTTACTGCAAATACTAACTTTACAGAGGTAAATGTGTAACCTAATAGACAGCACAGGAGGGAAGGAAAAACAAGCAAACCCCAAAGCCTTTTAATCAAAGCAATATTCCAAGGTTCCAAGTCAAGCTCTCAGAAGTTGAGAAATACCATGTTTAAGGTAACTTATTCAAATTATGTACTCTGGGAATGTGTGTGTATTGGTGTGAGGATATTTTTATATGGGTTTCAATTATATAAACACATGTTTATTTCTTCCAGATATTACCAGCTTCAATGCACAGCATGAACCATGCACAAAGTGTGAAACAACTCCACAATATTTCTTCCTGTAGTGATGGCTCAGTGCCAGGGGTTATGTAAACCTTGCAATGAATATGCATTTAATAATTTCCTGATGTTGTTCTTTGTGGTGACTGTCACTGCTGTGGACAAATATTAATGAATTTATCTTTATTGCTTTCCTGTGAAACAGCCGACTAACATACTTACATCATTGGGCATAATTCACCAGAAGTCAGTGGGAAAGTCTGAATGCTTAAGTTAAGCACATGCTTAAATCTCTGCGGGATCAGGGCCCCAGATGCCTTCACTGGATTAGTGGCAACGTGAAAATGAAAATACATTGTAAATGACATTAGTGTGCCTTATTTGAAACTGTGAAGCTTACCAGTGTGTCCTGAAAAAGCACATTAAGAGGAAATACTCACACATGCAGAATTTAGACACCTGCTTATGTCTAACTGGAGCTGTATTTGCTGTTCCTTGGCTTGTTTGCTTGTTTTTCTTGCTGTTTGCAAGCAAACACAAGTGGTGGTATCATTGTTTGCTCTCTTAAGTGAAACCTAATTCGAATGGACCTCAGGTTTTAGGAAGATTATCCTGCTTCTATCGATGTCCATGGCAAAATTCCTACATTGAGAAGTGTATCCAGGATGATGTCCCTAAAGGTGGTCTGCCATGAAAGCTTTCTCCCTGCTGTAACGTGCCTTCAGGAAAGCTCTGTGCATTTTACCCCCTCTTAGAAGTTTGGTGTTTCTGAAGAACATACTTGTTTACTTCATTAACTCATCTTGTGTCGACTGTCCAGCTCACTGTGTGTTTCTCAACAGAAAAATAAGATTTGCTTGTTTAATGTCTTTCCAATTTTTAACAGAAACTTTTTATAAAAAGTCATGTTAATTATTTGCCCAGGCCTTGTCATAGATGAAATGTTTGCCGGAAGACATAACTTTACATTTGCTTTATAATTGCTCATTATTTCCTACACACTTCAAGTTGTAAAAGAGAATAAGGTCTTGAGCCTTTTTGACTATTGTAAAGTCCTGTTCATAAGCTGGCAGAAACTATAGGTCTATAGTCTATAGAAACTATGTGCAAAAAAATAAATTGCATCTACTAGCTTAAAAGGAATTGAGAAAACATCCTTAGATATTGAATAGAATAACTGAATCAACTCTAATACTGAAGCTATGAATTCACAGGTGTATCTGTTTATGGGAAGATCAACCTCTTGGGGTTTCTCTGGAAGTTGGAAAAGGCTCTGTTTAAGTTTAGGATCACTTTTAATTGCAGGCTTGTATGATAATTTTATCCAAAGCCAAAAATACATCAGTTGTTGTGGTTTGGTGTTTTGTATTTGTTTTTGTTTTTTTACCAAGGGCTGTCCTGACTCTAAAAGATATCATAGTTTGGTACAAGAAATAGTTCTTCCCTTTAGGCCTGGGAAGAGAAGATAGAGATAGATTTAAAGCATGTGAACTGCGTCCTTCTCAGTATAAGCCTTGTGTTTCTAGGTCGTCGATGCTACAGTAAAGAGCTTAGCAAATTGTTCTCTACTCTGCTTCACAGGGAAACGGTGAATGTACAACACCTTCCCTGGCTTTGTAAGAGAATAACACACAAAGGGTGTTGCAGGTTTCAAGGCCTGAATTTTTCTTGGGAACAGGTATGGGATGGATAACTATTTATAATTCTGGAAATGTGTATAGTAAATTCTGTGTATCTGTATATATAATATATATAATTTTTTGTATATATAAACACATGTATATGCTGAAAGAGTGGCATGAATTAGGTGCTAAACTGAGTCTTAATGTGACAGTGTACCTTGTTTAAGTATCCAAGAGTGGTTGTCAGCTTAATTTTCTATACCTGTTAGTGATTCACAGTGATGTTATATGGAAGAATTTAATATAAACAAATAAAAGTTCATAAAATGAGCATATTTTTAAACTGTGATTATCAAATATTAAACAAAATATCGTACTTCATAGACATGAAGTTGGGAATTCTAGACTCAGACAGTTAAGTCCTCTTTCACTAATAAGTAGAGGAAAAGCTAAGATTAGACAGCTGTTGTCTTTAAGCCAAGCATCTGAATTCATTTTGCTGTGCCCAGAACAAACGCAG
Source organism: Illadopsis cleaveri (assembly GCA_013399915.1). Classification (NCBI taxonomy): domain Eukaryota; kingdom Metazoa; phylum Chordata; class Aves; order Passeriformes; family Timaliidae; genus Illadopsis; species Illadopsis cleaveri. The sequence continues at coordinate 1,003,589 of VXBB01000838.1, read as the reverse complement.
GGTGACCTTGGGCCCTTTGGGTGAGCTCACTCTCACAATTAGTTAAGTACAGATGAAGACATCTGAAGTGTTGGCTTGTGTTGTTGCAGCTTCAGTCCTAACCAGTGGGAAGCCAGATGCATTGAAACCATGTCATAGTTAAAACTGTATTGCTGGATTATTTTAATGCTGCTTGAGCATGTGTGCTGGGGCAGGGACCAGCTTGATGTCTCTTTCACAGCTTGAAGTGGATATTGTTTCTCTGTTGAGTGAGTTGAGTAAGAAAATGCTCTGTTCTGATAAGTAAGGGCTGCTTTGTCCCTACGTAGCCCCCATTTGGTGTACGTGATTGCTTCTTTAGGGGTAACCTAAATATCAGAGGTGAGTTCAGTTTAATGCAGCAAGCTGCTTGTAAGGCACATGGGACTGGGTTGTAGTGAAACCCTTAATGACCTTCTTGATGTCTGTCTACCACCCGAAGAGCAGGGCAGCAACTGATCTGATGGCTAATTTTTGCACTGTTTGATTGAAAATTGGAGGGCAGGTATAGGAATGAACTCTCTGCATAAATGGTTTTATTGCAAGTAATGTCCAAGCCACTTCAGTTTCAAGGCAATGCTTGCCCAAGATGAGCTAGCAGACAAAGGAATACCTTTTAGTTTTCCAGTTCAAGAACAGTTGGCCTTAGGCTTGCACATGTTATGAATGTCCTTACAACATTGCTCTGTGCCTGCATTTACCTGTGGTCAGCTAGAGAAGTACAGACATTCTGCTGGTGAACGTGCTTCAAGTAAAACCTCAGCATTTGAATGCATGACTTCTGTCTGTTCCCTTTCCAGGTTTTGGGAGGAAGAGGAGTCTGGCACAGAGCTGTGTGTGGGATGCCTCTGCAGGCATGGGCTCAGGGATAAGGAATTAGGGAGCATGGAATGATTGTAGGTGGTGCTCCCCCATGCTATGTTGATATGTTTTACAAAGCCTGTTGTGTTTGACCATTTCCAGTGCTTCCCAACAGGAAGGAGGATTTGAAGTCAGGAATGTTCTGCAGAGTCAGCTCCTAGATTTGTAGCTGTGTTTTAATGGCTCATCTGACTTCAGGGTCAGGGACATTTGTTCTTTCAAATCCCAGTAGATGCAGAGTCTTTTGTCTTTGTCCCTGACTGATTTTAGTCAGAATCCATCCAGCTCAGGTACGAGGGATCCTCTTGCTGTTCCTATTAGACAATTTGTTGTCACGATTGCTATGAGCTTTCTGGATGATATAACTGCTGAAAGCTTTAATGAGACTAAGATTGCTTTTACAAATGAGCACTCAACGTGCCATTAAAATTGTTCTCTCACTGAAAGACTTCATACTTGAGAGGCTGCTGTAGCCACGGGGAAAAAATGGCTCAGGCACCAGCCAATGAAGTCAGTAAATCAAAATAAATAAATAGAAATGCCAGGGGCTATGAGCATGTACTTGATGCAGTTCAGAGCAATTACTGTTACCTGAAGGGTGGGAATCCATCATGCAGAAGCAGCCCTACCTGTGGGTGGGAAAACCTGCTCAGATCAATGTGGTTCCAGTTCCAGCAGTGGCCTCTCAGCAGGAGACATTACCTCTGAGAGCACAGCTTGAAAGTCAAGCTTGACTTTTTTCAAGGACTCCAGTTATTTCTTGACTTGCTATTTTTGCACAGGCAGCCCTCTCCCACTGCAAAGTGATAATCCCAACTTCTGTCCAGGAGGGATGTCATTTTCTTTGGACCACTGAGCACAAACAGATCTTGTAGTGCTGCTCATTTGCACTGGCCAAACATGTTCTGCATGTAAAAATGATCAGTGAAAGCATGTGTGTTGGTGGAGTGATTTTAAACTCGGATTTTAAACACTGATGTTGAATTAAAGTAGAATTCCTCCACGTACTTCCTTGTTCAGAATAAATGGTGGTATGGAATTCAGCCTAATTTCACCAGAAAGAAAATCAGTTGACCCTCACATTCTTAAAGGCTGAACTAAAAATTTGGAGACTCACATCAAAGCACTGTAAATAGAGTGAGTAACACTTTGGACACTTCTGGTGGAGAGTGAGGGAGGGGGGAAATTCCCTCCATAAAGAACACCCAAGTATTTAAAAAGAAATGGCTAGGTTTAAATATCTCACTGTTTTTCTTCTCCGGGGCTCCATGCTGAGGATTTTATTTTCCTTTGCAATGCCTGTGCTGCTGAGCCCTTTTTTCAGAGGTAGGCTGACGTTAGCACACTGAAGCCACTAGCAGGTTCACCAGAGCAAGTTTATTTGTAGTGTGGACTGAGTTGTGTTTGAGGGTGCCATTAGGATTCAGAAGGCTCCCAAGGCTTGAATATCAATGGCACTTCAAAGGACTAGAGCTGTGAAAGAGCAGATATACTCCCTCACAGGCTCTGGAATGAGGATGAGGTTCAAAGGTAGGAAACGGGGAGCATTTGTCCAAGGGCACTGGTAGTGAAGTAGGCACCCCAGGTCTTCATAAATGTGGTGGAGTCTGGGATGTGCAGAATGTCAGAACTTTACAAACACTACTGAGGGCAGCCAGGCAGCTCTCTCTGCCTTGCCACCTTGTATAATTCTTTTATCTAGCCAGGAGTTGAGGGGAAAGAAATACGCTTTTGATCCATGAAATTTTTTTTCCCCCTGAGAGATATAAATGGAAATCGTGTAATTTATCTTAGATTTTCTCAGGTATCATTTTAGACTTTGAGATTCTTTCCTAAGCCACCCAAAGCTCCTTCCTTTGTTTGGCCAGTCTAAGTAAACCTTAAACTTGAGGTAGTTCCTTTTTCTTAATCTTGTAGTTTAGCTGAGCTAAGTTTACCTTAGGTTTATTGAGGATGACACCAGTTATAGTATTTGGCCTTAACTGCTCAAGGCACTATTAAAAATTGTGTTAAAGATCAGCAAAGGTGAGCAAAACTTAGGACTTCTTGCTAATATGGTCAGTGGTATCTGCTTTTCTAAGGAGATTGTATTCTTAATAAATCTGATGGATATGGAAGAAGTCCCATATCCTTAATGTAAGGATAGGGAGCTTGTGAACAAGTATTAAGTGACCTGACCAAGGTCGTCCCACCAAATGGTGTCAGAAACAGGAAACTGATGGCCAAACAACATGCTTTCATGCTGTAGTAATGAGCTGTAGCTAATAGCGTGGCCTTGATACCTTTTAACTAAATTAACTCAGCCCAGGCAGCTTGTTTTGATGGGTTTTCTGTCCATTTTAATTTTTTTCAACAGGATTTTGCCTCCCCACCTTTCTCTCTGGAGAGTTCCTTCTATATCAGAACTCATATTGTGAACTTTATGAGGCAGGAGAAACAACTATGTGTCCATATGGCACAAGACATTGGAAAAGCCTCTTTTGAATTGGGTCCGGATCAGGACAGGCTTTCTGGGTATGTCAGGAGGTAGGCAAAATACTTTAACATACACTGATATGACATCTTAAGAAATGGTCATGTTTCTCATGAGTGTTTAAAAAGTCAATTGCTTCTTTTTCTGGTGGTCATGTAGTTGTTTCCTGTGTGGAAGTAGCTGTCTCTGACTGTGACCTGCAGTGCTGGGCACCACCACAGACTACTCTGGAGATGCTTTGTGTTACAAACCCCTATTGATGAGAGAACATTCTTTCTGTCTATGTTCTGAACTGGTTTTGCATCAACCACAGTAGAAAAGGGGTGAAAGACACCTGTCCAAAAGGTACGTACAGGCTACATCTGCATCTGGGTTCTTGTGATGCCATCTTGTGAACTCTTCTGATGGCTGTGTGCTTTCATCTGAACCTGGGATCAGGTTGGGACCCAGTTTGATCTCTGCAGGCTTTTTTTTGTAGCCAGGAATGACATCCTAGCTGACCACGTAAGCTAGGAGGGGAAAGTAGAATTCAGTTTCAGTTAAATAAATGTGTTCTAATGTTAGGCTTTTCTATGCTAGCAGAAGGCTGCCTCATGTGTGTATTTCTCTATGTAATGATTTTTTTAACTTTTGAAACTTCTATTTCTATCCATCCATATCTGGCCTGAGACATATTTTCTCTTTATAACCAATGAGCTGCACTTGTTTTATTCACAAAGAAGTAGGTCTTCTTTCAGAGTAAAGGCTGTATTTTATGTTGATATTCCTAATTACTTTACCTTCAAAATTGCTAGAGCATACTTTTGTGTTCTAACCTTTCAGTATGTAATCTGACCTTGTTTGCTTTGAAGGCAATATCTCTGTTAGCCATTGCTTGCTCAGGACTCTGATAATACAGGCACTTTGCTAGTGTTAATTATTTGTTTTGCTAGTGTTTGGGGGTTTATTATAGCAGACTAAGGTCTGAAGCACATTACTCCTGGAGAGCAGCCCATGTAATACACAGGCATAGTTGTGCTTTTGCTTTGACTCCAGTGATAGATCCTGTGTGGGATTCACGGCTTAATTTTAGCAGCTCAGGAACAATTGCCCATCGTTAGTGGTGTTCATGCTGCTCAGCAGGGTTCAGAAGAGGCTGGAAACACATGCAGCACTTGGAGCTTGGACTTGCTCTGTGCTGAAGTCTGAGGAGCAGGCAGAGGAGGCTCTTGCCATGCCTCAAGGTTGGCAGGGCAAACATATATTCCGATGACAGAGAAAGAGATCCCAAGATGGGTGGAAGAAAGCTGGGGGTAAAAGCAGAGATCACAGTTGTTGCAGAGAGACAGACGCAGAGCACAGATTTCCCAACCCCTGTACTACAGATTACCTGACCCCTCCTCCAAGCACTCAAGGAATTGCCAAGAATCTGGGCATCGCCAGGATGTGAAAATAGAAGAGAGTTCCCATCTTTGGTAAACAGGGAGTTACTTTTATTCCTCATTCTGAAGACATCTCCTCAATTTGTGCAGTGTTACTCACTTCCGTATAGCAGAGGTGCAGAGGAGCTGTGAATGAAATGGACACCTGCAGCCCATTCAGAGATGCCAAGCCACATGAGTCTGTTTGTTGTGTCACTCCAGTGACATGGCCATCCCTGCCCTGTGCCAGGGCCAAGCCCCTTCCAGCATGCCCCAGCATAAAGCAGCAGTCCGTGACTCCAGACTTGGCCCTGCACTTGCTCTGCTGTGGTGTATTAGGGATTCAGCTGCTGTGCCAGCCTAATGACATAGTATTGCCATTTTGTGAACTCCACTGTGCAGACGGGAGCTTATTAGTTCCTGCAAGGATTTACTTTTTTCCCAGTCCCATCACTTGTTTTATAAAGCTATCACGTACCATTTAAATACTTACCACTGTTCTACACTCTTCTTACACTACTTTTTGCTCTGATATATTGCAAAATGACCCATGTTAAATCCAGGGCGATAATGATTCAATATCAATCATTATTATAATTTTTTGGTTCAATGATATCTGGTGAGGTTTGACTAAGATAAAAGGAATTAGTCTTTAGGGATAGACAGTCATTATTTTTCATTATTTACTTTATTCTTAGAATGTTCCCATTGATTTTTTTTTTTCAGATCACTTGCGGTATTGGAATGAGTAAATAGGGTAAGAATGAAAGCATACTGTGTAAGAGAGCTGAAAGCTGGGAAAGCAAATTGAGTCTGATAAAATTTTTCTGTTAGTGTATTTCCTATGGCATGTTTTCCCTGCTCTCAGGTGGTAGTTTTCTACTTTGCTCCAAATATACTTTTTGCTCACATGCATTATGAGGGTGCATTCTAGACACACTTGTATTTTCTAAAGAGACAAATAAAGAGACAAGTGATTTTTTTTATTGTTTGTGGTTTTTTTAAAGTCCTTGAACATTCTCAACTTGGACCTCCTTTTATTAGAAGTCCTAATTCTTTTTATTAAAATGCTCAGCACCTGTTCTCTAGTGGCCAAGTGATATGTTGCACTGCTTTGGATGGATGAGCTTTAATAAACATGATTCTATCTGTGATACAACTCACTCTTCTGTGAGTAGATGGCTGCACGCAGTTATTTTTCAATACTCGGCCATTACTCTTGACAGCATAACAGAGCATTTTCTGCAGCGGGTTCTTAGGCATTCCAAGTGACTGCACAGATTGTATCTCATCAGTGACAGGATACAACAAGGAAAACATTCGACACTTTGAATTTAACCCGTAGCTCCAGCGTATTAGGCAATTAATTTGAAAAAATGCCGATGAAAATTGATGTGGGATTTTTCTGTCTGCAAAACAGAGCAGAAAGCATCGTGAGCTCAGGATCTTGAGCCACAGAACCCTGCCTGTAAGCTGTGCAGTTTTCCATTCAAGAGGAGGGGGCACTTTGCGGCAGGCCATGGGTGTATCTCTCTGTAATAGTAGTTTTGACATCCAGGGGTAGCAGGGAGTAGAAAACAGCTGACAGAAGCAGCTGGACAGAGGATGATTTTCCACATTTTATGAAATCTTCATCGAGGAACAGAAGTTCTTTTGGGATCTGCTAAAATGCACGTGGTCCCCATTCCTAAGACAGTGCTAAAAGACAGCAGTCTTCGTGTATAGTCTTTGGATTTTAGATGCCTCATCTCTGTGTGTTTCTGAAAGGAGAGTAAGGAAGCACTAGAAAAATTAAATTGCCTACCAAATAGAAGGCTGAATCACAGAGCTGACCAGCTGATAAGAACTGCTCCATGTGATGGAGTCACTGGGAGCCAGGTGGGGCTGCTTGTCAACTGTATGTCCTCTGAGACTCGAGTGGCAGAGAGGGGATATCTGGCACTGTCTGCACTGGAAAGAGCCTGTAGGATGGCACTTGTATATGTGTCTAAAACAAGCATTCAGTGAAACTCAAAGCCCTTCTAGAGCTCATATTTTGTTTTGACAGACTGGGTTTTTTTGGGTTTTTTTTTTTCTCCTGAGGGTGGAGGAGAATTTTCAGAATTCACTGTGATGCAGGTTCCCCTTGCCCCCTGCTGTGTGGGCACCAGTGGAAGGAGGCTCAGGTGTGTGGCACAAAGGATGATCTCTTCTCCTTCATGCTAATTCCACCCAGCTGCTTTGGCTGGGCTGGGCAGCAGGAGCAGACCTGGGCTCTCCGTGTCAGCCCAGAAGCTGTTGCTTGGTGGGACTGACACTGTGAGGGAACAGCAGGCAGGCTGTGAGCTTGGAGGAGCTTCCTGGACTGAGTGTGAGGCTCAGTGAATGGCTCACTGCAGCCTTTTGGTTTGGACATGCAGTTTGTGTAGCCTTATGTCTCAGAGAAACAAGCCCAGCAGAAAACAGGGATTGTGTTCTGGCTTTGTGAATATCAGATGGGACAAGACACATTTTATGCCAGACACCAAGCAGACACTCCAGCTTTTTGTGCCAGAGATGACTAGAAAGGGCTTTGTCTCAAGCCATGTCAGCAGAAAGGCTGTGTGGTGTACATAACATGTGTACCAGGGTAAGGGGAAAAGGAGAATGCTGCAAACTAATCATTATATTCAGCATTATCAAAGAACATTTCTTTTAGCTTAGCTTACTTACGGTTTTCACATAATTAACTCCCCATGAATGAAATATCTTTTTTTTTTTTTTGGTTTGTTGTTGGTTTTTTTATTTCTATTAGAGACACNGAATGAAATTTTTTTTTTTTTTTTTTGTTTTTTTTTGGTTTTTTTTTTTTTTTTAGAGACACATGTATCGGTTCAACAGACACTTTTTTTTTTTTTTTTTTTTTGCCAGAACAACAATTAAAGCATGAAATCTTCCAAACTGAAAAAAGGTATTCTGTAAAGGTGTGCAAAAAAGGGAAGCTCCTCAAGGTGTGAGGAGCTCATTGCTGTAATAGAGGGGGATAAGTGAGCAGATGTAGAATAGAAAATCAATTTTATGAGGACTCGCTTGCATTTTATAATTAGGTGACAAATAATACAACTATGTGACCTGACAGCTGATGAAGTTCAGTTGGAGATCATCTGAGTGTTTTTAAAGCTTTGGTTTCTTTTTAATGAATTCCATGACAAATAGAAGCAAAATCCCCTTTTAAGTGATGTTAGTAATACTTCATTTGAATAAAATCAGGACTCAGTTCTGGGAGCTGAATATACAGTAGAGCTAAAAGTAGGAAGGAGGCCTATTCTAAAATACCTGAGGTAGTCTTATTGAATCTTTTATTTGAAAAGGTCTCTGAGAATTCTTCCACAAGCTACACACCAGTTGATTAGGTATTTTTCTTATCCTAACCTTTATGGTTGACAAAAAGTTTCTGAACTTTTCTCTATGGGTTCAATGCCAAGAATAGTAATAGGGAAAAAACCTTAGAGTGTATTTATATGTTCACGTCATTCATTTGCGTAAATAGTTGTAGGAGCTTCTTTGATTTATATGGTCAGCAGATGTTGGAGCTTAAAGCACCTGCTAAGAAAAGCAGATTCTTTACAGCCATGGCTCAGCCCCGTCTCCATTGGTTTTTATTTTTCCCCTGGCTTCCTTGCTGTGGCCCAGCAGTATCTGTGCTATGAGTTCATCTGTGCAGGCAGCGTCTGCGGTGGGTCTTGGATGCTCTGCTCTGTGTATCTGCCAGCCCTGCTTTGATAATGCAGCCAAGCCACTGCTGGTTGAAATGTGAAAAATGCCAGCAGCTTCTTTTTCTGTGTGTACAAAATCAGCCCAGGAGGCCTGTGACATGAAGAAAGCATAGCTCGTTCTACTATGCTGCTTAAAAAAACCCACCAAAACCCAAAATAAATAAAAGAGGCTTGCTAAGCAACACCTAGGCAGCACTGCAGCTCAGAGCAGGAGCTGGTATTATGAGAGCTTGATAGCTGACAAAAGAAGTTGTATTAAGAAACAACAAAGGAACTAAATTAATCCTAAACAGACAAACTGTTTGCTCCACTGTTGTCCTTGTACCTGTCAGTGTGTCTGGGAACATCTTGCCTGCTATTTCTAGGAGCTGCCCATATTTTCGTCAAATCACATTGGTTTTACCCTCCATATATTTGGTTACACAGTAGTAAAAACAATCTAATGTTCATAGCTGCTCTCCTCCCATCATAACCTCTGTTGATCTTGCCTGTGCCATCTCTGGCTTTCAAAATAGATGCACAGCAGATGTGGAGCAAGCAGGCCAGAACTGCAAGTTTGACACTAGGCATCAGCAAGCTGATGAAAAGCAGAGGATGGAAAGTCTGTCTTTAGCAGCCTTTGTCTGTTTTTAGTGTAATTGCTGTATATGAAACTCGGAGCAAATAACGTGTGCCTCATCAATAGATGACCTGTTGTTAGGGAATTCATACGAAACTGACATGAAAAATAACCTGTGATGCTGGAAAGAGTTGAAAACCTCAGATACCTGCACCAAAACACACACAGAAGGGTGATGTGCTCTTTAAGAGCAAACTGTACTCCTTTGGAGGGAAAAGGCAAACACTAGGCATGGCACTCGGGCTGGTGGAGCCAGTTCTTACCCACTGTGAGGTGAGCTTAATTGATTTGGATGCACTGGGGTAGCTGAGTAACAGATGACTCTTGGACAGTGAAATGTATGCAGCAACTGTATTCCAACCCCTTCCCTGGACAACTCCCATGCAGAAATGTGTGCTTGCCAATCTTCAGTGTGCAATGAGGAGCTCTGCCTCACTGGAGTCCTCAGTTTGTATAAGGTACTATAATTTCAGTGTGTGTGAATGATGTAGCTGAAATGTGAAAATAAGGTTAGCCTACCTTAAAATCACATCACGGTTTGCAAATTCACCACTGATAAGGTTTTTAATTCAGTTATAAATCTCTAAATTATATTTAGATCCAGGTAGCTGCTATTATAAGTGTCTGTAATGCTATGAATACTCTGCCAAGCACAGAAGCTGGAGAGTTAAAGGAATACATCATACCAATTAGTTGATGATGTACTTTTGTCTGGCCAAGTATTGTTAAAAAAAAGAAAGCTGGAGAGCACTAAAGGAAGTGACATAGTTTGGCATCTTGACCAATACTGTGCAATCCTTGACCTCATTTAATTGAAGTAGTACTGATCTTAAATACAGTATTTCTTTCAGCTCAAAGTGACATTTGCAATACCTGCTTGTAGAGCCAGTCCTCTGCCATGGCTGTTCATAGCTTGCTTTTAGTTCCCAGTAAAGCCTTGGCTTCTGCCTTACCCTGTGTTACTGAAGTCCATGCCTTGGCATTTGTCTCAAGAGGTACAGTGTTAGCCCCTAGCACAGGAGGTACTCTCTGTAGGTATTATGCTGCCCTGCTGTTAGGAGAGGTGGGACAATCTAAGTCATCTCCCCATGATGATGATGATGGACGGGGACAGTTAACTCTGAAGTGGCCAACACAGCTCTCCCCCTGTTTGTATCAACAGGAGTTGTTTTACTTAGTCTGAAACCAAGTCCCTTCCAGTTGAGAGAGTGATTTCTCTTAGCCTTCACCCCGATCTGACATGCTTCACAACTGTTCCCTCTCATCTTTTCCAGACAGCTGGCAAGTTTGAGCTGAGGATTGCTCAGGTTTGTTTGTCAGAACACAACTTTGTGGGTTTTCCTGCCTTCTGGCCTGCCAGATAGGCAGAAGTAGTAAAAACAGATGGTGTGTTACATGGTGGAAATGAGAGCAGGGCATTTGTATTTTTCAGCAAACTGGCATGGTGTCCTGGCAGAAGCCAGCTCTTGGGAAGGTGTTTTTGGCTTTGCTGCATCTCATTCACTAAAGCACTCTTCTTTCAACACTGACTGAATCCGATTCTTTGAGCAGAACATTTAATCTTGTGCTTGGCATTAAGTTGCAGCTTTATTCTGAGATGTGTCAGAGAATAGCCTGATGTGTTATAATGGACTCTACTGGTGAGCTGGGATGGACTGCATGTAGAGAGTTCCCAGGGCATTGAATGACTGGAAAGAAAATGGGAGAAGAGTTTAGATATGTGGTTTGTAAATTAAGTTAGATGAAACATCTGTTTAATCAGATGTGACAGTCGTACTGCTGTAGTTTATTAGTGATAAACTAATATAGGCTATCCATAGCTGATGGAATTGGCATATCATTTCTCATTGAAGTCATTCCTAATTTAAGGCAGAGGCCTCCATCCCTCGACTGAGTGAAAGTGCTGCTGACACGAAGCGAGAGGCTTTCTTGGGTTTAGGATTGCACACAGAAATAGTTCTGTTTGTGAATGACAAACTCAGCCTGAAAAGGCAGCCTCAGGAATGTGGGAAAAGCAGAAATTACTTAGGCATCAGCACAGCTCAAAACTGGCATTCCATATCACCAAGAACAAAAACCCCTTAACAGTAGAAACAGTAAGTGCATATTATTGGCACAAAGATTGTGTGAGAAGCCAGTGCATCTCATGCTAATCACCATGTTGAAATGGAGAAATAGATCCACTGGCTCAGCTGACGCGCAGCAACAACACAGAGTGAGCAACTCTGAGGTACCTGGTCCAGGAGATAATTCCTTCCCATTGCTGGGGACAAGAGATGCAGGTGAGCGAGGTACACAGTGTCCAGTGAAGACCAGAGAAGACAGCTGGATCCCTTCTGTGGAGACATGATTCTATTGACAGGCAGGGTTTTGTTTTGCCCAGATGGCTACTGGAGCAGAACACAAAAGTAACCAGGGAAACTTAGTGTGGAGAGTCTCTGGCATCCATTCTGGTGGAGTCTTAGAAATATCTGAGATATTTCTGCTTGAAAGGAAGGGCAGACATGGGGCTTGATGAATAGAGGATGACTGATCTCTAGAAGAAATTATTAGTTACACTTAAAATTATAAGGTTGGAAATTCAAATCTTTTCCTCTTAAAAAAAATGAGGAGAGGTGAGGGGTGACCAGACTTGAAACAGTAAGGTGAATTTAATCACATATATACAATACAGCTCTGCGGCACAAAATGCTGAGGAAGAAGGTTTAAGATATTATTTAACTTCATTAATGATCTTGAAAGGTAGTAGGCAGTACATTAATGAACTGATAATAAATTAGGAGGATCTTTGGATAGATAAATGATAAAAAAGGGGCATTGATTTCTTAATACAGAAAGAATAGCAAAATGATTTTCAAGCAATTGCCACTGAAGACAGCTGTGAATGCCAGAAATATCTAGTATTAAAGAAGTACTTGTATAAAACAGTGGGTGTTCTGGCTGCATGGCGTTTGAAGCTAAAAATTTGTGCTTAAGCTTCTTCTTCTAGTAAGTGACAGAAATAACTGTCCTGTACTTTCTACATATTTAAATTTTGGTAATTTATCCTTGATAACAGCTTTTCCAAAGAGTTGAACTGGGAACCAACAGTGCATTGCTACTATGATATTGTGAGGTTGTTTCCAAAATGTTCTTGAAATATTAGCTGTCCTTTTCCCATTCACATTTCTATGTTCCCCTGCAGCTGGATCATCAAGCTAAAGGGAAAAATTATCAATGACTGTTCAGAATTTTGCCCAATATTTGACTGCAGCTGAAAAATGTGAAAACATTGCACAAGATAATCTATAACTCCTGCTCTATTTCTACACAATAGCAACAGAAAAAAACCAAATAGTAGTGTCCTGAGTTAAATAAGAAAGGTACCTTATAATTAGATGGTTAGCAGCAAAACCCTCTTGGCCAGGCCAGTTGGAAGAGCAGGTCCCTGAACTAAGACAGTTTAGATGAAGTTGAATCACAGGAAAGGAATGTGAGCATTCCAGCTTCTGAGTGCATGCTATGCCACAGAGTAATTGCATGGCTTGTTTCAGGCTGCTTAGGGTGAGGGTGATGTGAAGTGTTCCTTTTGCTCAAAGACAAGATGTTTTGATCACAAGCTTAGGAAAAAAGACAGCTGTCTGTTGATATTGCAAACATTTTTCTTATATTCTTAAACTTCTCTAAATGGAATCCTTGCAATTATTTTGGTTCAGTGATGGAGCAGTAAATATTTGCTGAACCTCTAGAAAAAGTAAAAAAACACGACAAACTGCCTTTTTATAATGTGTTGATGGAAAATTAAAATATTTTTATTAAGTACCTTAGAAACAAGGTTGATAATCAATTGTAATAGGAAATGTAATTAATTTCTAGTTTCTCTGTTTTGGTAAGGCCCAAAAAGCCTTGATGTGTTATGGTTTGGGTTTGTTGTGTGTGTATCATCCAGTGGCACAAAGCAGGGCCTGGAGGGGATTTTGTGTCAAGAACGTGATTCTCTCAAACTGCTAGAAACAGCAGCCTATAGTTCATGCAGTGTGTCTTACATGCATTCCCTCTTCTGACTTTTGCATGTATGACTGTAATTTGGCATTGATTTACCCATCGTGTTATTTTGAACCTATTTTTTATTAGACTAAAACTATCCAAGCAGTGTAAGCAGGAGAGTTTCCAGGAGGAAGCTCTTGAGGGTCATGGAGAGCTGGGTATTGCACAGTGCACGTCCTTCTCCCTCACCCTACAGACTGCAGCTTTCTACTTGCTGACATGCCAGGTACAAATCCAAACTGCTGGCACATCATCCAGGCAAATATTCTGATGTTCTCACTGAAGCATGGGAAAGAGCTCCCAGGAGAAGCCATGTTTCTTAGAGGCCTCAGCTGCAGCTGTGGTTTCTGGAGATAACATTTGATTAAATGAAAGCTGCTGCTCAGCACAGCTTGTGGAGCCACAGTACCATCCCCTGCACTTTGTGCTCACAGCTCCTTTTGACTGGGCTGGGCTGAGGAGCCTCTTGCAGCAAGATGCAGCTGAGATTTGTTAACTTGTGTGGGAGCAAACCTTGCCCACCCTGAGCAGCCTCCAGGGGCTCGCAGGTCCTGCCTTGTCCCCTTGTGCTGCTCGAGGGTGCTCACTTCTGCCTCCCAACAGTGTTGCCCCAACAGCTCCCTGGAAGTGCTTGTTGTAGTGTGGAAACCCTGGGGTGCTGCAGTTAAAGACCTGTGTAGGGAAATTCTCAGGAAACACAACTATTGCTGGTAACAAGGCTTCTTTGGGAGCTCCCAGCTATCAAAATTCTGGAGCCTCCTCTTGGAGTTGCGCTGGAAGCTCATGGACAGCTCCTTCCACTTTAACCAAGGACACATTTTTGCTATAGACCACATACAGCTGTCGTGTTTAATTCTGGAAAAATGCATACAGATGAAATGAAGGTGACTGGATGAGCCACACAATGCCATAAATGCCTTCAAGTCAATCATCTAAAAATTACCACTTGTGGTTCCTCTTATAATGTACCTTTCATAATTCTGTTTCTCCAAAGTATCTAGTCTTATTTGCAAGGCCATCATTTGAAACTTGTTTCTAGTTCCATTTCTCTCTCAACAATGTCCGTCCTATTGTCCATGGCATTTCTAACTCAACATTCCTTATCTCAAAGCTTGCATATAGATGCATACTGTGTGAGTCTTCTGTCAGGCTTTGAGAATTCTCTGCAAATTCATTTCTCACACCTGGTCTCAGGGGAAGAGGCAGAAAAACCTGCTCTAGGTGCCAAGTGCTAGGCAGGGGCCCTAAATCCAGTAAGAAAAACACATGGGAAACTTCCTAGGTGAAAAGTATTGATACTACTGTGGTCCACTTTACAAGTTAAGTATTTTATTTTCGTATGTTTGGGGGTTTTGCCTGAAACTGTATGCATGTTTGGGTTCTTTAGATTCAGTAACTTCAGTTTTATGAAACTTCTGATAAATTCAAAAGGGACTTTTTTTTAAAATGGCAATAAACTCTGCCCTTTGTTTTACTGGTAACCCTAAGTATTGAGTGATTTGGTCTTTCCTTGCTGTGCAACCAAAAAAACTTTTTTTCCCAAGCTGTCCTGCAGTGAAAGGGGAGTGGTTCTCACTGCACCTCCGTAGTTGGTCCCAGGAATGCTCTACCAATGAATTACTTGGCAAATCTTTTGAGGTGGAGGCTTCTAATTTTGTACCCTGTCCTGTTGGTATCCCTTAGGCATAGACACTGATTAACAACATACCTGTAATTCACAATACATGGTCCATAGATATTGATATTGAGAGCTGTAAATGTCAAGAGAAAAACATGGCTCAGGACTGCTGTTACCAGGATCTAATTAGATATCTCTGCCACCCTCACCTACTAGGTCAGGTCTTCAGTGAAAGATTTGGTTCTGAGTGCTAGTACCTTATGAAACTGTAATTTTTTTAAAATCCAGGCTTAATACTCTTCCTTTTGAATAAGTAGGTTAAATGTGCCATGTTAATTTGAGAGAGAATGTAGCAGTAAGAGGCAGTCATGTATAATTGGAAAGAAATACTTACGGTCAGTTTAGCAGGATCAGCTATCAGATGACCTCTGACATCTACCATCATCTACTGAAGAGCTAATTAGCTGTAAAAGTAGATGACAAGTCAATTGCATCAGCACAAAGGATGAATTTGTCTTTTTGGGTTTTACTGATAATAAAGTCTGCTAGATAAAGATAGGCAGAGAGCCACCTGTGTGTGAAAAGCAAACTTTCCTGAAGGAAGGTTAAAAAAAGATGCAGTTGTAAAGAGAAGCATAAAGCAAGGTAAAGATACAGGATGAGGGGATGCTTGGGGTGAAAAGGGTGAGGTTCTCATAGCTACAGTGAGGTAATGAAGCACAGGACACAATTCAGTCTGTGGACAGTGGATTTATTTCCATGCTGATTCAGATTGTCCTGACTTTGAAAAAGCTGAGCATCCTCATTGCAGCTCTTTGAATATGGCTTTTTTCTGGTCAGTGCTGTACCATGCTGTTCTCTGCATAGAATGTTGCATTGATGGCTTTACCCAGTAACAACTCAGAGTTATCCCTTTTCTCTGGCTGCTTCTGAAATGCTGGTTATCATTGTGAACACAGTTTATGGCACAAAGACTGGATCTACTAAGGGGCTTAAAATCATTAGTTACTAGTTAAAAAAATACAGTGGGGGAAACAGAGGAGCAAAACTGCACTTTCTCTAGTATGTGAGATGGGATCTGTGGGGTATAGTAAATCTAGTTAGCAAGTGATTCCCACTTCTATAATAGCACAGTTAACTACACTGACTAATTTAAAGAAATAAAAAATAAGGAGTGTTACTTTTGAAGGGGACCTGCATGGAATTACGCTCACATTCAGAATATGTCGGTGCTTTATGCCATTCTGGACCTGGCAAATGCTTCTTCTGCATTAGCAAGTGGGTCAGGCATGGTTGCCACTGTAATTTTTGTGTACACCCTTGAGTTTCTGGAGTACTAGCCCTAACCAAGGCCAGGTTGTTCTCAATTGTCTTCTGCTGCTGAAACACTCTGACAGCTGTTACCATTGTGGCAGCTGCTTTGTCCTCGTTACATGGTTGAAATGAAAACCAAAATCAAAACAACTCAGGCCAGTTTCTAAGGTTCATAGCTGAGCACAAATCCTCAACAAAGCTGAGGGGCACTTATTTGCTTGTTCCAAAAAAATGGATCATTTTGTAACCTGTAGCTGCATGGAAGTCTCAAAACCCCTGAAAACCTTTAGCTAGGATTCTTTAGCCCTACTGAACTTGGCAACTTCTACACCACTGTGGGCTCTAGTTAACTGGACTACCTTTAAAGAGGCTTCATGAGTTAACAGAAGCCACTGGGAGCTTCTTGTCTCTGTTCTTTCATAGCTGGTCTACTTTGCTTTCAAGATATCTATGGGGTTTTTTTCCTCCATCATGTGTCCTAATGATCCAAGTGATAAATTCAAGCAACTCAGAAGGGAAAGGATAAGTCTCCTGCCTAGGCATATGCTGGACAACAGCATCCCTGACACATTCAGCCAGGCACTCACAGGGAAAGAGTGGTGTGCAGAAAGTAGCACTCTAATACTATACTGTGTGCTTTAATTTTTTGTAGAAACGCTTCAACAATAAAAAGAGACCCATATAAATTCAAACTACAGTCCAGAGAAGATTGAATTTATATGTATATGAATAATGCAGGTTTAGTTAAAAATATATATATATTTAGTTTGAAGTTATTTGAAGATGTGAAGCACAGTAAAATCATCTATCAAAGTCTACAATGCTCAACTGTTTGTGTTGCTTTTCATATTTTAAACAAAAAAATCCTTTAAAAAATATCTTTTTAAATGATTTATTAGAAAGGAGAACATTTTCTTCTGCTGTTGTCCCCTTATATTTTGTTCAGACTCTTCTATCATGCCCACTTTCATGGTGCATGAATGCTTAGCTACCTGTGCACTACAGCAGACCAGCATGAAATGGTGTAAGACACCATCCTGTCATTGAGAAAGCATGATGGAAGATTTTAAGGGGCTGTACAGGCCAGGGAGAGCACCTTGAAGCCGATGTGAAATCTGACAGGCATGATAGAGACAGAGGTAGAATTACACGCTTACTCCACCTGGTGCCAGTCAGAATCCCAGCAGCAACGTCTGGTACCAGCTGCAGCCTGTTAATTGTGTGTTCAGGGAGGGTGGCAAAAAAGGCATTACAGTGATTCCAATTGAGTGAAACAAAAAAAAAAAAGCAGGAGCAAATACCTTTGCTTCTGAAAGGGCAACTTGCTGGCAGAGTCAGCTGGTGTTCCTGAGGTAAAAAGTGGAATTCAACACATGCAGCTGAAGTTCTCTGGCTCAATAGAGACCTTCAGCTACATGTGTTGAATTCCAGGTGCAAGGAAAAGACTGTCTCCTACATTGCTTGCTAAGGGAATAAATTACAGTGATGCTTTTGAAACAGATAAATGAAAGTAAGAGATTGAAGGCAGGGTATGCAGATGACTTTTGCAGTATTTACTTTAGTTTTACTTAATGAAGGCTTCAGATAGTTACTCCAGACTTTGGTATGGCAAGAAGGCAGCCTTGTTAGAACAGAGGCTGTCATTTATTAATAAGTCAATGGTATGAACACTGATGATGGTTCAGTTTGACTTGGGAATTGATGTAAAAATGGGTACCTAGGAAAAGTAAGAGTTTGTGGATCTACATCTGAATACTGGCCAAATGGAGAAGAACCAGAAGCAGAGCAAATTTGGGCCTTTGTTGCACAGGGTAATGTGTCAGAAGAGAGAAGTGCAGAGGGCCCAATTCAGCTTCCTTTTGTGCCTTACCCTCTCATGTAAGTGAAATACACGTGCACCAGGAACATGGGGGTGCAAGTCTTTATTTTCTAAAATAAATCATTTTCAGGAAGTAGTGCTTGACAAAGGCATGCAAATCTTAGATACCTGAGGCACAGCACATAAATATCAAAACACCAGGAGGGTAATTAGAGATGAGTTTTATCTACACATTTAGCTACAGTTAGCTGTTCATCACAAAGGGTGTGAGATAGTTGAGTGTTCTCTATATCACAGTGACAAAGCTCGTGCACTTGGCTGAACACTCCGTGTACCTTCCTGGAATGCTTTGCCTTTCAAATCTGCGAGCAAACAGCTGACTCTGCATTGCAGTGTTTGTTCTACCTGTCCCCATCAGGTCTGTACAGGCTGGAGGAAAGATGTTGACGGAAGTAATCGATAGAGTAAAGAATGATGAACCAATGGAAAGAATCTGACTGAAAGGCCATGGCGGGGACCACAACAGTCATGACAGTATCATAATTGTCATTTTGGGGGATGCTAAATTAAAGTGCTAGTACAGAAATTACAGAATCGATAAACCTTGCCAAGTGTAAGGTTTTAGAAGAAAAGGCCAAGAGCAGAAACTGTTGTACACAAAGGAACACTTTCCCTACTCTTTAGTTTACCAGCACAATCATCAGTCATGATGGGATTCCAGGCCTGTTTGCAGATTCTCTCAAACAGCAGTAGTATGTCAAAGAACTGAAGGGTGTGGGGGAAAGGGTGTTTTTATATTTGGAGATTACAGAAGTCAGATTTCTCCTGGGTTGTGTTGCTATCAGCTGCTTGCGTGACTCTGAGCACAAAACAGATGACTTCCTGATGACTCCATTTTTTCTACAGAAAAAGGATTGTGCCTTTTAAATTTATGTTTTGAGGATTCTTTGCTATACTTTGCATGGGTGGCAACTGTAAAAGTTCATATGTAACTTTCAGCTTTGCATTGCAATGGTGTGAGTTAGTGTCAGCTGTAGTAAAAGTACGGCTTCAGATCTTGATTCAGAAACTCTCCTGTTAGTATTTGCCATACTTGGAGTTTAGGGCAAGAAAATGACTGCAGGTTTACAAGACCTGTGCAACCGTGCAGGACAGGGTCATGATGAATAAGAAAATAAGTTGTTTTTAGATCTGTGACAACAATCCTGTGCATAAAACCTGAGGTTTAATTCATGAGCTGAAAGATCTGTTTCCATTTGTAAGAAAGTAAAAAGCTGGGGAAAAAAAAAAGGTGGGGGGGACAAAAAACACCTAAACTGGACCGGAGGAAAGGAAGTGAAATACTGGAGGTGAAAGAAAAGTATAAAGAGAAAATGAGACAGGATATGTAAAAGCTTTGATGGGTGTCTTGAGGAGCCATATTTGTAAAGATAAAATCAGAGTTGAGGCTGGCAGGCCTCTAGAAAAAAGATGAGCTCCTCTCACAGGGGCTGAGTCAAGGGGAGTTATTTCTCTTGACCTGCTGGCAACTCCCTTCCTGATTCAGCAGTTTTCAAGGACTAATCTTTGCAGAAGATCATCTCTTAAAAAATTATGAGCCAACAGATTCTGAAGAGCCCTGTGTAATTTTGAAAATGTGATCACTGGTACGTCATTCCTGAGTGCATGCAAGTCTGTAGTGCCCTGAAGATGGAAAGAAATGCTATTTAATCTTAAACCTAAAATTTCAGTTGGTAGGCAGGTTTTGGTTGTAGACTTTGTTATCACGCATGAAAAGGAAAAGTAATTTTTAAAGTAGGAAAATTCATTATAATTGTCAAAAAATACCTTAACTTGTTCCAAGGAGTTAGGTTTTGTTAGTAAATCTGCATTTGCCATGAAAGAATCAAGCCTGAGTTCTTAATTCTTTTACTGACTCTGCACTGCAACTGCACCTTATCAGGATCTCATATAACTTAGGGTTTTCTGTACTCTTCTATTTTTCCTGAGTTCCACTCACCTTATTCAAGGCTGACAAACACCATGTGATGTGCACCAATAGCTTTTTTTCAGATGCATTCTGCTTTAATTACCATGTGTCATGTATTTCCAACCAGCTTGTCCTCTTGCAGAAAAAATTTAAACATCTCCATAAAGCAGTTAAAAAAATGTCCAGAACTAGGCTAAGCTTGAACCATGAATATATTAATGAAAATCTCAATCTGTTCCTGGGCATTTTGTGAGCCACAAAAAGAAGCATTAATCAAGTCTATTACCCAATTTGCGTTTTTCACTTGATGATAGAAAATGTCACAGCATTTGGCCCTCAAAGTTCTGGTAGTAGCACAGGCAAGGAAGTTGATTTTCAGCTTTCTCATCCATGTGTCTATCCTGTATAACTTTCGTTGAGAACAAGATTTTCTCCTTCTGAGGGCTATAAGGCAAAAGTGTGTTTTCTAGCTCACACAGTGTCCATGTATTTCCCTGTACCTTCAGATGAAAACAAAGCCTGGCACTTGGAGTGTGTGTCCTGCCCATAATTCATGCTGGAGGTGTCAATCAGCAAGCTAAAATGTCTACAGGTATCTGTGTGGCTGTCCATAGGGTAATATTGCTTTTCATTTTCTAGTGAAGGGCATTATTCTGGTAACGGCACCATTTCCAGTGTGTCTGTGAGCTTGCCTAGGAGTAAAGCACAGCTCCTGAATATAGGTCAGGAAAGGACGTTGTTATAACTTGTGTCCTTGATGGAAACTGGTATGTGCTGAATTTGCAAAAAGTCTGAGTTTAGTGTCATCTGTTTTCAGTATTTCCCGAACAATTGATTTATTTCACATTATTAATGAACTTTGCAGCAGTTCCACTTGTCAGGCCTACTCTGCAGGGGTCAATAATGAGAGGAAACCTGATGTTAGTGGATCCAGCTTAAGTGATTCTGTCATGCTAACGATTCAATATATCAGGACAAATGTCAGCTCCTTCCAATATGTTAATTCCTCTGATCCTATTTGCATAAACTACAGTCAATGAAATACAAGTTTTCCCTCCAGGATAGTTAATGGACATTTGTAAAGGATTTTTTATTTTCTTTTTTTCTGAGTTTCTAAGAAGGCTGGGGAGAATGGGACCTCACTCCTGAGCACCACGTGTCACCTGGAAGCAAAGATGTGGCTTTATTTGAACATGAGCTGTGCATCCATTGTATCTGATTTTGTGGGTCTCAGAAGTGATTGCTTGTGGGGTTGATTTCTGGTCTCCTATGCTCAAAAGAAAGGATTAACCCCTCAGGCTGGTGTGCTCTAGGACATTTTACAGCTTCTCTGGCAAAAAAGTTGCCTAATTCTGCATCTTCATGAAATGAAACCTGTCAACAAAGTACCCTTGGTAGCTCTGCTCTGGAAAGCTTTTGGAGCATGTACTTCTGGCTCTCTGTTGTCTTGTCTTGAGTTCTCAGTTGCTTAAGCTGAAGGTTTTTCTTGGATTCTTTAGTTTTGTGAAATGTTTACCTGTGGCTCATAAGTTCTTTAATATAACTTTAGCATGGTTTGCACCTGAATTTACCACAGGAATGACCTTACTCCTTAAAGTGCAGTCCTGTCTGCACCAGCCTTCCTTTAGGAATAAAAAAAATTACTTTATGAACATTAGAAATAGAAAAAAAAATCCCCACATATTTTGTGGAAGAGATATTATTTGTTTTCATGCACTTCCTTGTGGCCAATGTACTGCCTTGCTTGGTACCTGAAGATGCTACAGTATTTTAGTAACTTAAACATTTTTTCCCACAACCAACTTAAAAGCACGTATTTAAAACAAAGTTTTGCTGAAGTTCTCTGTCACCACTTTGCTTCTACCAAGATTAAATTAAAAAGGGGGGATTTTGTTTAGTACTTCCCCTCTTCCCTGAATTTTTGAGATAATGCTTCAGTGTTCAGGCACAGCAATAAAAGCATGGAATACTAATGATTGTAAACACCATGAGGGGAAGCAGTCTTTCCCACAGAGTGTTAAAGTTTCTCAGGACAAGAAAAGATAAGTAGCTACTGCTTTGTTTTCTTCTACTTCCTCTGTGTATGAAATCACTTTGATAGATCTGCAGGAAGAGATTTAGTTGCAGATGGCAGAGGTCAGTGTATTGTGTATTCAATGTAGTCAATAATAAAGTCAGGACTTATGCTAACTGAATGTTAATAAGGAATCACAAGGACCTTGGAAAGTCATTATGTCTGGTCATTTGCTTCACAATATTGCTCCAAACAGACTCTGGAGGCCAATGCAAGGGGATTAAAAAAATAATCTGGAGGAATAAGGGAAAGCGGAAAGGCTAAAAATAGGAGGTTTGTGTAATGTGTAGCAGACCATTGTGAAGACAGAAGAAAACCGTCTTACTTCATTAGATTACTTCAACATTGAATGTCATCCTGGTAGTCCTTTCTCCCCACGAGTTTGCTGTCCTGCTGGCTTTGGAGATCATGATGAAGCTATGTGTTTTTCCTGTAAGACCAGAAATCTTTAGCTATGGCTGTAAAACTGGAGTGACACCCACTGCATTCAGTTGCCAAGATTACAGAGGAAGTAGTCATATAGACATTAAGTGGGTTAATTCCTGTAGCTCTAGATAATTGGGCAAAATTTTTGTTTACTGGGATTTTCATGTCTGAACAATTCCAGATTTGTCCTAGGAGCTCTATTTTTGGACTGGGCTCAAAAGGAGAAAACTTTAGGCTATAGCCTAGTCAGTATTGACCCAGGTCAATAGTCTCTCCTTGCTGCAAACCAACTATTTATTCTCCCTTATTGTTGTTGTTACTGCTTTGTGTCCCAGCCTTGGGATGACCAAAACTGGAAGAATAAAAATCCTAAATTGATGTATTTAACCTCGCCCAGACAAAGTGATCTTTGGAGGAGTAATGTTGCTGTACTTGATGTAGGACGTTAGTGCCACTCCTCATCCTTGTTTTCAGAAGCTGGTAAGAAAGGAAACATCTCCCATGGCATTATCAATGTAGTCAGTGAGCACCCAGCAGATGTTGCTGCCCTGTGATATGAGATTACCACTCTCCTGGCTGGTTGAAATTCCAGCCTTGATCATTTCAGTGAGCTATGACCAGTTCTGCAGTATACCCAGTTCCACTACTTGGCTATGCATGATACTGTCTCTGTGCCATTGAGCTGGCCTCACTGGCTAATTTATTGCAAATGCCTATAAAATGCATGTAGAAGGCAGATAGGTCTGCCATAAATCTCAAAGTGTTAGCTTAATGCTCCTATTGTTTGCAGGCTGGGTCTGTGGGCATAATGCCTGTGTTCATTATAATTTGGTTCAAGGGTAGGAGTTCAGTGGACAAAATTGCTGGTTATACAGCAATGTTCCAGTGTATTTACAGTGGAAAGGACCAGTGAGATTGTTAATATTGCGTTGAATTCCATTACTGGACAAGGTTCCAACCCTTTGCATAGGGCACCTTAATTTCCAGCGATTTTACAATAGTGAGGAAGCTCAGCCTTTGCACAGAAAGTCATTGTGGGACATAAGGCTTCAGATGAATTGGGGTTAGGAAAACTGATAGTCTCATTTGTAGATATGCTCTAGTCAATGAAGCCACATCCACAATATAGATGAACCAGCTTGAATTCTGGAAGAATGCAGCCTGGTGAGTGACAAGGTTTCCAGTGGGATTAATTATTTTTTCTTATCATGCAGTCTCAAGATTTGGGCACAAATCTTTTCTACTGCCAAGTCCTCCTGAACCAGAAGTGACTTGTACACTTTAAAAAATGTCGATTGTGTTCAAAAATATCAGGCCCTGCAAAGCATTGTGTTTTGAGGCATATAACTTCTTTACTCAGCTTCTACACAAAGTTGAGCTAAATGTGATTCAGACAGAGTTTGCATAACACATCCTCTTGCAGATGTGAAACTAGATAGTGATTCAGTTCATCATCCTGAATGCAGTGTGAGTGCTGAGACTTTCCTATTAACACACTGGATGTTCCTTAGGGGGCGAATCCACTATGCTGGATAGAGTAAGAAAATGTGTAGAACATCTTCCAAGGACACATCTTGTCAGTACTCATCAGAGCAGATGGTAAATATAAATAAACTGTGGGGAAGTTTTTCTTTAACCTATGCCCTCCACTCCCACTGGTATCTTCACAGAAGCAATGCTAGTCCATCATGATTTGGTCCTCAAATATCACATTTCTGTTATATTGAGAAAGGGTTTGGGAAACATCTTGCATGCTGCTTTACAGGGAGAGAAAATTAATAAAAAATGACTGAGTTGTCTCCCAAAAACTTGGTATTAACTGTTCTGCCACTATGTTAGTGCTCAGAGGAACATGTTCAGGATATTCCAGCATCACAGAAGCTTAGTATTTTGGTGAATACTGAAGCCTTGATCCAGCAAAATGCTTAATGCCCGCAGCTTCTGTACCATTTCCTCAGAGGAGAGAGCATGGAGCCCTTGCATTGCAAGAGGTTTGTGTTTCCAGTGACACTGTCTTTGTTATCTTACACGTAACTGCTGGATTGTATTGCTTGTGAAGGGCTGTGAGGAATGGAAGCTTTAATGAGCGTGCACATCCTTTTCTTGATTTTTTTCTCAGTGATCCTTTGTTAAGGAATTGAAGTGTTTCAAAGTTCCAATATGTAAAACTATGTGCATTTTTAATGAACTTGGAAGCATGGAGATTAACTGCCTTTCTGCTCAGCTCTGGGCTAAGTGACGTGTGTGGAGACAAAACAAGGGTGAAGTACTTGTTTCTGTAGTGCAGTCAAGGTATAGAAAGGGTATTTATCTTTCATCAGTTCTTTATACTTCTAAAGAAAATGTGACTGTTGTGTATTGGATATCTTCCATCTCAGAATAATAATGTGTTGGGAACTCTGATAGTCTTGTCTTCTTAAAACCTGGAAATTCTGTAGTGGATTAGTTATATGTCAGTGTTCACGCCACCCTAGTTAAAATAAATATGACTGTTTCAAGTATTAATAGTCTTCCTCTACAAATAATTAGGGTTAGTGAGATTTACATAGGCATTTCTCACAGCATGCAGGACACAAAAAGAGACATGAGCTGGAGTAGACTTATGAGGAAGCAAGCACAGGCCCTGAAAAGCTGCACAAGTGCCCAAATGGAGCATGGCATTCATGAGCAGCAATTTGGATAGCCACAATTCCTGCACAAGACTGGAGATCAAGTCTCCATTATAGACCTTTTGGAAACATTTGGAAAATGCTGCTGCCTCATGTCTATTGATCTCCTTATTGAAATCAATATTCATATAATGAGCTCTGACGCGTTTCTGACCTGTGTAAATGCAGTGAATTCTTGGAATGGGGAGTGGTGAGGGACAAAACCCTGGTAATGGAAATTTAAGGATCTATCTTAAACCTGTGTGAGAGACAGCCTCTTGAAAAATGTTTCTTCTAAGGCAGAGGATGCTGTGGTGTACTTAATTTTGATCTTGACTGCTGAGGCAGTTTTAGGAATGAGTAAGTCTTTGCTTATGCAATCACCTTACAATAACAAAATTAAAATAAATGAAAATAAAAGATATTGGCATCATATATACTTTGCAAGTCCTTATTCATACAAAACTGAATAAACCCTTGGGTGATACAGTTGGTCAGCACCTCTGCTGCTGAGAAAGTCAACATGAAAACAGTGAATATAAGAGCTCATGTCACAGAATCACACAGGATGTGATGAGTTGGAGCAGACACACAAGGATCACTGAGTCCAGCTCCTGGCCCTGCACAGAACATCCCCAAGGGTCACACCCTGTGCCTGACAGCATTGTCCAAACACTTCTTGAGCTCTGTCAGGGTGATGCTGTGACCCTTTCCCTGGGGAGCCTGCTCCAGTGTCCAGCCACCCTCTAGGGCAAGAACCTTTTTCTAATACCCAAGCTAAACCTCCCCTGGCTCAACTTCAGTCAAGTCCACATTGCCCTAGTGGTATGAAGAGAACTTGGGTGTGGACTGCAGAGTTATTCAAGGTGAACTTACTACATGTTAATTTCAGAATACAGCAGGAGGTTTTCATGTGTACACATATCAGGCTGTGGCTATTTTTTCTTCTGCCATGGTCTTGTAAATAAAGCGCTAAAGCGAGATCTGGGGTATATGTTTGGCACTATTACTGCTGTTCTGGGTAGGTTTGCTCTGATAGAAAATAGTCGATTAGGTAACCTGGTTATTTTTCTGGGCTAGTACTGCATGTTTGCACAGCAGTAGATGTAATGCCTGTGTTTTCAGCTTTGTAGGAAGCAGCTTAAATTAAGATGTTCTCAGTTACAACAGCCTACGCTGTTGATCTAGAAGTAATTGAAGATGGCATGAAAATGCTGAATGGGATCAAAGCTGATGATTTATTTATTAAAAACAAATTGTGACAGCCTAACCTGGCACCTGGTTTTAAGAAGACAGGCTCAGAACTTAGCAGGTGTAGGATGCCCAACAGCTTTCCTTCATGGAAAATTATTACTGAAGGCAGGCAACAATCAGGGTTGATAGAAGTGCAGAGGGGCCAAAGAAGCAGTTATATGCCACTGATGAAAGGCAGTGTGGCTACAAATCCTGGAGGAAGGTTGCTAAGGGATTTTCCCATCTAGGTATTGTCTTTGATGGTTCTTGCTCAAATTTTCATCAGTGACATTGTCAGAACATTTACTTTTTGTGCTAAAGCTAGAAAAATACGGGATTTAACAAGAGAACTGGGATATCACAAAGCAGGAGGGGAAGGTACTGAAGACTGGAATAAAAAACACTGGTGGCTTTCCAAAGGCAGAAAATGTATCCAGTGCCTTGGGTATCAAATACATCCATAATAAGATAAGAAAATATGATTTGTGGATGGCTAATGATAAAGAGGGGAGTGAATGATAGGATAGCTCAGGGCTAATCAAGGTGAGATGGCTGTAGGAAAAATAAATGTTGCTCTAGCCAAGGTAGATGTCAATCTGTGGAGGGGTGAGGAGCTGCTATTGTAACAGGCATTGAGGAGACCTCACACAGATGCACAGCTCTGTTCAGATATAGTGCAGAAATGATTCAAATGCAAAAGAGGCACCTGGAAATAATTAAAGGACTGATCTGACTGTCATTCCAGGACTGAAAGAGCATGGCTTGCTTAGCCTAGCAGTATTCAGAGGTGATATCATTGTTTCCTATAAATCTATCAGGAGAGTAAATTTCTGCAAGAGAGGTTACTGTCAGCACAAAGCCATGGATATAAACTGTGAACTGATTTCAGCTGGAAACCAGGTGACTTTTTCTTTGTGCTGTTGCCTATTGGGACAAGGAGGGAATTTCTTCTTTCAGCTTCTTTTGGCTCTTACCTAAGGGGAGCACAAAACTTGACTGGTGTGTAAAGGAATGGCAGGGATACCTGAACCCACTGGGCCTAAACTCCATGGCCAAGTGGAAAACTTGCAAGACATGAGAGGAAAATACCTTATACTATTAAACATCTTAGTGGCCCTCTACTGAGTAGTCACCTCTCCTTCCCAGAAGCCTGGATGAGAAAGAGCATTGTCCTAATAGAGAAAGTAGTCTGACTCAGAAAAGGACCTTGAAAGCAGTCAGAAAAACATGAACACCACATGGAAGAAAGTGGAAAGCTTGTAGTAATTACTACAAATCAGAAGATAAGGATAATAGAAATTTGGCTTGGAAATAAAAAGGTACAAGGAGAAACATGTGGCTGGCACTCTTGAGGTTAGTAAACACATAATTTTATAACTACATTAAGGAATGAAAGATATCTCCAGAATAGTACTGGTCTGTTGCTGAAGAGAAAATAAAACTGGAGATAAGAAAGCAGACCTTATCAAGTAAAGTCTCTATTCTGTGTTTGCAGTAAAGGTCAGATGGTCATCATGTGATGTTGATCTGACTTTCCATTCCAGCAGTGTAAATGTTGTCAAAGAGCAACATCGAGGTGGATGCTTCTAAAAGGTTGGGAGTCTCGAAGCTCTGCTCATTTGTTTTTCAAGAACTGCCCAAGAATTGGCTGAGGACTTACTTGATAATAATCTTGAAAAATATGCTTAAATTATGTTGAGATTATGGAGAAACCAGGATGATGCAAAGTTAGGGCAGCACTTGGAATTGCTTGAAACACTGGTAAGATTAAGATCTCAGAAGCTGCTTCTGAGCAGCTGCTCTTTCCTGCATTGGGAAGGAGTTGTCAGCAGGGTCTGTTGGGGTTGATTCTTGGCTCTGAGACATTTACACTCTTAGTGACCTGGCAGAAAGAACAAACCATAGCAGGTAACATTTTCAGCAGGGAACAGAAACACAGACCTGCATCACAGGGGAGAAATTTGCTATGTGGAACTGAACAAATAGTACTATGGGAGAAAATAGCTCCAGTAGCAGTTTACCAAAATTGTGTTGGATTTTTTCACTCATGCCGTTTAAAATCAAAACATTTTCCTTCATTTAGCATGCTTCAGACAGCAGTCATGTCTGTTACCTTTGTGGAACATATAAATAGTACTCTGGAATCATCTGATGTGGGTTCAGCTTCTCTGTCATGTGCATCTCCTCCAGATGCTTGAATATCCTGTGTTGGTTGAGAAGCAAACAGTGATGTTTGATGTTGAGCTGCTGTTAACACAGTAGCTATTTGGATTCTTAGAGCAGAGGGCAGGTGTCCAGACTTTTGCTTTGCATGACTATTAATGCTAAAGGTTATAAAGGAAAATGGCTTTCAAATTCTTTCAGAATGGTTCAAGTTAGCAGGGAGAAACAGTTTACAGAAGTGACAAAGACAAGACAACTTCTGATCTGTTAATATCACTTTATCAACAACAAATGCTGAAAATAATGAGTTCTTTCAATGTCTGACCTGGCTCTATATGGAGCTGTCAAATAATTTCTTGCTGTCATGGAAGGCAACTGGTATAATGTATCTCAGTCTGAAACCTGACTGAGCTCACTGGTTTTCAGCCAGTTTCTGCAGAGCTGTAGAAATTAGAACACAAGTCCAAAAGCTGAGTTTGGTAAGTTTAAATTCTTCAGTTTAAGCAGGGGAAAAAATAATCTGAGTTTGGCCAACTGAGAAGTCCAAAATCACCAGGGAGCAGTGGTTTGGTAAAAAATCGTATCTTCTAAATAGAGGGTAGATAACTGAGATGCTTGATATGGCCTTTCTTCTTGAATTCTATTTCCTATGATACAAGGACTTCTTTTGCCTAAAGTTGTTTTAAACTGCTGGTTTTGAGCAAGGTCACTGATCCAGGAAAGGCCACTTGAACACATGACATTGAGGACTGTTGTAAAGACAATCAGGATTAATGGTACACAGAGCTAGAGATTGAATTTGCACCCCATGGGGTTGCCATTTCTCTCTTCCTTGATCAGTATTTTTGCTTATGTTTGTAGCTAATATGTTCTTGCCTGACTTCTAAGGTTCAGAGTTGTGGGTTTGATTTTTTACCTTTTTTACTTTCTGTTCTCGTTACATCAAGGTTGAGTGCAGCTTGCAGGGACTTATCCCCCACAGCTGTCCAGGAAACAAAGCCATACAACTGCAGTAAAGCACTGCATGGGCAGCAATTAACAAGCAAGTAAAATGCAGCTTGTTTTTAAAAAGCTGCAAATGCTAAACATGGGGTCAGTCTTTTAATTTCAGAAATTAAGGTACAAAACTTAACAGAATGCCCTTAGGTATTTTTGAACAGCTCATGAATGTAGGTATAGGTGTTTAATCCCAGAATCCATTTAAAAGGGCTTAAATCCATACATATGTACAAATGATGAATTAAGTGGATCAATTTTGCCTTATGTGTATTCATCACCATACTGTTCATTAGCTGAACAAAGAAAATAGCTTCAAGATTTCAGATCAAGAGTCTATCAAGGTTTGGCAAGCTGAACAACTTATGCAGAAGCTTGGCCTCGTGGGACATGAATGCTCCGGAGTGACCTTGAGAGTGTGATTTTGCAGGACAAAATGGGCAGCAGTGTCATGGCTGTAGTTCTGTGTGGGTGGTTATAAGAGCTTGGGTTTTGTTAGCTGAGCTGTGGAATCAGAAAATTCCCTGGAGCCAACCTCAGAGTACAAATACCCTTAGTGAAACAGAATGAAACCACAATGAACTGTGGAAAATGTTCAATATTACCTGCGACCCTGAAATATTTTGTTTTGGTTAACTTCCTTAAATATTAATGACTTTTGAAGCAAAACGTTGTTTTGAATGAAACAAAAATTATTCAAAAGCTTTTTCTTTAATCGTTTTCAAGGAGAGAAAATGTGTCAAAACTGTGTGCACTTTTTGAACCACTTAGCAAGTCATGATGCCCATTGGGTGCTAGAATTCAGGTTTTCTGGTAGCAGTATAATTCCTGCTTTCATGGCTGAGTTGTGGAAGCTTGCTGGATGAGGAAAAGGAGGGAAAAAATAGGGTTTGAAAGGAGGGATTACTGTTGCTTCCATTGGTGGGAGTGTCACCAAGAGAGTGCCATAACCTAGCAAAGACTACTGTGCTGATCAAACTTGCTTCTTCCCCTACTTTCAACCTTGGTCTCTTCAAATCTATATTGTTTTATCCAGCTCTGAAATGTGGGAAGGTTTGTAGGGAGGAAGAGCCAATTCTTAATGATCTGTAGCTAAAAAGGGCTGCTTGTCTGGAAAGCCTTGTTATTACTGGAGCTGATCTGAAGCTTCTTATGGAAGTTGCCTCAGCTAGGCTGAGAGACAGAGTGGAAACTTGTTAATGTTTGAGAAATTTAACTTGAGTGTGCCTTGACATGAAGTTTGGAAAACTTTCTCCTGGTGTTTTCAGAACTAAATAGGAGAAGAAAGTGTAGCAAAGTGAACACGGTCTATTGAGGCAGCAGAAGACTTTTCTGTGAAAGTAGTGAATAAACTCAGACAGCACTCTTCTTAATTGTTCTAATGAAATGCTGCTACACAGCAGCATTCAGACTGACCAGCATCTACACTCTGTAGATGCAGCTGCACTGCAACTCAACCAATGCCTCTTCATTTCATCGTGTAATTCATCCCACCATCATTGCCAGTCTGAACTGCGCTTGTAACCTCGGCTTCCAATATGCTGAATTGGCGATAAAATCAAAGTGGGGGGAGAAATATTTTTTACAAAGAACAGACATTACTCCCTTTTGACAAGAGACAAATGTTTCATTCAAATGCTGCATTTCGCATATTGGAAACAGTAATGAATTCTTGTGCACCTTTCTCCCTAGTTCACAATGTCAGCCCCAGGCGTAGAGGCACTTCAGGCTTTTCTTACAAAATTAAATTTAATGTTACACCCTCCAGTGGAATGATGCATAAATCAAGTGTTTGATTTGCATGGACTCTAGTGAACAGCCCCATTCCGTGCAAATATAAACCCAGACTTGAATATTATGTCAGGGACAGGAACAAAGCAATCTAGGGTTTCCAATGAGAATCTGGTACCAAGTGTAATTCAGACTGGTATTATGTTGCTCTCATGTCAGGGCTGTTATTAAAATTCTTAGGTTTTGCCTCCTTTTTTTCATCTCAAAAGAAAATGTTTTTTCTGACCTTCTCGTGTTTGGGCAAACCAGTATACACCAGTGCTATTTATACACTGTCTGTGAGGAGCTGAGATGGAATTGTGGGGGGTTTTAGCTTTCTCTTAGATAAGCAGTGAGCTAGCAGGATAGAGGAGTAATGAAACAAGGCAAAGCAAAGATAATCATGGAATTAAAATGCAAACAGGAGGAAAAAGATTAAGTAGGTTTGTATCCTTTTTGAAAATAAGTCGCCTTCCATGTGAGTATTCAAAGCCTGGGCCAGGCCAACAAAGTTAAGGGACTAGAAGGCAAGAAATACCTTCTGCTTGAACATGCAAATGCATTTGTGTTCTACACTACACAAATCCCTCTGCAGGGCTTTCTCCTGGAGCTGTTGGAGACTGCACTGCCATGTATTTATTACAGATGGCTATTCTTAAGTTCTTTGTGGTGGCTGTTGGTTTAGTGCAGTGAATTATAAACATTGTTCATCATAAACTGCTGAAATTTTGATTGTTTTGTGAGCCTGAAGTTTGTTGTTGAGATGATGAATTGCTAGCTGATCAAGGAAGTCTTTCTACAGCACTTGTGTATCAACAATATTGGACAAAAGCATGCCACTGTGTCAGAACTTAGCACTGAATTACTAATATGATTTATATTTTAACAATAAGCATTTAATTCTTAGCACCTTAATCTTTGTTTAGTCTTGCCTTTGTTTCCAAACAAGAAACACGTAGTTTTCTTGGATCAGTCACAAACTGCCCAGAAATTAAACCTGGAGAAATTCTCCAATTCCTCTTCACTAAAGGAGGGCATCTACTGAATCTGCATCTTAACAATGACCACGACCTGCCTGGGGCTGTGGTACTCAATGGTTATGCTGGTTGCAGTGACATGAATTGGTAGAGTTTCAGATCCAAAGGAGAGTGAAGCAGGCTAACAGCTGGGTAAAGCTCTGTTTGCTGGGGAGTAAGCTTTGATTTTCCAAGGATCTGCTTGGCAGGATCCCATGGGAAGCTGCTCTGTAGGACAGATGAGTTTTGGGAAATCTATTTGACCTTCAAGGATAATCTGTTCAAGGATCAATCAACTTTGATCCTGGGGTGCAGGAAAATCAGGAAGGTGACCAACCAGATGGATGAAATGGGGAAAATCAGTTGCACTTTAAACTGGTGTGGGATGCAAAGGAAAAAGGTAAAGTAAGAAATGCATGTGCTCACAGATGAAGTGATGAAGGGGACAGAACAGACTGAGGTGTCTGATGCTGTCTTTGCTGGCAGGGTTGGGCTGCAGGACTGGTTTTGAGAGAAAGTGATTACCTCCTTGCTGTAGAGGATTGGATAATAAGCTGCTAACTGGATGTAAACAAGTTTCCAGGAAGGCATGGGATAGGGTATTCCCGTGGGTGCTGAGACAGGTAGTTAATGTCACTGCAGTTATTGTCTGAAATGTTGGGCAGATTATGGTGATTGAGGGGAGGCCCTGATGGTAGAAAACGCAAATGCCCATTTCAGAGATGGATTAATAAAGCCAGCACTAGACTCTAGCTACTTGCAGGCTTGTCAACTAACATAAGGTCTGGATGCTAAACTCTAAAAGGGTCAGAATTAGCTCTGGAAACCTTGGACACTTAAACTCCACCCAGCTTTATATATCTCATGATACTGCTCATTTATTTAGAATTGTCTTTTCTTGTCTTATTATGGTGCTAAATTATAATCTTTATTTATAGCATTCAAGCTCTTATTCTGTGGCTGGTATCAGCTTGTTCATCATAGGCTCCTTCTACTTTATTCATGCAGATCTTACATTCTGATCTGAAAGCTGAGAGCTGGATAGAGCCCTTGTATTGAGGCTCTGTTTGCTGAAGAGAACTGACAAAGCAGCATGTGAGTGATGCTGTAAGTGTTGAGAAGGAGCATGAGGCCAGATTTCACTAGGAGGCCTGAAATCTATTCTCAGATATCACTGCTGAGAGAGACCCTCTCAGAAAGATGAAGAGCTGTCTTGGAGAGATGAACTTAAAACACACAAGTGGAAAGTATATGTATGGTCAGCTACATACATATCTTAAAAGGATCCTAAGGGCTTTTTAAATGCTTTTGGGAGCTGTGCTTTCAAATGTTGAGCATTTGGGAGTACACCTGCTTTTGGTGCTCGAACAATAGTTACTTTTATGGTAAAACAAACAGGACACTTATGAGGGTTATATATACCCTATACAACACTAACTGACTTCAAAGTCTGCTTTGTTTGAAACAAGGACTGGTAAACTGAATTATGGGGAAGTAAAATGCATTGTTATTATTTAGAGAAGCATAAAAATAACTTGATAAACCTAAGACATTAACAGTTGAATAAGATGAAAATAAGACCTGGAGTGTGACACACACCTAGAATTATAAAATTTTAGACTTGGTAATACACAAAAGAGAGAATTTCCAGATGACTTGAAGATTTTTGCCTTACTTTTTCCCTGTTTGTACAATAATATTAATTGTATTATGTGTGTGATGTTTTCCTGCTGCCACATGGGCAATCACACATTCAAATAACAATTTCCAAAGTCCTTCACTGGGCAGTAACTAAACAGGTCTAAAGTGCCACTACTGTTAACCACCTACATTTTCCTTCTGTTAGCATTTCCACTGTGAAATGTGCTGAAAACATCCTGAAAGGTCAGAGATTCTACAGTATGACCTTGATACAGCAGCTCACTTTGATTTAATTATCCTTTACTGATGTTATGGAAGTCAATAGGACTTATTCATTTTCCTGTATTAAGTACAAGTTAAGTGTTTTGATGGATGGGAATGCTTTTAAAAGTGTATTTTAAGTTCCACACCTGCCTAAGTGCTTTGCTGAATTGGAGCCTTGGCAATTTACTGTTTTGATTGTCATCATTTATGTGATGGAACTTGGAAAGTTAACTAGATAGTCTCAAACAGGTGGATGATATCAGGTGCTTATTATCTTAATCTTCAGGTTGTTTACTGACCTTTAAACTTTGAGTTCTTAGCTTACTGAAGTAGCTGCTGTAGTTGGCAGAGGTTGCATCTGCAAGAGGAATGTAACCTGAGCAATGAGGAATAAGATGAGGATATAGGGTAATATTTGGACTAATAGATGATTCATGACATGAAATGGTTTGAGATACTGAATGCCAGAACTTGTAGATGTAATTGCTATGTATGTATGTTCATACAGTCCCCTGTGTATGTGAAATATGCAGGTAATACCCTTGTCACATCTCATCTGTTACCTATGCTTAAGCATCTTTGGATGATGCCTTTATGTCATGCCACACTTAATCAGGACTCAGCATTTTAGTTTGGAGTCCCAAAGCACTTTTGGTGTAGATAACAAGAAAAATAGACTGTCATTCTGTATGAAGACCAATATGTTAACTTTTACATTTTCTATCTGTCCACAAGTGCCTTCCAGGTAAAACATGCTGGAAATGTCCTGTCAAAAATTCTTTTAAAAAATTCATTGCTATACAACTAGGAAGGATGTGTCACTTGTAAACTCTGTTTGTGGTCCCTGAGCAGCAATCAGCCCTTCTCACCCAATTCCTCACTCTTTTTATACTGGGCATCACACTCTGGAAGAGCTTTTCACCACTTCAGATCAGCTGCTCTGGCCATGCTCCTTCTTGGCTTCTTGTGCACTTCCTTGCTGGCGGAGCATGGGAAACAGAAAAGTCCTTTACTTGGGCCAAGCACTGCTCAGCGAAGCCATCAGTGTGTTATCAACATTATTCTCCTGCTAAATCAAAAACAACTACAGCTACTCTACTAGCTACTAGAAAGAAAATTATCTCTATCTCAGCTAAAACTGGGACAATCTGGTCTAACAGAATACATCCATGCTTCAATTAAAAAAAAGATTAAATTAGAGAGATGAAGCAGTCACCTTGAAAGACTTTATTCCAAAAAGTGTGGTTCTCTGTTTCATAGAAAAGATCATTGAGCAACATTCACAATTGCATGGCTTACAGGGACACTTAAGAACAAGTGTCCCTGTCATTCACAAGTGCATGGTTTACAGGGACACTTAAGAACAACTTTAGTTGCTTTAAGATTGTTTAAATGAGCTGTCTAGTTAATAAATGTGGTCCCTGAACACAACACACATGGTAGCCTCGTGTGTAATAATGACCACTGTACAAGTTTTGACTTGTACAAAGGACATGGCTGCTGTGATTACTGGGAGCATGTAGCCACAGGAATGGTCATATTGGAAAACCAACCTTAACAAATGCTTTGAAATTCTTCCAGACACCAGCCATGCACATACATTTCAGGCTCTCATTCTTACCTCCCATCCCTCTTCTCTCCTGGGTTTTTGCTACCATTTCAAAAGGCAAGAGTTTTGCATCTGCCACTTCAGTGGCACCCTTTTGTCAGGGTCAACAAGAGAACCATTCCTCAACAGAGATTAAAGATTTCATTTTGGAGGAATGCAAAGTTTGATGGAGGGGTTTGTGGTGTGCTTGGAAATGAGGACCACGTTGGATTTCTGTTGTCATCTTTGTGATGAAGGGAGGATGTTGAATGGTGACCCTTGTCTGTGTTGAATACATAGTAAATAATATGGATCATGGGAATCTATTTTAATCAAAGTGGGGAGAAATTTCAGCTTCAAAAGGTAATGCAGAAAAAACTCTGTTTTTATCCACTCTGCCTAGTAATGTAATATGATAAAGTACCAAGGATCTCATTCTTAATACAAATGGGGAGAATTCAATTTACTTCAAAGAACAACCTTAATAACATCCTTGTAAGGCCTGACTTGCTTTCAAATTTTCTCATATGAATGACGATGTAGTTTAGGGATGTCATCTCTAATAAGTTTATTCTAAGTTGGCAATCTTGAACAGAAAAAAAGAAAAAAAATTAAAATTCCCCCATGAGCTTCACCATGTGGATTCTAATAGATCTGTGCAAGTGCACATGGTGGTTCAGAAGCCATCAGTGCATTCCCTGTAACCAAGTCTGTTCTTGAAGACAAAGTATTGTCCTTCCAGCTTTTTGAAGTTATCTTTTGCATGTTGGATCTGAGTCCTGTTAAAAGTTTAGTAAAAACTTGGCTCAGGCTAAGTGTAATGATTTTTGCCTCAGCAGTTTTCTTATTAAATTCTTGTGGGAAACAACTGCAAGGTTATTCAGTGAAAAAAGCACAAAATACCCGTACCCAACTAGCTCTGTGCTTTATATTCAGTCATATCAGTGATGAATCAGAGCCAGTTGCTGTGGCAAAGTCCAAATGTAGATATTTCCTGTCCTTGCTAATGGGAGGAAAATATAGTATAACGTTGGTCTAAAGGCTCCAGCTGTGATTCCTTTGTAACTTGGACTGCATTAAAAAAAAAAGCTTCAGTCAGCAAGATAAGTTAATTTTTTCTGACCTCTATAAACTGTTTTAGACTGGAACTTGGGAGCACCTCTTTAAATTTGTAAGTCCTTTTGTCTCAGGATTGCTAAGCATCTTGATGACTCTTTTGTTTCGGAAGAAAACTCCAAAATCTATAAAGAAATTCTGTTTGTGACAATTATTGTAAAAGGACTGACCAGCTTATGTGGAATTCCAAGATTTTCAATGGATCCCATCACAATACTGGCCTAATAGAGGGGAGCTGATTTCTCTGAATAAAGGGCTTCTCAGGTCGTGTGTCAGTTGCTGTTCCTACACTTAAGACCACTTGGAGGAACAAATTGACTTGTCACCAGAGTTGTCATTTTCTCCTGCGCCAGCTGCTGCTTTGGCCAAAGAAATTGAAGAGAAGGGCAAACCTCTCTTCCGTGGAAGTGTAAAACACTGGACTGCTTTGAGAAATTGTCTGGAACCGAAGTCATAGCACATCAAATGAGACAGGTGAGGAAAAAGTAGCTGAGACTTCAGGTGGGCTTCTTGGCTGTCACAGCTCAGCTCCATTCTAGTGCTTTGTTGTCAAAGCTGGCTCTGTGCATATCTGCATTTCCATAGATGTATCAGATCCATCCACAGATGGATCATGTCTCTGATAACAGCACCTCTGGAACAGCCTGCTGCATGTCAGTGGAGCTAGTCTCCTGTGTAGAAAAAGCTGTTCACTCCCTGGTGTGTGAGCTGATTAGTTTTTAAACTAAGATATTTACATATTGTTTTCCTAATTAATGCTTAGAATGAATAAAGCAACATGGCAGTAGTTAAATATTGGCAAATTAGATACTAAGTATATTGTGTTGCCTTTGTTTAGGCGATAAGTTCAGCTAAAGATTTGCTGTCCAGAGTTGGATGCTGACAGTATAAAACCCCAAGTACTTTTTGTACTTTTTGGGTTTTGTAACTTGAAATAATATCTTTAATCAACAGATTTAAGTGGGGAAAGTAACTGTGATAGGGAGAGGGCTTTTACGTGTCTGACCACAATCTGAGATATGGACAAGCATATTAAAATTTAATATATTTCTCCCAACTACATCAGTCTAATGTAAGATATTATCCCACCTACAAACCTTGCCTTGTTCTCTACACTGAATATTGAAGTGGGCTGATTCAAACAGAAATGTTTTTCTTGCCATGTCAAGCTAAATGAGATGGATTCATCTCGTCTTTATGGTGGCTAGAATGATGAGCATCTATCCTAGCTGATATTTGTTGAGACCATAGGCAAACAGTTTAGAATTTTTTACTTTAACTTAGCTGTATTAACTCGTTGGTGTTTGAGATTGACATTTTGCTCTCATTTGGTGCAAAGTCAAGAAATGTGTGTATTTAATCAACTACTGCAAAGTGTGGTTGTTGCAATACTGACTTCAAAGTAAATTTAATTTTTATTTTTTGGTACTCTGAGATTCCTTCTTTTTGTGTTGGAGTTTTAGGGGTTTTTTGAAGGATGTAAATAGTAACCCATGGTTGCTGTTTAATTAATTCATTTGTGGTTTATAACTCAATAGCGTCGTTTGATCACCCACCAAATCAAAATCCTCTTTAAGACTGAATGCAGAAAAGGACACAAAGGTATTGCACAGAACTAGCAACAAACAATTGTGCATCTTTTTGTGAAAATAAGACTGGTTAGGGAAGTGTCTTCTGCTTTTAATTTACATACAAGAAGTATCTCTAAATATAATTGACCCAACCAGGCACGACTGCTGCTTGTAGTGTTCTTTAGAATACTGAAGAGTGACTAGAAACGTATGGCCACATCATTTTGTGCAGAAATCTGTACCTTCTGCATGCTGCTGAACAATACAAAATGCGTTATTGATCATATACATGATTAGATGGAGGTTAGTGGAGGGGATACCCTCTGTAAATTTCCTTTGATCCTGCTAAATGTTGTTACCAGTGTGCTACAGGAAATAAGTGAGTGTAATGATTTTAGAGTGGCGTTATTGTTGGTTATATCAAAGATGAAACACTGCCTGTGTTCCCTTAGCAGACTTTGTAGTAGTGCCACCATGAAAGATCTGAAGATCATTATTTACTGGAAATAAAAGAACAAGGCAGAAATCGATTACTATGACACTAGATTTATGTCTCCGTTGCACTCTATATACATCTCCTATTTGTTCTAACTTCATGGAAGGATATTTAATACATAATGGAAAGAGGCTTTTGCTTTTGATTTATTTTTTGTTTATTATTTTTGGCATTCCTTGGAGGAATTCTGGAAATCAATACTTGGATGTGAGTGTGCCTGGATGTAGGTAGTGGGAGGCAGTGGCAATTGATGTGTCTCTGTGTTTTTGAGCTGACGTACATCTGGCACCCTCAGGACTCTGTTGTCACAGTACAATGTGCTCAGCCTAAGTGGGGAAAAAGTCATATTTCTCCCATCATCTGTTTACATAAAATGATCCAAGAGGCATAGATAAATTTGGGTAGTTAAGTTCGAGCTTGGAAATCTGTCCCACTGAAGCATTTAGTTGCAAGTGTACATATTTGTTGCATCCAGATGAGAGATGAAGACATGATGGAAAGCATGAGCACGGACTGACTTAAAATGAGGCAGAGGATGGTGGGGGATGCCAAGTGCTCAGTAATTTCAGGCAAAGTTACAGATTGCTTGAAAATGGACATGGCTTTTCTTTCTGTCTTTTTATCTGATAGGTGGCACTTTTCTGACTTTTGCCCTTGCCCTAATTCCAGCTGAGCATCTTAGATATTACAGTTTCTGCATATCTGTGGTAAGGGAAAATGCAAAACACTGCTCTTCTTAAGATAAAATAGTGGGATTTGTTTTAAAAATCCTAAAGTTAGTCACACACTGCAGCAGGATTAGACCTTAGAGAGGTTTGAAATCAAAGTCAGTTTGTTGTCCCACAAATACCTTTTGGTAAGAAAACACGTAAAAAATGGATGAAATAAAAGTAGGATCAACTTGCTGGCTGCTTGGTGCATGGAAAGGAACAGATCAAAGGCAGGGATGCAATATGTCACAACACAGAGAGCCACAAAGTACCCAAGAAAGAGCACAGCTTTACCTCAGATCCCCTGCCACCACAGCTGTGCTCTCACAGGATATAAAACATGAACTTTTCCACAGAAATAACCCCCTTTCTCAAACAATCATGTGCTTTGGAAGCTTGTTGCTACTCCTTTTTGATTCCTGATATCTCATTTGTAGAAGGGCCTATTAAAGTTTTACTTAGCTGTGTATAATCTTCATAAACCATCATCTTTGATAGTGTTCAAGACCCTTGTGGGACTAGTTGCTTCCTTCCTGCAGAGGAGGTTTCAGTGTTGCATACCTGCAAAACCAGTGAGTGAACTAGTCACTGAGATGTGGCAAGATCAAATCTGATAATTGTCTCACACCTGCTCTGTGTGTGGTGGGCAGGATGGAAGGAAGGGAAAGATTTCTTGATGTCTTCCCCCTCTCCCAATGTAGATAAGTAATTTGAGTATTGTTCGTTCACATTACAGTAAGGTTAATCTGTGGGTCACTTGTGACCATTCAAGTTATTGTGGATGGTTGGTCCTATGAAACAGCAGTAGGCTTCACCATGGAAATATACCTATTTTTTTAATTCAGGGGCAGCTTGGAAACCCTGTACTTGCATGGCTTTGTAAAACATTAAAATGCTTCTCCTTCTGTACAGATTAGTTTGTGACAAAGGGAAAAAAAACCTCATGCTGTTTCCCAGGCTGAAATGTTTATTCCCTTTTTTCCTTATTGGTTTTAGTCATGATTATGAGCAGCAGATGGCCAACCACAGTAGTCTGGTGTTTTTCCTCTTCAGCACTGACCAGTGCTAGGTCAGATTCTGGATATTATCTGTGGTTATGCAGTTTTGAAAACACCTCTGCCTTGCTAAAGCATCTCTCAATAACAATTTCCAGCTGATGTATATAGCTTTATGAAAAAGAGTCAGCATCAGCTGAAGCCTCACACTGCATCTCCACCAGGGCTTCCTGGAGCAGAGGCAATCAATATCCTCAGTTAAGTTTATGAGGATGCTGTGAAATCCTCTAAATGCAGTGGCATTCTCTTCAACCTTTCTTGTAGCCCATCAATTGCAGACTAAAAGGTCAGTCTTACTGTAGGAAAAGTCCACCTTCAGTAAAGATTTTTTTTCTTACTTTTCCTGCTAGGGTGTGGGTGGAGATGTTTGTTTTGGCAGGATCTGTTCCTTTATAACAAAGCTTGCCAAAAGAGCCAGAGGACAGCCCTTCTCTGTGCATGTCTTGCTATTTTTATTTTTGAATTCTCTCTAGTAAATCAGAGGTATTTTGAGGCTTGTGACTGTCTGCTCCAAGTAGTGAAACAGCCAGTGGTGATGCACAATCTGTACTGAGCTGGCAGGGAATAAATGGAACTCCAAAAGTAAGTGCCACATTACGTTGTTAACAATTTCCTGCTTTGCTGTCATTCCTTCTAAAATAATTCCAGT
Organism: Illadopsis cleaveri; assembly: GCA_013399915.1. Classification (NCBI taxonomy): domain Eukaryota; kingdom Metazoa; phylum Chordata; class Aves; order Passeriformes; family Timaliidae; genus Illadopsis; species Illadopsis cleaveri. Next base: position 962,322 of record VXBB01000838.1, on the reverse strand, counting down.
TTTCCATGAAGAACTCCATGAGGTCAGAAAACAACTGTGAAGGGAATGCCTGTCTTGTACATGCCTTAATGTTTTCTTTCCTCTTTGAGTATGTATGCAAAGCTTCTCACATAATTGGTTGTCTGAATCCAGGCAAAGAAACAGTCCTGGTGTCCGTGGCTGGATGTTTCTCTACCCCAAACTTAGCTAGGCAAGAGGCTTCATCAACATTACATATCTCAACCTCTTTGGAGTAGGGCTTTTGGAAACTTGTTTCATTAATGGACAGTTATTAAAAAAATTGTCAGCATTAGCAGAGTTCCATTCACCCTGGTGCTCTGGCTGCAAGTAGAAAGAATCTGTCTACTGCTGAAGCAGTTCTGAATTCAGGTCTCTAATGTTTTATGGAAAAACTGTCACCAAATACATATGCCTTCATGTATATTCATAAATTACTTGAGAAGTTTAGCAAATAGTAACGGGGATGCAAGCAGAGGAGTAAATACAAAGTAAAAATCTTGAAAAATTCAGTGGAAATGAGTAAAAAAATGTGAGTAATTTGAAGCGAAGGACTTTATCATCCTCTTTAAAATGGCAATTTCTAATCCTGAATTCTGAGTGAAAGTCTTTTTGCCAGAGCCAAATCTCACCCCAGGGGAAAACCATATGAATCCTTCATGTTGGGCTGGATGTGAGTACAGAGGTGACGTTCCTTTCTAATTTTTCACCCATGAACTGAAGGTTTTTGTCCTGTAAAACAGCTTTTAGGACTATGACAATTTATTTTCCCATACCTGGACTGTTCTGAGCATTGTCTTCCATATTATGTTCAGGGTAGTTGTCAGGTAGCAGCATAACCAAAGAGAAGGTCAAATTGGATCAAGTGGATATTTCCATCTTCTCTTTTTTTGAGGCTGTGCCCTTGGAGTCGGCAGCTGCCAGTGTGTTGCTGGTGTTGGACTGTAGGGAGGATTTTATCTGGATAGCTTAAAAAGACACGGGAAATGCACTGAAGGAAGGGATTTATGTAAACAGCAAGTATGTTGATGGTAATTTGGTATGAGGTCTTGCTGTGGGTTAGGTTAAGTGGAAGCTGCTGTTTGTTAATGACTTGCCAGCCTCGTGATTCCACAAATGGATTTATCACGACGTACTACTCTGAGGACAACTGCCCCATTAGCTTTGCTTCACGGTTCCTCTGCTTGGGGAAACCTGGCATCAAACACGATGCCAAATGCAATCGGAGCTTATTCTCTCTTGTGCCTGTGCCTCCACGAAAACCTGCTGCAGCTGGACCTCTGCCCTTTGTGCCGGTGCTGTGACAGCAGCCTTCCCCTCTCACTTAGTTTTTCAGAACTAAACCACGGGCAATTGGATTCCAGATAATCTTATGCTCCAGAAAATAGGCACATTTGTGATGCAACTGTTCTGCCTCGCCTGACAGTGATCAGGGGTAGTTTTGGGCTCTTTCTGGAATGAGAGCTGGAAACCCATCATATAACTTTGGTCAGGGAAAAACAGGCAGACTCTTGTTGTGCCCCATCAACCAGGTATGGGGTTACCACACAATTTCAGGAGGGGAGGGGTGCAGCAGCCCTCCTAGAGGGGTGTTTGTTTTGGTTTTCTTTAGTTAAAGGCAGACTTCAGTTCTAGAGAAGCCTCAAATTCTTTTCCTTTGATTTTAGGGCAAGCCATAAAATATTTAAACTCTGTCAGTATAGAAGTGACTGTAAACAAGTGAAAATGTAGGATTAAAATAACAAAAATAATTGTAACCATCGGGTTCATCACAAAGAAGTATAGTACATTGTGTTTTACATCTCAAGTGGTCTGTGTGTGTATATATATAAATATGCATGTGAACGTGTTTTCCACATCTACACTTCCAGCTTTGCACCCAGAGCAGATCAGTAAGATAAACTCCATTCCAGAAGGGAATACTCACTGTCTGTAGATCATTCTCTGTGTTAGAAGCTTGGCACAGTTCCAGCTTGGATCACTTTTGTCCTGCCTTTTTTTTTTTATTTCTGTGAGGAGGAGAAGGACAACCCTTCTCTGGAAATACTGCCAGTCATATAAGGGGTGACACAAACCTTGTGCAGCACATGACAAGAGGTAGGCTCTCACATGGTAAAGGTTGGGAGGCTGTAAGGAGCCGTCACACAGAATAATGAACTTTTGTGTGGATGTGTTCAGAAAATCACTACATGGAACCATATTTGGCTGGGCATCCTTTGCTGTGAAGAGCAACTGAGGTACCAATTTTCCCCAGAAGCTCCAGCAAGCAGAAGAAACCACCACATGTGCAGCCCTTTAATCCTGTCACTGTGTAAAGACAGCAGGATTTGATCAAGAACTATTTGTTGAGGAAGGATTTTTGACCTGGAAGCACAGTATAAATGATGGTTACTCTTACCTGGCTCCCTCTGCTTGCAGGCTTCCCCTTCAGGACAGAGTGTATCTGACACCATGGTCATAATTCAAAGCGTTTTATAAATAAATTATAAATAAAGCCAGTGAAGAGTTAAATGCACCATATATTAGATTTCAGTGATGAAGCCTCTGATTAATATAATGAAAAGCCTGGTTTAATTGCATTACCTTCCATTAGCTCCCATCTTCCTTTTTTTTTATAATTGTTTCTAAGGCTCTGTGTACTTCATCCCTGCTGGGACTTTCATCCCACATTTATGCAAGTGAAACTTCTGCTTTCAAAACTGCACCTTTCATCAATCTCCTATTAATTAGCCAAATGCCACATCATATTATACATCGATGCATCCAGTCAAGCATGTGCCATAACGAGAGGAGAGCCCACAGTCTGTCCCAGCTCCTCTCAGGAGCTGGTCATTGGTATTCCAGGATAAGTCAGCTTACTGTAATTTGAAATTGGTCTGCCGTCCCATTAGGAATCTGCCTGATCAATACCAAGTGAATTAGAGTTTCAGTGATCTGATTAACTCCCCATTATTTTCTACCCTGGCTGATTTAGAATGCATGATGAGACAATATTCCAGTTTCTTTGCTTTATCCCAGTTTAAATGAAATATAGACATCTGAGGAAGCAGTGGCTGTGCATTTGATTTGTCTGTGGTGTTATAAAGTCAAACACTGTAAGTGTCTGCCTTGCTTTGACAGCCGGGGCCGAGGGCTGCCATGTCACATGGAGAGATGGCAGGAGGGAACAGGGACATCTTTCCACACTGCTGCTCCTTTCTGGTTCATCCATTCTGTGCCTTGGTTGGGCAGCCTTGGGTAGACTTACCTAATTTAGGGTAGGTTCTCAATGAGTTGGTAGGTGGCCACATAATTTCTGGTCCTACACATCTGTAAGCCAAAATTTGAGGAAGAAAACTCTCTGTACTGACTCTCTGACTGTGAGCCTGAGAAAGGGTCTAGAAGATGTGCAGTGGAAATGTGAGAGTTGCTCTAATTCATGGGATCTCTGCCATCATGAAAGAGGGAAGTTAGGAAATCTCATCAAGTTTTGTTAGGTCACAAGCACTTCACCTTTAGGGCATGGATGATTATTTTGTGTTGGCAGCTCGTGGATGCAATCCATAAACGGAGCTTCCAGTTGCTGTTTTATTGCAAGTTTATAACAATGTGAAACAGGACCAGAAAAAAAAGACCTAATTTTGTGAGTCTGGAAGGTAGATTTTAAATAGAAATCTTGCTGGCTTTAGTTCATTTGCTAATCTTGAAATGATGTTAATAGATCCCAGTTATCAACTGGTTTTTTATTATTAGTCTTGCACTTCCAAGGTAAAAAGGCTGAGTGTTTTTACTGCCAATTTTCTTGGCAGTGCCTGTTAATATAGGCCTGGGGAAACAGGGGTGAAAAAACCAATCCTGGTGTGCTGCAAAGAGTAGCAAACCTGGTAGCCCAAAAGTCTGTCTCAGTGTTCAGTGCTCACTGGCTGTGGAAAAGAAGTAAGATAGTCAGAAAAGGTTGCCTTTATAATAGCTGGAGGTGTTTTGGCAGGGTGTTCTTACCTAAGAAGTTGCCCCTCAAAAAATCAGGCCTTTTCACCTACACACAAGACAAAAAGGAAAAGGTTTCTCATCTTGCTTAGATACTCAAAGAGAGGATTTGGACCCAAAGCCGTATTTTAGAATGTACAGTCTTAATGTGCCAGCAGACAAGAATTTAAAAATGCTTTTAAAAATGAGAAAATTATTTGGGGAACACTGCAGATGCATTTTTTTTCAGGAGACAAAATCTTGTTTGTATTCTCCTTCAAGGTGTACATAGTGTCCTAGCCCCTTTAATGCATTTCGGGGCATCAAGTAATGAGCAGGGCTGCACATTTTGTGTGCCAATAGGCAAAAAAGCAGGTCAAAATCTGCTTAATATGTGCAATGTGTATATTAATATTAATTCCTCTCTTTTACAAATTAATATAGATTTGCTGAGTAGTACATGTATAATGCATAAATACATACATAAAAGTTTAATGTGGACATACTCTCTCCTACCTTCTGCCAGTGTACATTGACATAATTTTAGTGTTTCTTCATTGCTGCTTCATGAACAGTTTGCAGGCTGTGGTTTTTTTTGGAGGGTGTCCTTGTTTGGAGGGATTGTGTTTATTTGGGGTTTGTTTGGTTCTTTTGTTTTGGTTGGGGGTGTTTTTTGCGTATGTGCATGGGGTTTTTTTCTTTGGGAAAAGAAAATATAAGAGGAGACTTGCAAGTGCCAAGAGCTTGAGTCATCTGTGGGCAGTGAAACTGAAAACTCTGGCTCCCAAAGTTAAGGCCCTTCAGAGGTCTTGGGGCAGGATGTCACTGATGGGACGGTAAAGCTCTGTACATAGCCCACTAGAGGGTGACAAAGCCTAATGTTAGGGACATGGAGGTGACACTGGAGCTTCAGAGCCCTTGGCATCCTCCTTGCCTGCCTGGGTGCATGCCGTACTCTCCACCAGCCAGGCTTAATGTTCATGTTTAATGGCATGAACAGTCCCTGCCTGAGAAAGATGAGCTGAGCCTTCAGCTCATGGGTAACAGCCACCTCAGAAATCTCCTCAGAGCATTATGAAATGGAGGAAACAACTGAAAAATCAAGGGAAAAAATAATAGTGGAGATGCAGGACAGCTGACTTGATCCTCAGTACCGCATGCAAGGGCTGAACACAAGGTATTACAGGGTCAGTTTTACCAGCAAATAAGACAAGGAGGTGCACAGAGATGGCCACAAACTAACTTTGTGAGCTAATGGCCAACTGGTTTATTCCAAACCCACTGGAACTGGTGGGAAAGTGGTCTGTTGACTTGGCTGGGTTTCAGTCATGACCACAGCAGAAAGGCACATTGTGTTGTGTTCCACCAAACACAACTCACCCTTGGGCTGGAAAGAAAGCAGCATTTCTTGGGCTTGTGGGGTTTAGGTTCATGAAGATAGAAATAATACATTTCCAGGAGAAATATTGTGAGCTCTGGACTGTGTGTGGCTTAATGTTTGAGTGCTATGGACTCGCTCAGTATTTGTCAGGGATTGAGGCAAGAAGACAGGAAGGGGAGAAAATGGAGTGTTGGCAAGCATTCATGTAAAATGTTGGCCTAAACTAGCAATAAAACAATTTTATAATTTAAAAGTATTGCAGTAGCATTTAAAAAGGACTAGTCATCTTTGGAATTGTGAAAACTGTGGAATCCTAAAAATCTGTAGGATTTGAAAAGTTTGTGACAAATTTCAGATGTGATTTACTACTTCAACGTTTTATTATTATTTCTGAGAAACCCATATAGGACTCTATTAATTAAAACTCCGACTGACACTTCGGCTCCATAAGATTTAGGAATTAGTGTGATTTTAGCTCATTAGTGCATTTATTGCAGTGTTCATCCTTTTAATTAAGCATTAAGTCCCTCCAAGGTGAGTTTTATCATCCCATAATGCATCTGGGCTCTCACTACTTGTCTAAATACACATTAGGGGATGACAGCCACTTTGGAGAAACCTTAATTGTGTTATCACTGAAGTTTGAGTCTTTTATTTGTCTGGGTGTGGGTGACAGGTTTAAATTTCTTTAGGGGCCTGCTGCAAGGAAACACTGTGATATCAGTTGTGCCTGTGTGGGTAGGAAGGCTGAATTCAGGGGGCTTGAGAAGGACCTGAGCCAGTGCCCAAAGAGGTTTCCACTGGTCCTGGTGGTTTTTGGAATGGGATCCAGGATGGGGTGCTGAGAACACAGCGAGGACTGTTGACCTACTTCACATCACACTTGAGCTTCCCTGCTGACTGCTCAGGCTAGTGGTGGGTGCCATCTCACGTGGCCAGCTGAGCTGCAAAGGGGCTGCTGCCCCTTCATGTAAGGCTCAGATCTCCTGGGGGCCTCTGCTTCCCATGTAAAATATGGAAGGATTGAACTCAGGCTTCTGTGGTGCTAGTTGGTTACCACTTTAATGGAAAGAACGGGATGTCTTGTATGCATACACACATGCCATATATACACACCTGTGTGTATATAAATGTATGTATATGTGTATATATAAGAAATTGGGCCATTTTTCCCCAAAGGATTTGCAGTGTTAGCACTTGAAGAACGCCAGGTGAGCACGCAAAGAAGTGATGTGCAGTGACCAAAGAGAAGATTTCTGTAAAGAAGTTATCCCTGCAGACATGCTCAGCTGTGAATACTGTTTAAATAGCTGTTGGTGTAGTATGGGTATGTGTGTCTCTCACAGGAGCACAGGTGATATCAGGCTATTTCAATAAACCATTTTGCTGTCACCAGATGGCAATATAATGATATTTTGCCATTATTTTACCTTGATATGTTGCTGCCAACATGTGCTACTTGGTGTTTCCCTGTAAGCCCTCAATAAAACAGTTAACTTTTTAAATTTAAAAAGACCCAACAAACCAACAGTTCCTGTTTCCATTTTATTTTGTTGCTAACTTCTTTATTTAAAAGAATAACTTTATTCATTTAGAAGAGCACAGGAATTAGGAAATTCGCTGTGAGTATCTGCTTTACAGGTCCAAACCTTCCAGGTCTAATAGAAAACCTTGTGATTTATTGTCATGGCTGTTACTGCTATTAACATTAATACATGGAATTCTTTTTGCTAAGTGTATCGTGACTGTAAAATGAAGCAATAATGGGCAGCAATACAGACTTTTTTCAGTAAACAGAAAAGGCTGAAAAAGGGAAGATTGGTGTGATACAGGTCAGACTAAACACCCAGAAATTAGGAAAAATTATTGCTATTTGCCTGAGCTGTGTTACTCCTGACTTAGTGGGAATTATGTTGAATTTAATAAAATTAAAATTGGGGAGCTCAGATAACCTCTAAAAAACCTCAGCAAAAAGACTTCTAGGCTCCCTAACTATTATTATGAGACTGGGACATTCTCGTGTTTTTAATCTAAAAAAGAAAAAGAGAAATTTTTTTTTCTTTTTCTCAATGCTAGTACAAAATATACCATGAAAATAACCAACATGTGGTTCCTGGACTGGATCTGGCACTTTGAGATGATCTAGTCAGAAAATCTGATTCTTTTCTATGCAGGTGTAAATCAAAAGGTGTTCTCCTGAAGTAAGTTTGGACTGTGTTTGAATGGAAGTGCCCTGAGGAGCAACTGAGTCACATACAGCAGTGCTTATTAAGCAATACGGGGCATTTGTGATTTAGTGCTGCCAGATTCATTTCCCTAAATTTCAGTCTTCTCCTCTGTAAGCAATCCTAGCGCTGTCCCCTAGGAGAGTGATAAGATTACTCCGTACAATTGCAGTGGAGCTGTATTTGGAGGTCCAGGTGTAGGGACTTGCCCCTTCCTATATAAAGAGATTATCAATTCTGAATATAATCTGAGGAAAAGTTAACTTGCCCTGCTTCAGTAATGAAAAGTCACCTATTTTTCCAACAAATTACAAGAAAAGGTTTTTTATTGTATGAGAAATCCAGCCTAGCACTCTGCAGAAGGTGCAGGAATCACCTTTTGATCCCAAATATGGATGCTCAAGTTTGTAAATTTAATAAAAAAGATAAAAACCCCTATGGCAGTGCTTATACCAGAAGCAATAAACTCTGATTAGATCTCCCTATTTTTGTATCAGAGCCTCTTTGGCTTGCACAGAGGTGAGAGCTCTGGATGAGATAATGGCTTCAGACAAATGCTGGAGCATATGAAGTTTAAAGACCCATTCAGATCTCACAATGTTTAGGAAATTAAAATAATCCAGTAAGTTTTCTGTCACTGTCCCCTGTCTGTTTTAACTGTCTGTGCCCTTTCATCACTCGTTGCTGCATAACTGAAGCTGTATCTATGCTCCTATTTCATGGTCTGGGTGTGATGAATATCTCCATCATCTCATCTTTATTAACCTATAAAACAGTGAAGAGTCCTAACTGAGAAATCAGGTACCATCAAAAAATCAGAGATGCTTCTGGTATTTGTGTCTTATTGTTGGCACTTACAGCTGGGGAAAATGAATATGTCAGAAGTGCAACAACATGCTTGTCACGCATTTCTCTCAGCACAAGCAGTTCAAGAAGGGGAAAGATTAGGGTGAAAGGCAGGGAGGGCCTGTTGTGTTTCCCCAGGCAGACTTCATGGGTTTTAACTGGTACTAAAATACAAGCTGTGTTTGTGCAAAGTCAACTGAACCTAGAAACTGAGATGAGTCAGCAACTTTTACCTTCATGGGTGAAAGAACACCTGTAGGGATTGCACATTGTCTTCTCAGTAATAAGTTCCTTGGTATGAACTGGGTTGAAAGAAACAGAGATAAGGAATTCTGTAGCTTTTTTTTTTTAAAGCCAGGGAAATGTTCTGTAGTCAGTTTTAAATTTGGAAGAAGACATATGATAATTTATAAATACTTTTGCAGTGAATATTCTCAGACTTCAGTTGTGGTTTGGACAAAAAATTGCTCCTACTTGCCTTTTCTCACTGTGCCTATTTTGTGAAGCTGATGAATTTACAGAAATAAAATAATTCACCAGTATTCTGTGCTATTGCAAAAAAAAAAAAAAAAATTAGTCAGCAGATGTGTGGAATCCCTTGAGTACTGGACTTATGTATTGGAAAGTCATTTCCTGGGTGAAAGACTCCTTATGCTGAGCTGAGGTGCTTGAAGCTTTGAATGTTCCTGCACTGCATATTTCCAGGCCTTTATTTCCACTGCAGCTGGGCAGCTAGTTATGACAACAACAATTTCTTTATTTTGCTTGATCAATATCAGAATACTACACCTGCTGCCTGTGCTGCATTTGATAAAGCCCATGACACGTCTGTTTTCTGGGCTGCCAGTGCACATTGCTGGGTCATGTTGAACTTCTCATCCACCAACACCCCCAGTCCTTTTCCTCAGGGCTGCTCTCAGTCCTTTCACTGCCCAGCCTCTACTTGTGCTTGGGATTGCCCTGACCCAGGTGCACAACCTCGCACTTGCCCTTTTTGAAGTTCAAGTGGCAAATGTCAGCTACAGTGCTTGAAGCAGCAGAAACCTCAGGTATGTGTGAGGGAGGATTGTCCTCTCACAGCTTTTGGAGAGGTCTGTTTGCAGCAGCAAGGATGGTGCCTTACACTGGAGCAGCTGTGTGTATACAGCCTTTTTTGTAGACAGCATCAACTCAATAGGGAACATAAGTGCAAATTTAATCACAAACCAAGGAACACTTGGTGTTCCTGAGAGCATAACATAGAGTGAGTCTGAAAGTCGCCTATAAAGGACAGGATATTAAAGACAGTGGTGGGGAAGGGGCAGGCTATTAATCCACATGTCAGTGATGCCAAATGGGTCTTCTGCAATTGAACATCTCAACAGAGACATTCAGCAGTCCAAGCATAGAGCTTGGCCTGTCTCCCACCCTACTCTCTGATTTCTGGGGAAAAAGCAGTAAATATTTTGCAGGAAAGTGTAACTGGTGTGAACAGGATTGAACTGGAGCAGTTCAGGAAGCACTGAGTGTGACAAATCCTCCTGTTCATGAGACAAGAATGCTCTCTGTAAAGCTGTATAGAATTAGCTCATCCTGAACATCTTAGAGACTGTTTGCAGACAGAATTTGTGGCAGAAGTTGGTCATTTTCTCATAAATTTGAGGAAAATATTATCAGATTCTCAGGTCATATCAATAAACTTGAGCTGTTTTGAGTCAATGATGCAACACTGGGAGTCAGATGGGGACCTGGACTGTCAGGCTGGAACCTGATCCATGCTCTATGCTTGCTTCTGGTTTAGGTCAGACCATGAGGGACAGGTTTCACTTCACCTCTGAAGAAACAGGGGTGTCTCTGCCATTCTAGAGAAAGTGGCTGCCCAACTTTCTTTTCCAATTTTGAGTGAAAAATATCAGAGAGTGGGAAGATTAGCTCACAAACAAGCTGGCTTTTTACTGAATTTTTGTTTGCTCAGACTCCTGCTAGCAAGGAGAGGGTGCAACCCAGGTGAACCTGCTCAAGGTGGCTGTTGAGGCATGGAGACAGCCAGGATGTGGTGTCACACATCCTGGTGTTTCTTGTCTCCCAACAAACTGAGGGATCTGCTCCTGTGGCACACTGCAGTGTAGACACATGCACAGCTGGGACTTGTGCTTCACTTCCCTCCCCTTCCTCCCAGGGACCATATAAAAAGATCCTTTGTAAAGCAAGTTTATAAATAATTTAATGGCAGATATAAAAAGCTTTTACCTTTTTTTTTTTAACTGGCCTTTTTTTTTTTTTTTGGTAAATCTGTCTACATGAAAAACATTCCTAGCAAAGTTCACACAGAGAAGGCTTAAAGTTATTATTAGGCACATAAATTGACTGCTTCCTCATTTATATGCAGGCAAATTTCTTTAATTTATTAATCGGATTTGCATAGAAAATTATGGCACTCATCACTGAGAAGTCTCATTTAGGAAAGGTTTTATAAAGCTGTAACTAATTAGAAATAGAAGAAAATACATAAACGTGTTTAATTTTTTACCTTTCCAAACTTTTTTTTCTTTAGATGGAAAAAAATTTTAAAAGGTACCTATTGCAAGAATCTGGAGCTTGTTTGAAAATTGCGTCACAAATACATATTTTGTCTTCCTAATATTTGATTCAGGACAGAGAAAAAAGATTATTGAACTTAAGTTTTAAAGTTCACAAAGGGGAAAAATAGTTTAGAGGAACTGTTCTGTGGTAATGTAGGAAGACACTTAATTAACTTGGGCTTCATTTAAAACCATAGTGTAAATCTTTTCACAATGAATCAAAGTCTCTGCTGAATTATATCATAGCCAGTTTTACAGTCAAAAGGCTCTTAAATCAGTAAGACCTGTCACTGTGAGAGCTGTGGTAGTGTTTTCACATTCTCTGCAAGCTCATCTGCTCTTGGACTTGAAAGTCTTGTCCCCGGGTCCATTTGCTCTAGCAACAGCTGGCTGTTTGAGGCAGCACATTAGCAGCTCACAATTAAACAATATTCCAGCTAATTTGAGCTCAGGCAGATGAAGAACATCAGTGACAGTGAGTTTCCTCCCTCCCACCCTCTGTTTGTTCAGTTTTAAAAAAACTTTATTTTACTTTAATTGCTCCTTGGAGACAAGGTTGCTGGAATTCTCTCTTCATGGCGGCGTCCAGCTGAGAAATTGTTCTCCCATCTTGCTGAGGCAAAAGGAGAGAGCGTTCAGCCCACACATGCTGCAGATGTGCAAGGGGGCAAACTGGGGGAAGCAATGACAATTAAAGAGCATATGGTCAAAAATAAATCTGTACAGTAGTGCCAGTCCATATTAATCACAAGATTAGAATAACAGCGTATCTGTACAAGTAGCATGCTAAATCTTCTATTACATTTACTAGCCTTCATATATCTGGATCTGCATGTTTATCAGGGTGTCTTATATGATATACTATATGAAGTGAGGGAGGATTTATAGTACGTTTTGTGTAAATGGGCCTGATAAAAACCAAAAAAAAAAAAGAGCTGGTAAAACATTAACATCTGGAAAGACGTATGTCACTGGAACAGCACACACCAAATGGGGGTGTGAATGTGTGAAAGAACAATGGAATTAAAGCTTCATCTTAGCAGAACTCTAGTATGCCAAGCTCTTCACACATCTGGATAAAAATATAGCAAGTTTTCATCTCGAGTTTAGCACTGTGAGGAGGCTTCTTGCCACAGCATTGTCATCAAGTTGCTTTGAGATTTTGGGGGTTTGTTAGTGCGATTTATTGTAGGAATAACTTCATACTTTTTTTGAATGGGTCTATTTTTCTCTGGATGTGTTCCTTGGAGGGGACTGAGAGACAGGCAGAATCAAACCAGGGGAGATTTTCAGTGTGCATGGGCCTTATCAACCAAAACAAGACTTTCAACAAGTCTCCTTCTACTACTTGTGTTCTGCAAGTAGTAGAAAGGGAATTGATGGCACTAACCTTTGTATGACCTTCATAGCCTGGTCTGTGTTAGAAGTGCATGGTCTGGACTGGGAACTGGCACTCCATGTGCAAGTGTGAAATGTAAATTTTGGGATGTTCTAACACTATCTTAGAACTTGAGTTTTGAAACACCCTTTCCAGAATGGCTGCTCTTCCATCACCCAGGGTGGTGCAGATCTTTAAAAAGTGAATTATCTCTTAAAAATTAAACCAGTGTGACTCTCTACAGTAAAAATTAAGCACTTAAGTATCCATTATAAAATATACGGGATTTTTCGTATCAGCACTTCCATGAGGTTGTAAACTTTCTGTAACCTGGTTTTCCCAGAGGTAATGTGAAAAGGGATAATTCCCCTTGCAGAAAGGTGATGACCCATGGGGAGGCAGGTGGGTAACAGGGATACTGGTTTGGGAGTAGCAGCCACACCAGGCAGAGTTCTGTGTGTTGCAGCTATCACAGACTGTTGGGTGTTACTCAGCCTCAAGCTTGAACCAAAGGAAAACCCTGTTCTAGAAGAGAAACCCTTTTAGGCTACCAGAATTCCAGAATTCCCCTGAGATTCTAGGGAATTTTTTTTTTTTTTTGAGTTAAAAATGTTTCCATTACCCCATTGGTAGTGACTTCTAAGGAAGGATCATCAGAAGCCTCAGGCTAAGCCATAAAATCATATGCTCTGCATTAACTCTGAGACCAACTCTTGTATTCCTTGATCAGATGCCTGCCCTTAATAGCTTGCTTCTCTTCACCTGGGTTGTACTTTTTGTCTTCATCACCTGCCCTTCAGAGTTCTGAGCAAGTCTCTGCATTTCTCATTTGCAGAAAAAGCATTATCTGGAAGGAAATATAATGAATACACAAAATATTATCAGAAGTACAGGGTGTCCTTGTCGCTGGCAATAGTCACACCCCATTTATAAGCTTGTCTCGGTGTGGCTGCACATGCCAGGGCTGGTTTGTGCAGGATAGGAGCAGGGCTGCTTCAGGAGCATTCAGAATGCTAGTGAGGTGTCTGATGGAGACACACTTCATCCGACAGGAAAGATAATAGAATTGCTTTTTTAAAATCAGCTCCCAAAATAGAGAACTTTTTGACTTGATATTTCAATAGATATGGAATTGTTTATCAGCTTTGCAATTCACACAATCTCACGAATCACTCAGACAAGAAATACCACAATGGTGCCTCTGTCTGTTTGCTCCTGCTCTGCCACCCATCTCCATGTTTTATCTCTACCCTTATTAAGTAGCTACAATAAGAGAAAAAATGAAAATTTCCCCTGCTAGGTTGAGCAGCTCAGGTGGTCTGCAGTCTTATGCTAGATTTTTGAGTAAAAAGGCAGTGCAACTTTCCTTGAATGAAAGCTTTTTAAAGTTTTGCTGGTAAAAGCACCTGCAGAAAACTTTTCAGATATTCTGACAGCCACTTCTCTTCAGTTGAATCAAAATGTTTCGGTAAAAATGATAACTGAGAATGAATGTGCTGCATTCTTGGGGCTGCATTGTGATGTTGACAGATTTGAGTACAAGAAGAGCAACTTAGGAGGGCTGTGCTGCTCAAGGATATATAAATTCCTCACAATGGAAAGCAGTTATTGCATGCTGAAGCTTTCTTAGGTGGACAGGAACTTTCTGCTGGTCAGCATCTCGTTTTTCATGCCAAGTGTTCTGTTCTTTCCTGTTTCCTCCCCAGCACATGATATGTGTGCAGCAGCATTCCTAGATTTACTGCTTTGCATCTGAATGAGGAAGCAGCTGCTGATGCTGTGATGATGCATGCAATCTAAGGCTGCCAGCTTTTTATTCCCGTCTATGGGGGTTTTCTGTGCCTTCTACTGGGAAACACATTGGGCATGGTCAGAGCTTTAGGATGGGCTGGGGACACAGTTAAAATACAGTTAATGGGATGTCCACATACTCAAGGACTTGTAAATGCTTAAAATGAACCAAACAATGTCCTGATGGGGGGTAAGGAGGGATTGTCATTTTCTGCATGACTGACTTCATAGAAATGTTTCTGATGAGTTTCTTTTTATGTATGATAGTTTCTGAACTGGTGTTTGTTTAAGGTTATAGCATCAGCACAGAGGTTACAGCCAAAGAGATGGCTTTGGTTTATGCCTCAATTTTTGTGGCAGAATGCACAGAAATTGGTCCTGATTAACAAAATATGATTTTTGTTAATGACCAGGCTGTGAACAAAACCCTCATGTTTCTACCTTGCTTTGTTCTTTTCATACTTTTTTTTGAGCTGAACATTGCTACTGAGTAAGTGCAATTCAGCTTAGTTATGGTCCCTGATCCTGTGTTGGGCACTCTGCCTTGTAGTTTCTCTCTCCAGGCTGAACTCTGCCTCAGTACGGATGGAACTCCCCCAAAAGTGTCTTTTCCTCAGTACTTGTGAAATGTGGGAGATTTCTGCACTGGAGAGCATTAATCAGAGCTAAGAAAAGGAGTTTGAGGCTTCATCTCCATTGGTCTGTCAAATGGAGTTTATTTGGGGTGAAGCTGAAAAAGGACTCTATGCTGCTGGGAGTAACAGGGTAAGAGAGAGATGCAAATGTTCTCTGATTGTTTCCAATAAATTACAAATATTTTTCTTTTACAATTTGCACACAAATGTGAACAGAAGTTCATATTTAAATAGCTGAAAAGGTCACTTGTAGCCAGAACATTGATCTGTCTGCTTGTTTCTCTAGACATAAGTGGAATAAGTTGCTGTATTTAGCTGGAAGTGTGTGCTCCTTAAACAATATCCAGAACTCTTTTGGTCCAAAGTCTTCCCTTTGGTACCTGTTTATTCACCTCAGCTGATAGTCTGCAGTTCTTGTCAGTCTTTCTCAAATTCAATGTAGCTCTTAAACTGTTGACATGGCAAGCGTGCTTCCTCTCCTCAGTTTTCTCTGCAGGAGTGTCATTTGCTCTGTGTGAGAATTGAGTGCTTTTACTTAATACAGCCCTATGCAAGAGTAGAGGGATCTTTAATGTGCCAGTACTGATGTTAGAGAAAAAGAATTTTCCTTTGCCCTTGGGTTGTCTGAATTGGTGGATGGATGAGTACTTAAAATTTGCTTACTACTGGTCAAAGATGTCAGGTTAATGATTTTTGTTATCCACACAGAAAATAGAAAAACGTGGGTCATATCAGGCAACTTAAGAGTTTTCTTCCTTCTCTGACAGTCCAGATCCCACTAAAATTAATGTGAGGGCACCTCCTGTCTCAGTCTCAACCTGAGGAAATTGTTCTGTGGGTGAACAGCTTGTTAACTTGCATGAACCCTGTGTTTCTCCCTCCAGTGGCTCAAAATTCTTGCATTGCTGGTGCAGAGCCACATCCAAAGAACAAGATACGTATTCATGGGACATCATCCTTAGGAGGGGAGTGAAAATCTGTATTTTTTTAATATTGGCACTTTAAAAAAAAAGGATTCTTACAAGGAATGACACAAACAGCTGAAGCAGGAGGATTGAACAGTATCTTGACTTTCAAGCTGCTGTTTCAAGGTGAAGAGCACATTTGCTCCTGGGGTCAGATCCAGCAGCAGTGCTCTGGCCACTTGTACTTTCCACCTGACTCTGTTGTCCATGAAAGGTTAGAAACAACAAGACAGTCCTCTGCAATTGCAATGGGCATTGGTGCAGAAGAATTCTGAGATGTATTAAAAGAATTGCAGCTTATTCTGAAGCAACTGCCCTTCATGTTAAATGCTCCAATGCCCTGTGCAGCAGAGAAACTGTCAGCCTCACATGAGACAGGACTCGTGTCCTGTTGCATAAATCCATGCTTGATGTTGATCTTGTATTTAAATGCATTGCTGAACTTGGTGGTGTTTGGCTAAGACCAGCAAGGAATTGTCAGTACAGAAGAAAAATGGAGCGATAGTTCTTGTTGTAGTGTTAGAAGTACTGTGTTGGTTCCAGTGATAACTATGAAAACTCAATAAATGCTCCATAATGGGCCATATTAATAAAAATACAAAAACCAAACCAAACCAAATTACACAAAAACCCCACAAAGCCAAAACAGACAAAAAACAATAATAACTAAAAAAAAAAAGCCCCCAACAAAACATAAGCCAACCTGTGGCAGGTTTCATCAGTACCCATTTTCCAGAGGGATGAATTGAAACACAGAGAAGATCAGCAATCTGCCATCATCTTGTGAATCAGAACAACTCAACCTGCAACCCAGAGCATGGGTCTTTGGGTTCTTTTACTTGAGGAGTCAGACAGCTTGCTCTGAAGGAGGGTGTCTGGCTTCCTCCTTGGAAGGAAATTAAATTAGCATGGTGGTGTGTGCTTTGTACATCTGCTGTGTAATATGCTTTGTGAAATGCAGACATGCAGAGCAAGGATGCAGATGCTTCGATACTTGCAGAAGTTAATGACAATTATCCCAGTCTTTGATGGCAGACAAAGTGGTGAGGCTCTCATTTCCACAATCCATCATGCCACCGGAGGCTTACTGCAGGATACTTCATGACGGGCTGGTGAGAAAAATATACAAACTCATATGCTACTGTTGCAAATCAATTCTGCAGCAAAGTGGAAATAACTCTTGTACCAATAAGCAGTGAGGCCTATGAAAAAATACCTACTTTCTGAATTTTCAACTTGCAGATAACAGGGGAAGCCATCAATCATGTTAGAGAGCTCCCATTCCAGCGGTGTTGTTCTTAAAGACACACCAGATGAAATCAGACATGACCAGAATATGCAAAGCCTCCCCTCCTTTTTTTTTCCCCCTCATCTTGCTTCTTTCTAGGGAGTTGAGCATGAGAAAATGCCTTTTTCCATTTTCTTTTCCTACTTTTTTAAAAACAATCCTGTGTCCTGGCAAAAGCATGTATATTGGTTAAGTTTGCTGTCAAAATGACTAATTAATTGTTTCACAAATGGCTACTAAACATCCATTAATGAGATTCTCCCTTTCTTTTGGCAAATAGAGATTCTGTAGCATGTCTCTTTCCTTGGCACCCCAAGCTGGCTAAAAGCATGCACAGCTCAATCTCACCACATCACGGGGTGTCCAAAATTGTGCTCCAGTTGAAGAGAAGCAAATAGCTGGGACATTTTAACTGTCCATATTTCACTGAGTAAATTCAGAGGCACTTCATCATTCCTTCAAACCTTCTTTTGTTCCTTTTCTTTCTGCCCTTTTAAGTTTGTTTGAAGCATATATAGGGCCACAAGAAAAAGGCTCCAATGCATTCCATACCTAACACACTCAGACAAACATGTGTTCCCTGTTGTCTTATGAAAAAAGATTATCATCTCATGGGCAGCAGACAAAACCTGAAACCTACAGGTCATGGTCTCAGCATCCCTCAAAATCCACCTGCATTTCCAAAGTGAATAAAAGAAAAAGGACATCATGCATTGGGATACTGTTTGATTTTGTCACTGGCAGAGATGCAAAATACTCTGAAAGAGAAAGAGAGTGTCAGCCAGATGAAGTTACACTTTCCTTTTTAATATAATTTAAATTAAGTCAAATTGCAGCACTAGAAAGCCTAAGGCATTTTGAAGCCATTAATTTGTTGGGTTTGGAGAAAAAAAAAAGGCAGTAATATCTTGATCAAGATAACATAAGGCTCAAGCTTGAAGTTATTCACAGAGAACCTGGCATATTGCTGTCTGTATCCATAGACTCTTTAAAAAGTTCATTCCATCCTTGTGGAGTGCTGTGCTGCTGGGAGCTACTTGAGAAATATATTCTTTATATTCAAAGGGGTTACTGGGACATATAAAAACCATCGGCCAATCCTGTTCTTAATTAGCCATGAATTAGATTTTTGGAAATGCAGCAAAATCCACATGTTGAGGAGTGTGAGTCAGCCTCTGCATTGGAATTGTAGTAGGAAATCCTAGGATATTATTTTTTATCTTGATCAGACGTGGCTAAAAGGGGCTGCTAACATAAAGCACCAAAGCATGTGAATTTTTGATCTCATTGGATATAGCAGTTAGTGTGTTGCCATGTGTAAGGCGTAAGGATATATCTTGGTAATTTCTCAGCACTGCTTCCCTGTCTTCTCCATTCCATCACTGCCAGTGGTCTTTTCTGCTTCCAGTGGCTGTCATTAATTTAGCCTTTGTGTCAGGAGTCTACAAAGGGATTGACTCCTTCACATGCTTTGATGGGTGCCACTGTTAAAAATAGTGTCTGCTGGTAAACTCAGGTTTAGCTACAGCAGGAACTGATGGAAAAAAGGTTTGGCCAGCTGAAAACACACACCTTTATGTGCCTGCTCCTCTAGGCTTTCAACACGTTCCAAAAGCGTCTGCAAATTGGCCAAGTAATCATTAGCTATGGAGTGGAGGTGTTTTTTTAGAAGCTACAATCAGTTGATGAACAGTATGAAAGCCAAAGAACAGCTCTGTATTTCCAGTGGGTTTTACTGCTGGCACTTCATATGACCTTCTCTGGTTAGTTCAGAAAGCAAGTTCAAACACGTCAGGAAATGGAGTAATACCAAATACAGCTGTCAGATGAAACTCTCTGTCCAATTGATGAAATTTTAATTTACTTTGCTCTTGTCCTTTCCAAATGGTTACCTTTCAGTTTTCCCTACACTGGGATTTTGTACATGTTCATTTTCTGAGAAAAATGTATTTGTTCTCTAAAGGGTACCACAGTGTGTTTTCTTCTGGCAACAGGCTGATGAAAACAATAAATTATTCAATCCAAGAATATCTAAAACGATGACTCACTGCTGGTTCCTATTTTTTAGGCCTTGTTTTCATTAACTTCTACATTAATAGTCCAAATGTGCAGTTAGATTGAAATGTCCTGTGAAATTGCCCTGCTTTCCTCAAATTGGGAAGCCCTCAGCTGGTAGATACTGTTGTGAGATGTTTTTCCTCATTGTGTGAAATAAAATATGGTCTGCATTTGACAAGAAAAGATAAATCTGTAGCCACTGGTTGCCACCCCTCCCTTCAAAACAAAAAACACTGCAGTTACAGCCACAGCAAGGGTAGGAATTGTTATTAAAGAAAGCATCAAAATGACCTTCCTCAAACTGTTTCACTTTCTCCACTTCACCTCTTTCATAATGAAAGCCAAGAAATAAGTTCAGGGAACCCATGCACCAAGTACACTCCTCAGTAATTTTAGCTTTCTCATTCATAAGGGAAGACTAACACTGCAGGTTACCACCAGCACAATAAATTTGTTTTCACCTTGCATAAATGAGACAGTGTAAAATATTGCTTCTTTGTGTGTTGAAATCAAATACTGTGGTAGGTGAAAAGACATATCTGTTGTACTGATGAAACTCTTCTGGGCTGTGCAGGTGAGTCAAAGCCTCCAGGCTCTGTTCAAAGCAGAAACCTTCAATCTTATAAGTAAACCCATTTATTTCAAAATTATCTTTGGAGAGGAGACAGTAAATGGGCATTTGAGATGCAAATTCTGGGTTTGTAACGGCATGGTATGTGACCAAAAAGTAAACTAATAGCATGTGACCAGCATATTTAGGATACTTTGCAGAGATTTTAAGCCATCTTGGTGTGTTTGAAATGGGGCAGCCCCAGGAACCTTTGCCAGGGCCAGTGGCAGAGGGCTCCCATCTGCTCTCGAGTCTTTGTGCACATTTTATATTGCAGGTAGTAAAGCTCACCATAAAGCACAACCCAAGTGGTCACAGTTGTGGCTGCTGCAAAGGGCTGTTGCTTCAAACTTCCCAATGTGACCGGTGAATGACTACATGGTTGTGCTTCTCCCAGCTAATGAAGGACTTGGAAGCTTTCTTGACTTTTGTGTTGGTGTTTTCTTGTTTAAAACCTTTCTAATAGTGAGGTTTCCAAGAGGCATTTTCTGTGTTCCCAGGAGGATCAGTGAACCGTGGCAGGTGCTCACCACAGAGTGAGTGTGCCAGATCCTGAACAAAGGCTTTTGCTGGCCACAGTTAATTAGTCAGTGATCAGGTCCCCAGGGAGTAGGATTTCTGCCATCTCACCTGGCATCCTATTGCCTTGCACACTGAGCTTGTGGGCTTGTATCCTTAGCATCAGTAATATTTTGAATTTAGTGCATTTCAAGAATCAAAGATCACATTTACTGTGACAGCTGCCATCAGCCATAACAGATGGTTTCAAATATTCCTAAGATTTTTGTCTTGATTTCTTTCAACTGTGGCTTTTTGTTTTAGTGCTTTGACTGTATTTTTTGTATGTAAGTTTGGGTTTGGAGTTTTTATTGTTTCAGTTTGGTAAAATCATTGGAACAAATAGGGCTGCAAGGGAGATGATGTAGCCAAATTGTCAGACCCAAGGCAGATCCTTACAGGTGTCTGCCCAATCCGTTGTTCAGGACTGCCTGTGATGGCAGCCTGTTCTTGTTTTCTACTGGAAACTTTTTGCTCATATCTGAGATGAGTCTTCCTTGCTGCAGCCTCGTCCTGTTGGGTTTGATCCCATTAACAATGCCTACTGGAGCAGGTGATTCCCTTCACCTTTTACAAAAACATTTCTCCACTGTTGGACTTTTCTTTTTCCCTCATTCCCTTTAGGCTAAAACAACCCAATGGCTTCACTTTTAATAGATGGATTTAGTAAATGTACACCATCTTGGCTGTTTTCAGGGTGGCTTTCAGTTTTTTTCATGTCCAACTTTTGATGTATGCATGTACTAAGAGTAGCACTACCAGATGATGTAGAATTTAAGGAACTTCCTCATGGGGTCATGTAAAGTAAATTAAGCTATCTCTGCATGACAGTTTACTATTTTGCTGCAGGAACCAACTAGAGAGCATTGAACAATACTAGACATTTGTCAACATATTTTGGGTTCATATGTTTGTTTTGCCTTGAAGAGATTTGGGCTATTTTGACCCAGTCCCCCCACTGAAGGTCCGCTGTGGATAAAGGCATGCTGAGGTCTAATGCAGACACCCATTTAATGTTAAGGCCAGGAGGGTACTTGGAACTGCTCCTTCATGGATAAGAGCAAAGAGGGCTAAACATCTGTAAGCTTTCAGGTTTGGGCTTTCCCCATGCCTGTTAACAAAATACATGTGGGTGACCCCCAAATTCATCCTTAGCATCTCATTTGGCCGTGGAGTTCACACAAAGACAACAGATTCTTCCCTGTGTTTGATCTTGTTTGTGCTGCAAATGCTTCCTGGGAGCCTTGTTATACCCTGTTTATTTCTGGGCTGTTTTTTATTTCTCCTCAGCAATGATTGTGTTCTTTTCCAACACAGCTAAACACGGAAACATTTCCCTATGTTTAGGGGGTCCTGGGAATTTTCCTTTCAGATGTGTGAAAACAACAATCTGACAAACTGCTTCTTGGCATGACACAGCATGTGTTAATCTATGTCGTTTCCAGGCTACTTTGTTCATAGTTAATTTGTTAAATTCTTTGTGAGAACAGACATGTTCCCCACTGAGCAATCGGCACAGCTGCAGTGAGAGCCAGTGACCAAACAGAGCCCACTGTGCGCTCTGTGCTCGGAGCTGAGATGTGAAGTCAGGCTCAGGGCAGCATCCTCAGCAGAAGAAACAGCTCATTTGGGGTCATCTCGGCACCCAGGATTGGTGGTGATGCCAGTTATCCTGTAAAAGGGAGAAAGGAACTGTGCTTTTAGCCTAGGCAGACTAGATTTTGCAGTGTAGACCCCAAAAGAATGAGTAAAACATGGCTGGTGAAAAGAGGTCAAATAGTGTTACTTAGGGGGGGAAAAAAAAAAATAGGAAAAAAAAAAAAAGGGGGAGAGAAATTGAGTCATAGGTCTAACTTAACCCTGGCATTCACAAACATGTCCCTATAGAATATTCCTTAGAGTGGTAGTATCATAAGACCCCTCAAAATACTAAGAAACACCCCCTGCCCCCCTGGAAGTCTCAGTTGATCTTTCTCAGTTTTATTAGCTTCCAAATTTTAGCTCTTCTGTCACCGAAAATCAGGTCCCTTCAAAATACCCCCGGCTACATATCAACCACTTGTGTAAATGTTGGGGGAAGCAAGAGGGATTAAGCCCTTTGTGTTTATCCCCGGGTTTATGGAAGGCTTTTCAAAGGCCATTGATATGAAAATGCCACTTGACAAAGAGCCTGTGGACACTTCACAATTTGTGCATCCCCTCACATTTCTGTGCAAGATTAGGAGGAACACACCACTGCAAATTCCTTTACAAGCTGGGCATGTTGTCCATCTTACTCCTGTGACTCTCATTAATCTAGTCTTGTGCTCGGATGCCTATTTATGAGTAAGAATTTTTTTTTTTCTTTTTTCCCTGTCTTAGAAGCCTTGTCCTCTTGCAAGAAGAGTCTTTTTGTCCAGCTGTTAGGGCTCTGGGTCTATGAGGTAAAGACCTTTTTACTGAAGTACTAGATTGTCAGTATCCAATGCAGTTGGATTTTGGGGAAGCAACTTTTCCTATGCTTCTGTTGGTTGCAATAGTGGCAGTCTGTGATTTGGGGCTAAATATGGGCAGTGCTCTTTCAGTGTCTCTATCAGTAAGATCCATAGCTAACAGAGTGCTGGAGAAACAGGCTGTCTAGACAAATATTAGCATTTAAAGGGATATTTAGACATCCCACATCAGAGGGTTTAATTTCAGCTTGTCAACTGTTTTTCTACACCGTTTTTGTTTTCAGGAAGAATGGTTGACCATGAAGTGACCTGCAGGACAATTTTTTTTATTTTAAACCGTATAGCACCACAGCATGAGCATACTGCCTGCGGTTTTATAAAGCTGATTCTTTCTACGGAAAAAGATTAGGACAAGGTGTAAGGTGCTATATTATGTCCCACTTGGCCTTGATGGGCCACCAAGTCTTTCTTTTGAGTGGGACTGTCTCTCTGGAAGGTGGCAGTCAAATATCAGAATGACAAAGCTCATTTGTCATTTATTTCCAGGCGTGGCCACAGGGAGCTTGGCAGAGCTGAGAGACAGGTAGGTTTTTACATCTCTCCAAGGGGAACATGGTCTCCTTCACAGCCTGTATCCACTGAGAGCCCACTGTATTTTTCTGAAGGATTTGGTGAGATTCAGTCACCCAGAGTAGCTCCTGACTGTGGGGAGGAAAGAATAGAGCCTGCCTGACACACAGGTCCTGCAGCATGAAATCACTCAATCTCACTGCAGAATTTTGATATCTAAAGCCTGCCCAGTGATGTAGTGACTCACAGAGGCATTTTTTGGTCCAAACATTTGTGGTAAGCTATCTGCATCTTCTATGAGCTAAAAATTGAAAGCTGGTCTCTTAGTGGAGACAGCGTTGAGTAAACAGCTGTCAGCCTGTGCCCGAGTCACAACTGCATTCCCGAGAAAGCCAGCTACAAACAGGTGCATACTCATTTGATAATAAGCACAAGAATGCACCGAGATTACCTGGCCTTTCTTTTCTTTTGTTCTTTTTTTCCACTCTCTTGTGGCTGGGGGGAGAACGGGGAGTTTGTTATAAAAAGGTCAAACACATAACTTTGCGGCTTTCAGCCATCTCTATTCTTTTCTTTTGCAATTCTTCTCTCTGATTAAACTTCCAGATAAGTCTAGGCACTGTTGCCCGGCCCTTCACATTTAATGATTTTATGCATCACTTGCTCTTGGCACTGCTCACAGCCCTGCCATCTCCACTGCAGCCTGTGATCTTCTCCTCTAAATGTTTGACATCCACCAGCATTTCTCTTTCGCGCTAAGATGCCTTTTTTCTTGAGAGGTCTAGAGAGGGAAAATGATGGTGGACAACCCTGAGATGAATTACCTAATGCCCAAGGATTTTCTTTCTCAGCTCTTCTAATAGAAGGAAAGTCTTGTCTCCCTATTTACCTTTGTCTTATTAAAGAAACAAACAAAAAAAATCAACCCCAAATCTACACCTTGTCCTAGATCCAGATCCCTGTCCCACAGCTCAATCTGTTCGAATGACTTTATGAGAAATTAATATTTTATATAATATCCTTCCTTCAGAGGTTATTATATGGGGAGCAACCTGGTTATGCAAAAAAGATTTTTTTTCATGGGTTTTTTTTTTAATATTGTTGTTGTTTTTAAATTTCTTTTTCCTCTTTGTAAATCAGAGTATGTAGGTTTTGTCCTGTTATTTAGAGGGGTTTAACAGAGAAATGTGTAGAGAGCAGGCTGGGGTGAGGAAGGCAGAGAGAAGACCTGTTTACTATGTCACCTGAGGAAGATGAACTTGATAGCCAGATTTTGGTGGATGTGATTTTTTAAAAAAATTAGTAAGAAGTTATGCATGCTTAACCTCTTTGAACTCATCTCTATTTATTTCAGTGGATGTAAAACAATGAAAGTATCAAAGTGTTTAGACAAACAAAGTCTAAAAGGGTGTGTTTTCCACAGCTTTTAAGAGCAGTATAGTAACACCTGGCTTAGGAAGTTAAGACCCAGATTGTTGATGCCCATGTGTGCAAAATAATTGAACATTTCTGTGTTCTTTACTCTTCCCTTAATTTTGGCTTGGCTGCTGTGTAAGACAGGGTGCTGGACCAAATGTGACTTGTGGTCTGATGCAGTACATCTGTTTCTATTATTTAACCAAGAGAAACTGTATTTTTTTGTGTGCTCAGAGAAATCTGAGTTTCCTGTATAAAACTGCAGTTCCAGTATTGTTGCTGTGGAAATGATGGAATGTTTGTTTGCAGAGTTCAACCTCTAAGAAATTCAAAACTTCAGTTAGCAACAAGGCAGCCTTTGAAAAAGAGCAGGAGGTCACAACAGCTGTTGTCTTGGATCTTCTGATAATGCTTAAGATGGACTATAGCTCCACTTGGAAGTGCTAAAGGACAAGACAAAGTATTCAGCAGGTTAAATGCAACAAAGAAGATGATGTCAAATGATGATGGAGACAGCTTTCACCTGTGTGCCTGAAAAGCTTGAGTTGTTTAATTGGAGGCTCAAATTCTCAAAGGAATTCTTCATTGTCTCTCACTCAGACTAGTTGGATTTTAGGGTTCCAGTTAATTTTTTCCCTGCTTTTGGGTCAGCAATGGGATGGGCACATCTGACTTTTGCACAAAGGGACTATCGCTGCTAATGTCACAGAAATGTATGCTGGACAGGGAGGAATCCTCAATGCGTATGAATGCTTTCAAACTCATCCAGTTTCTGGGAATACTTACACAGAGAGGCTGGGGAGCTGAGTTACCATTGGGGAAAGCTGTTAATGAGTAAAGACAAACAGTTTATTGCCTGAGTAATGAAACGTTGGTTTCTCCATTTAAAGAGATTATATTTGAAAACCACTATCACCTTCGTTACCTGCATACCAAGACTTGTCTTCAGGGTCTCACTTGGGTCTCTTAAGAGCCAGTGATACCATAAATGTACAACTTCAGTATTTTGGGGAGGTCATGTCTCTTAATGTAACAAGAACAGAATCTAAAATTTAGATCATGGGACATTAAAAAAAAAAAGGAAATGGACCCTGATTTTTTAATAGTGTCTAAAATATATGGAAATGTGTTTTATGGAAGAAAGGCCAGAGACTATACATTTGAGGTCTTAAATAGCAGCTATGATTTTGGGATTTGCACTGAAAGAGATTTCTGCCACTTGGATATAGTTAACATTTACTAACTAATATTGGAATTGAGAGCGTGACTTGCAGAGGGCACCAGTTCATCAGCATTATGCACTCTGTCTTCTGTGTTGAGTTTGTAAGAGCAATTACTACAGTAGTTCATTGCCCTTTGTAATATAATCTCTGTCTGTCTCTGTGGGGATTGCAGCAGCTATGAGTGTGGAAGTATCCCATTCATAGATGCTGTGAACTCCACTTGCTTTCTGGAGTTTACAATAGCAGAGAGCACAGAAATAGCTTCTTCAGGACCACCACCAATTCATTCTGTACTTCTTTTTTTCCTGTTTGTTCTGATCTCTGAAATGTGACTTTTATAAGGGCTGTAAACTTGGAGAGGGTTCTTTACCTCACCTGACATTCAAAGGAGTTAAACTTCAGAACAAAATTTGACTTAATGTTTCATTCAACAGAATCTTCACGGATTGAGTTGTTTGTTTTGTTTTGTTTTTTCTAGAATGTGGATTTTAGTCTAAGGACTTGTGTATTACAGTCTTTATTGTAAGAAAAACCCAGCAAACCCAATCAAAAAACACCACAACAAAAAACCTCCCAGTTTTATTTATTGTGCAAGGACTACTGAGAACCATCTGCTTTGGAGAGGCCAACTTCTAGGCCACAGATGGTATTTAAAAAGGTTTCAAAGAGTTTCCAAATCTTTCTGTGGCACCTTTCAGAAATACATGTCTAAGTCCTGCCAAAGCTTGGAGATTCATTTTTCTTTTTCCTCCCAGAGAGAGGGTCACTTTTTCTTGGAATAGATCCCATCTCCCAGACGCGTACTGAAGGCATATTTAAACATTTAGCTTTGGGCTGTGGATCAGCCTTTTGTAGTTCCCCGTTGTGCTAGGATAATAGTCCATGTAGCTAGAATTGTGGAAAGTCCACATGCAGATTTTGCCCTTGTGATTATAGATCAGATTATCAAGTTCCAAAGGATTAAAGTTATTTTTTTTGGCCCTTGGCCAAGTAAGTTAATTAGGTGATTTTCTTGAGATCATGACCTGTCGCAGAACTACACTGCCCAGTTGTTAAATTTCCAGTCTGGTAAATTATTCCCTTCATTTTCATTTCCCATTGCATTTTCATGAATGATATGTAAACCTCTTTTTCCCCCATCATAGGCAAACCCCCTTGTTTTATGTTTCCTAGGCACTGGGATCTATACAGCTATAAGGTTTAAAATCAATTTAGTGTAAACAGGATGTGTACTTTGAGCAGGTTAGACTTTCTGACAAAAACAAACGTTTTATGACTTTTTGCAAAACTTACTTTTTCACCATATCATGCCTCACTGTTTAACAGAGAGAGCTTTAAGCCTTGCCTTGGCTCAAGTTTAATATATGTTACTCCCTGAAGAGCTTTACTCTCATAAACTGTAGTTCTAGTGCAGTGAAGATTCATTGAAAATTGGGTAAAACATGGATTTGACATATACGAAAAGGCAAAAATTGTATTCTTTAGTGCTGGAACCTTGAGCCTGAGTTTAATCATTGCAGGTAACACTGGCAAAATTTGCTGATGAATAGTCACTAAAATTGCTGTAGTGTTTTCTACAATGGTCTTTGCAACATTTGCAGGAAAGATTTTTAGTTTTCCAAGGTGTGAGAGCAGTCTCTGCTTTGAAGATATTTCCATCCTCTGATAAGTATATCATGATCAGTGTTGTGTAAATGGCATTTTTCTTCTGTGTCTTCAGTCATATGAGCTCCAATGTAATAACTACTGTGAAGCATAGTAGAAGCTGGGATTAACTAGCAACCAATTTCTAGCTAAAAACAGCACTCTTTAAAAGTAAACACATTTCTTCATTCACTGGGCTTTTATTTATTTTTGTTGACACTGAAGATGAAATGGTATCATGTTATACTTCTGCGTGTACTCTCTTAACCCCCACTTAAGTGTGTTGCTGCTTAAATAAAGTACAGTATGGCTGATTATGGGGCTCTGCATTGTGCTTCCGTTGGCTGGCCTTGATGGCAGTTATATCAAATGCCTTGTAAAAAGCAGTTTGTAGTGCTTTCTACTGGGGTGGCAAACAACCAGGCCAAGAAAAGGCACCTCTTTTTTACAGTCCAGGCAGCAGGAAATAAGTCTCCATTGATTTTTATTTTTTTTTTTTCCCCTTTGAAGGTTGTGGATACTTTAGGCAAGGTGTGAAATGCTTACACTACTGAGGTGAAAAATTTTACTAAAGTTGGAACTAAATTACTGTCTGGCTTTAGCAGAGGTGCAGTGCAACATGATCTCTCATGCTAAAAGCCTTGTGCAATCTGACCTTCTTTTTATTGTTTTTATACTGTTCGTCTTTGGCAAATGCAAAAACTTAAGCCCAAAAATTCAGTTTCTCATTCAATTCTCAGTGAAAATAAATTTGATGTTAATCTTTCAGTTATGAGAAAAGGTATAAAACCTGATTTTGCGGGTTTGGTGGTATTTTGGATGAAACAAACCAAAAAGAATGCAACATGGGCTTTTTTGCTTTAAACTCATGAATAATTGTGGAAAGTATTTTGAATTATTTACCTGTGTGTAGCTCAAAGATGTATTTCTGGATTTCTATGTTTGTGCATACAAAATAAGAGGAGATTGGGTACTCTTTCTACTTGAATAGTTCTTGTTGCAGCAGATACAGTATTGTGTGGCTGAAAACTTTTATTGCTCTTGTGTTGAATTGCTCTGTACCCCTTTTGAATAAATGCCAAAGTAGTTTTAGTGAAGAAAGACAGACCTGTCCTTGGAACCTGAATGAATCCTTCAGGCACTGGCAGTTTTCTTTACTACTTAAAATCTGTAAGAGGGCTTCAGACCAATTCTGCAGCTGCTTGACTTAGGGGCTTCACCCCAGTCTCTTTGTTCATAGGCATAAGCAGAGAATCAAATTTGATTTTTACACTGTAGTTATCTGGGTGGTCTTTCTTTAACAGAGCAAAGTCCATGAGAAACTTAATTTAGATTAAAATCCCTACCAGCAATGTCCATCAGCTGACTCTTGCTGAAGCAAGGTGCTGCTGTCAGATCCAGAACCCTCAAAAAGTGGTGAGTTAAAAGAATGGATTGTCCCATACAGGTGTGAGGTCTTGGTGAGTAGAGCTGTAATATGAAGTTAGAGACCACTGAAGTTTCCTCCTAAGGAGAAGCTGTAACTGGAGAAGTGAAGAACAAATTAGACTTAACTAATGGGGGTTTAATTTGGCTGTCTAAATAGGTTCCCTTCCCTAGGGTGAATGTTCTTACATCCTATATATATCTATTATACTATATTGCATATTTGCTTAATTTCCAATTTTACTTTTATGGGTGAGATGTTTCAAATGAGCATTTCTTGTTACATTTTTAACTATTCATAATCATCACAGAGTTGATCCTTATACTTGAGTAATAGCATTTTGTAAGAAACCTGAAAAGCTGATATTTCTTCCACTAAAAATAACTGTCTCCAAACAATATCAGAGCTGATTATTCCACTTGCTGTGGTGCACAACTGTGTGACATTTACTATTTGAGTTACTTTACATCCTGACTCGTGTAAAGATGGCACAGAATGAACAGAAAAGCTCTTCTCTTTTTCTTGCTTATTGTTCCCTGCTGAAAGAAGCTCTAGCAAGAATTAAGGCTTTTTCCCAGAGGTGGTAAGAATGGTGATTTTTCAATGTGCTCTGCAATGTAGAAGAAATTATACAGGGAAACAGAGGCTTTTGTCTTTAGTAGATCATGTGAAAATATTTACTGGAGATGATAATGTTACCCAGGGGAAGCTGACAACAACTTGAACATGAAATGCAGCGACTGGGAGATTCCAGACTGTCACATTATGCTAACAACATGAAAACTTTACTCCCACTGTTTGAGGGAACTAAATTTTGAATTGAACTCAATCATCAGAAGGCTTCCTCTGACCTTGGCTTTTAACAGCACTGAATTGCTGGCTGACCCTGGTAATTTAATTGCCTCTTCAAATAGCCCCATGTGTGTATTTTAATATCAAAGCAAGTTTTGCAACAGGCTTTATCAGTTATTAGTTGGAGTAATAGTTAATTTTGTGGACTGGGGTGCCTGTGGCCACAGTGACTGGGTCAGCAGGTAAAAGATGCTCCTTGTCTGAGCATCTCTTTCTCTCTGGCTTGGTCAATCACTCCAGTTTTCCTGTCCTACCTGCTTGGCTTCTCAGAGTTCCCAGCTCTGGATAATACTCACTGGTTGAGTCAGTCCATGGTAGTTTGTATAATTCTTGATTATGGGATTCTCTGGCTAAGTATAATCCCTCTTTACACTTAAACAGTTTAAGGGATGCCTTGTTTCTCTCTCTCTCTCTCTCTCTCTTTTTTNGTCATCCCCTTCTTTTTTTTTTTTTTTTTTTTTTTTTTGGGGGAGCAAATGCCTAATGGATTGTCAATTCAATTAAGAGACTTTTGTCCCATATGCCTTTGTGGTTAGATGCTGGATTATTATACTAAACCATTTTTCTTGTGATAATCTCACGAGCAGCACTAAAACTTTGAGCTGAGTAGAAAATTTTGAGTAATCAAATGAATAGTTTTGTTCTGTAGAAAAAACCCTTCATTCTCTTCTAGTACTAATGAATGTAAAAAGTTATCTGAGGCTTAAGTTTCAGAATTAGTGTTATTTATTTCTATAGATTTATAGAATGTGGCAGACTCTGCAATGGTTTAGAATAAAAGAAAAAAGCAAAACAGAAACAATCCACCTGAATTTGATTCCGTGTCCTTAAAACAACTTTTTGGAACTGAATTCAGTTTTCAAGATTTGTAAATTTAGCAGCATGTAAATTAGATCATATATACAAGTCAAGTAACACTTAAAATTTTGTAATGGTTTTGGGTCTTGGGCCTCTCAAGGGTTTGAATTAACAAACTGGATTAGGACCCTCTCTGCTTTTTTACACACATGCATTGTAAAGACAGATTTCCATTGTAAGTTTAGCCAAGGGAAATTGAGCCCAGCACTTGAGGAAGAAGACTGCACCACCCAATATTTGTTAAAAGCACATTTTGATAGATAACACTTTGCTTTTAGCAACTTCCGTCCAACAACTGTTACCTCTCTCTCACTACTGCTTGGGCAGCCTGGAGATAAACTCTGCTGTCTCTGTTCCCTTTCACAGTGCTCACACAGCAAACAGCAGTTGAAAATCAGCATCATAAAAACACGTTCCTGGTGATTTAGAATTTTCTTAGTGTTACTTACATCTATGGATTTAAGGAGCTAAATGAGATAAAATCTCATGAGCAGTATTGCATGATGTTTTCAATTCAAGTATAGCAAAAAATTAGAGGTGAGGTGACTTTTCGTGGTCATTTTGTCACTGAAAAGAGAAAATAATTACCGGAAAAATAATATTTTCACTGACAGTACAGGGTAATTAGTTTCCCAGGGAGAAGACGTTGGTAGCAAGGGGCTTTACACAGGGATCCTTTGTCATTTTATAGATGCTCATCTATCAACTGTCAGGTTGTTTCAAAAGAGCTTGGGTCATAATGTTTTCCCTCTGCACCTTTCCCATCATGGTGGCCCAAATTTGCCTGAATAGCCGTGAGTAGTCTTGTTTGCCTAGTCTGGGCATTCACAATGAGGCAGGAGGTGGCCGTGTTGCTGTGGCTGCACAGCCTGGGGGATTTGTCAGGGAGACCATCCCCTGTGTTAGCAGGAGTTTGGTACAGAGGACACACTGCCAGGACACACATTTCCCTTCTCCAGGCAAAGGGTATGCTTAGCAAATTGAGTGGGACTTCCCTAGGTGGAAAAAGTAGGGGAAGGCCTCAGTTTGGTTCTCATGTGGGAGAATGTCCTCCTTGGTTTGAGTATTAAAGATACACATGTAAATATATCCATAAAAATGCCACTGTTTTATTAGTCTTTTCCATATCATATTTTGGGTCATCATTCCTAAGGCACAATTATCTAGCTGTGATATCAGAATTAATGCAGAGACATATTAAAGTTTTTTGACCTGGATCTGCATCAAAGGAGGCAGGTGCCTTGACATTGACAGATGTAAAAACGATCACCACTTCTTGCAGAGATGGCCTCACCTATAAAGCAATAACAAAAGGGGTTTTGGCTAAAAACTGAGGAAGTTTGATGTTGTGAAACAGCAGCTGAAGATTTTCTGTACCTCCCCTGCTTTGGCTTCCACTGGAAGCTGCTGCCTGGCAGTGTGTGGCTCACCTGTACCCCTGGCCCTGTGGCAATATCTAATTCCTTGAAGCCTCATATACTCTTCCTTACCTATCCTGGGAAATCTTTCTTCTCAATGCTTTTCTTTAGAGAGATTTAAACTAGTCCTTGATTTCTGTTGGGCCTGAAATGTCCCAACCTCCCTTTTGCTTTTCTTTCTTTTTTTTTTTTTTTTTCCTGATTTCTGGTGCATCAAAAAAACTTAATTCAGCAGAGGGTAGGCTGCTGTTCTCGGGACAGTAGACAGTGTCTTGCAACAGAACTAGCTTGATTTTAGATATGTTTATAAATACACCCATTGAAATGTTCATGAGCATTTAATGTTAAGGACAAAATACTTGTCCTTAATGTTAAGAACTACAGTGTAAATTGTCAAGGCAAGGTTTAACACGTTCGCCCCGCTTCCTCCTTTCTTTCTATTTGGGACAACTCATTTGAGTTCATGATTTATTTATAAGGAATCTGCAATCTGGAATTTAAGAATTTCTATGAGAATTCACTGACAATTGCAAAAAAAGGGTGAAATGTGACTTGAAAAATCTGTGTGGAGGAGGGAGAAAACCTAAACCAAAACAATTTGTCTTAAAGAGTGGTAATATTACTGCCTTTCTTTAGCAACACAAGTAGTTTTATAGTTTGGATTGCTTGCGTATGCAGGCCCTAATATATTTTTCAGTTCATTAAATGAATTGGCTGTACAGAGATGCCAATATGACAAATGTTAATTTCTAAGACTTTTACTGAGTGTGACTAAATAAATGTAAAAAATGAAGGCTGGAGGCCTCTAGCTCGTCTCAATTTCTACTTGTGTTGCTCAGTGACGCTTAAGAGTAGCTGAAAATGCTCCCTTGATAGAGTCAGATTGCTTCTTTATTAATTCCATTCATAAATACACACTGGGTGTCCAGTGGAGCACTTAAAACCTTGATAATCAAAAGCTTATTGTGTGTTTGAGAAGCTTGAAAGGGAAACTGAAGTAAATACCAAGGGAGAGTAGAATAAAGTTAGAGTTTTTCTTTCTGAGTCAGCAGGAGGTCGTCTAAAGTATAATGTTATGCACAAGTTTTACCGTGGAGGCTGTGATGGGGGTGTGAATATGTGTGCAATTACAGTAGTAAAATCGGCATGCCGTGCATAACTAATGCAGCACTCTGCAGATGGCAGCACCCCAGAGCAGCATTAACAGCTATCTGATGGCCTCTGTGTGTGAGAGATGTGGAGGACTTGTACCTTTATTTCAGCTCTGCATTTAGCTCTGTTCCGCTCAAACAGCACAAGGCAAAATTCCTGAAAAAGCTGATAAAGAATAGAGGCTATTTGTTTTTTCCTCTGCTGTGTTTTTCCCTAAGGCAAAAATTCTTGAGTTTGAATGTTGAGGTTTTCTGGGGGAAATTTGGGTTGTTGCATTAGTAAGGTTCTCTTCTCAGTTAGTCAGTGTGTATGAAGAGTGGAAAAGTGGTGTTTGCACCATAGTGAGGTTGAGTTGCTTGAATTCATGTGGTCACACAAATTTCTCTTCTTCCTTTAGCTCTAGGGCAGAGTTATAGGGAGATAAAAAGCAGAGGCTGTCTTCCAGAGCTGTCAGTTGTCAATTCTCCATACATTCTGTAAAGCTTCTTCAGTTCTCTTCAGCTGAGGACTTGCATAAACTCTCAACCTACAGCTTTGAAAAAGCAATTTTGGTTTTAGATTCATATCACTTCTGCTTAACTGTAAATATACTTTTACTTGGGCGAGGAGTGTGCCCTGAGGCTCGGGACCTGTGCAGGGCTTGGATCTCTTTTTGGGTCTTTTCTTAAATCTCAGACCTGGCAAGCAATAAGAAACAAGTTCTGAGCTGGTAGGCACTGAGTCTGTGGCATGGATGGGTGCATCCTGTAAAGAAAATGATCTGATTCTTCAGCACCTCCCATTATTTTATGGAACCATTTCCATGACGGCATGGCAGCAGAGGATCTCACATGAGGAGCCATGAGAAGTACTGAGAACTGGAAATAAATACTTCTCTGAGATAAACAATAACATTGATCTTGGCTGAGCATAACACAGAATTTCTCCCAAGACCCCCCTGTCAGGTCCTTTGAAACCTCGAGGCCTAAGCAGGTCCATTTTTGGGCAGAATTGCTTAGTCGCTTTTCTTTGCAGAAATACAAAACTATATTTCTTTTTTTTTCTTTTTTTTTTCTTTTTTTTAATCCTCTACTAATAACCGTGAATGATGACAATGTGAGTGCCTTCTATTCTACTCTCGTCATCAAAACCACAAAGAAATAGAAAGATCTGAAGCTTCCAGGCCACTGCAGGAATAATAATGAGGTTGATTTTTCAGGATTACATGCTGGAGTATAAAGCAAGGAGGATGCTACTCCATACATCCATAGTAGACAGCCTGAGAAGTTGTCTTTGCGATCCCAAGTTATTTAGTAAGATGAAAAATGGAACATCACCACTACACAGAAGTAAACTACGTTATAGGGGAGCAAGGAGACAGTAGGGTAGCAAAATCAGTGTTTTAGCCACCAAATCTTGTTGTAGATAGATTTTCCTTAGTCTGTTCTGCAGTTTGCATTTGTAAGAGCCAAGGACTTTTCCACCTGTGTTGTTTGTGAAGGTGTGTGATCTCATTGCCTACAGCATGCAGAGAAACAGCTCTCAAAAACTGCTCCTGATCACAAGGAGGAAAAGAGAGTGCAATAACCCTCTCCACTTGGGCAAAAGTGTGCTTCCATCTGTTCTCACTATAATGCAGTGTTGGAATAATCTTTATGTTTCTGAGAATTGTGTGGCATGTCTTCTCCCTGACTAACATCAAACAGAAGAGTAAGGCTTTTACACTGCTGGTGTCTGGCAGAAAGGATCAAGAGACAACTCGTCTGGGGAAAAAAAGCTTGTCTTTTGGTGCTGATATAGAAGGGGTCAACAAAATAGAAGGTAAACAAAACCTGTGGGATTCCAGCATGGATGAGCAGACCTAGCAAAAGAGAGACTTAAAGATTTGTGTTCTCCCTGGTGCTGTCTCCACCAAGAAGAATACACACTGCCAGAGCCCTGCACTGGGGTGGGGGTCTAGTGCAACCACTGCTCTTGGCAGAGGTGGCCTGGACTGGGGAGTGCTCGGTGCATCTGGAGCTGGTTCATTCCAGCACCAAGGGGAGGTGACAGTGGCCCCTGGCTGGTGCACCAAAGCAGGAACGGTGCACAAAGATGTGTGCTGACAGTCAGGTGGCTTTAACTGCACACCTGCTTTCTGCTAATAATCTTAATTTGTGTGTGTCAAGAGTTGTTTTTTTACACGTCTGTCAGTTTTAGAGCAATCCTGCATATTCTCCAGCATCTGGAGACAAGTGTATAGTAGCTGAACTGTTTGTCATGTCAGGCTGGGGTTTCTGTTTGCATGACAGAACTTTTTCATGACATATGAGTTTTTAAATAAAAAACAGGGAGAGGCAGCAAATCACTTGGGTTCAGACAACGGAAGAGATAAAAAAAATCCCACCTAAACAATAGATGTTTAAGTAGAAAGTGTTCCAGCTCCTTCTGACAAAGAGCCTCCAGAGGATTACAATGCAGTCAATGTTGCTTTAATTAAATTTAATGCTGTGTGAAATGCACTCTGAGAAACTTTGATGAATGACTGGGGCAATTCATGTGGCTCACTAAAGGGCATCCAGCTCTTGCAGGGGTGTCAAACCACGATGAATTGGTTAGTACAGGCATGTTTATAGACTGCCTAAGGAACCTTGTATCTGTGTGGTAATGTCAGAGATAATGTTATGATTCTCTAGACCTTGGGGGGCTTTGGTGACATGGTTAATGAGATAGCCCAGGGAGTGTCCCAGTAGGTTACTTGCAGACCTCCCACATCAAAAGGAGCAGCTTTGCCCCTTCAGAGCCTGCCGTCCTCTAGGTCTCTCAGCTGGCCCTTGCTTTCCATAGGGCCACTTTTTTTTTTCTACCTCCTCCCCCTTCTTTTTTGGTTCTTAGTCAACATTAACTTTGGCTGCTGAAATTCAAAAGTTGTTAGTTTTTAATTTGGTTTCTCTTTGACCCACCTACACAATGGCTTTCAAAGATTTTTATAGGAACAACAACCTCCAGTTACCCTCCTCCCAAAGCCTCAAAATGATGACAAGGACAAAGCTTAAGCCAAAGATGAAAACAAGGGAGGAAAAAACCTTAACTTTCCCTCTTTCTGTTCCTTCTTTCCCCATCACACCATAGGGCCACTGTTTCTCCCATGCAGAGTTTGGTTACAAAGCAATGGGCTATGATAGTACAACTGGGTCTTTTATCTGCTCCACCCAAAAAAGCAAAGGGGAAAAAAAGCCCACCAAAAAACAGTGGATGAATTGATAAATGAAAGTCTGTTATTCATGTTTGATTTAAAGGGTTGATTATAGGCCTGTGGAAAAGGTTGTTTTACAATTTCTCTTTGTAAGGAGAAAAATCTCACTGTATGTTTGGTTTAAAGTGAGGTTAGATGGCAAGTAAACATTCTTGTAATAATACAGTGATCTTTGCAAAATTCTTGGTGCAGGAAGTAGATGTTCTGTATATTACATCATTGAAGGAAGCAAACATCAAAGTTAATGCAAGACTACCTCAAATGATCCTTATAAAATATAAAAAACCTGAAGTTTTTATTGTACTTTTGAATTTTTAGAGGAAAAAAAGGAGCAGTGCTCATGGATTTAATAAATTCCATATCTCACAGATCTAGTGACAGATGCAAGTGTTCTGCTTTGGATGACTATATGTTTAAGACTTGTGGTCTTGGGCAGAGAAGTATTAATGAGAAACCAAGATGGGATCATCTGCAATGCCATAAGCAGCATGCTAATTGATCTGGCCTGTGGATGTTCACAAGTTCTGGTAGTTTAAGATGTGTGTCATGAACTTTGAGCATCCATCTCATACTGTGGTTGAATTTAAGCATTTGTTCTTGTCAAACAGCACTGAAGAAATAGTAAACATAAATGTGTATATGCCAGTTTTTAGTATACTTACACATACAGACTTAGGTTGAGTCAAATATTCACTATGATTTGCTTTCAAATCCCTTTGTAAAGCTTCTCTATCCCTCAAAGTTTAAAAAGAACTCAAACAACAAAACACCTCCCTCAAACAAACAAATCCCGTCTAGCTGAGTCATCTCTGGCCACCTCATTGTGAAATAGCCACAAACAGTCACCTGCTTTCTGCAAACTTTATTTGTGTTGGACAGTTCTGCTGGTGATGGCTTTCCACAGCAAGAGTGGGGGGAAAGGGTAGTGGTGATGATTTGTGTAGTTAATGATGATGTTGACAGGTATTAGGTCTCTTGGTGTTTTGTGAAGGTCCTAATCACTCTTTTGTAAGGTTATTAAATGTTTAGCTATTCTTTAAATGCTGTTGGAACCTCAGCAAGAGGTGAGATCAACAGGCAGCCATGCCCAGAAGCCTGTAGTGTAGTGGTTATGGCAGATCTTGTTTATTTTAAGAACCTGAAGTGGAACATTTCTTTCAAAGGTTGGGCATTTTTTCTGCTTTTTCTAAAAGAAGTATCTATGCTGTTCATCACCAAGCCAGCACCACCCTTCTGGTGGCACACTGTGTCCAGCTGTCTATCCTGAGCCTTTTGCTCTCTTCCTTCTGCAGGCAGGGCTCTTGTCTCTTGCTAGGGGATGGCAGTGGCTTCCTGGGTGACATTGTCAACTTTGTGCGGGGTAAAAATACAGCAAAATCATTTTCCGTGCAAAAATGATTTGCAGAGATTGAAAGCTGTTTTTTGTTGAGAAAGTAAAAAAATACATACATACCAATAAATACATTTCCTACAAAGCTACATTTGCTGGAGTGCATAGAACAAATGCTGGATGATTAGACTGAAGGTGGTTTTAAGATTGTTGTAAAGGCTGATGTGGCCTTGAAAAAGCTGTGTCATTTCTCCTCTGGTTGCAGCACTGGGAGATGCGGCTCACCCATGCCTGAAAAGCTGGAATGGCCTCCTGGCCGTGCAACTACAAGGGAAGGTGGAAAATGGGCAGAGCCAAGCCAGACCCTTCCTTCCCTCTATCTCTCTGTTATCTGAATCAACTATCCAGGTAGAAGCACTTAAAGGGCATTTATTTAATAAGTTACTTGCTGCTGGCCAATATTGCTATAATGAAGTTGTAACTAGATCAGAGAGGAAGCAAATGCCAGGTTTGGTTTGGTAACTTGTCTTGCAGAGAAGAGGGGAAAAAAGGCAGAATAAGCTGAGTGGTTTCCAAGACCCTAATCTATTTTTAAATAGCTCTCTGAAACTGTAGCAGCAACAACAATCTTTGCTGTAGTTAATGGGCTGTCAGTGTATCCTTTATTTGAATGACTGTTTTCTGAATCAGAAGTTAAAGACCTCGTGTTGTTGTCACCGAGTCAATGGCACTAAGTCTAACAAAGGACCTTGAAGCCACTCTGAGCAGCAGCCTCTGATGGCTTCAAAGTAACAGCAAGGTCAAGGAAAAGGCAAACACACCTAACAGTGTCCCAGCCTCACCAGTGTGGCCACACAGAGTGTTTTTGTCAGCCAAGTTGGGAGCATTTCTTTATTACCTTTAAAGGCTGCAACGGTGCAACAATAATAAATCTGGCTCTAGGACAGAGTTGTTACAGAAGTGAGCTTGAGGAGCCAGAGCTATATGTGATCCTGATGGTGGGCTGGTGGGAAATGCTGAGTGCTGCACCAGGATGAGATGTGGTCAGTGGGACACCCAGAGGGAAGTCCTGGTGCAGGACAGTTCCCTCCTTGGGCAGTCACTGTCTAAAGCTCTCATGGTGTCCTGTGGATATTCCATGCTTTGGTGTTTGAAGGAGTGCAGGATGGCTTTTGTCTCTTTGACAACTGTAAAGAGTGAAAGTGGATTGAAATAGAGAGGTGACATCCCAGGACAGCAGCTGTGCTGGGCTACCAAAGCTGTTTGAGCACTTGGAATCAACTCGCTTTCTTGATATATTCTGTCCTTTTCCAATGATCCTTACAAGAAAATGAAAGTCTCCCTTTTTAGACTGTTGAGGTCTGGGAGGAGTTAACTGGGTGCAATGAGATTGGATTGGGTGATGCTCAGCTGGTAAGTACCTATGTGGCAGTGGAGACAGGCAGTCAGAGAGAAATTAAAGATTGCAGAGGGGCAAACATGTAGGAGATGCAACACACCCCTTAAGCAGTGCTAAAGGAACAGAATGTCTATCTTGCTAGAGGCAATAGTACCTCAGATAGGATTCCTAGCCCATTCCTGCTGGGCCTATGGGTCAGCCCCTACTAAGAGACAGTTTAACTTCACCATGTGGGTTGCAGTGGCTGGGTCTGACAAAGTGGGCTGGAGCTAAAGTTCCTTCTTTCAGTTGAGCCCTCCTTGCTTTAACACGCTATAACTGGACGTTTAACATGATTTTAACATAGGGTTTTTTTGTATTTGGTCTCTTTGCATGGCTTAAAATCCATTTCCAAGCTGTGATCTAATGGCAGTAATTACCTCAGAAGTGCATACAGTACCGGGTATGTTTATTTTTGTTTCAGCCAAGGCAAATTATTACAGGTCTTGGCTTCACTTCAGGGCTCAGCTCTGTTGGGAGAGCCAAAAAAAACATCTACCTTTGCAATCTGGCAAACAGGTCCTAAATACCTTGCGTGAATGTTTGATTTAATGATATGAAGGGTAGTGAGAGCAGGACAGCACAGCCCTTTGAGTCTTGGTGTTTGTTAGAAAGCAAATTACTTTCTAACTCTGTTGTGGAGGGACCCAGCTTTGTCATACAGTGACTACCATCCCAAGTATCAAATGCAAAGTTGCCCACCAATTATCCTGAGTTTCTGCAGTGTCATCTGAGCAACACTGGCAACAGCATGAAAGACATGAGTAACAAAATACCTGTGAGATTTGCCTCTGTGTAGGTTTCAGTAGCTATAAGAATAACACAGTCTGTTACATGCAAAAATTAGCTTGCATAATTGCTTGCTTAGAGCTCATGACAAGCCTAGCTGTTCCTTCTTTAAGTATTTCCTGGCATCTGATGAGAGAGGGTGGATAAACAGGGAGAACAATCTGCTTTATTCCTGTTGAGCAGTGTGTGGTGATAAAGCCCACCCTGCTTACTCTGTCCATCCAGGGTTAACTGAGAACTTTGTGTTTGGTGTTTCTGTCAAGGTACAAAGGATTTAGTTTAGTTCTTCTGCTTGAAGAATTGCAGCATAAAAATAAAGTCCTTAATTATGTCTCTAAAGAGTAGAGGGGAAGTTTTCATCCTTCCCTCAGTTTAGCTTCTATGTGATGCATACCAAAATATGGCTGGATATTTTGGGGGAGCACATGGAAAACACATGAAAGAGTTTTGTAAATCCTAGTTCTAATCCGTAGAAAGATTCTGCCCTATGAACATCTAACAGCATTGGGGGATCTCTTTGTAAGCACAACTAGTGAGATGTGCAGATTCCATGTGTCCTTTTTTACCTTGTAACTCTTGGGGAAAACAAGTTGTGGAATAAACTGGAGAGCGCCCTTCTGAAGAGGTACCTGAGTAAAGAATTGAGATGGTGATAGTTACCTTGGAGCTGCCACAAATTTGTGCAGGAACCAGGAGTACTCAACACATCTCAAGTTCATGAAAGGAAGATTTAGCCTACTTTAAACATATTTTTTTAAAGTAATCATGATTATTAACCTTTGATAGTCCGAATTCAAGGGACCTACAAATGCTCAAAACCACTGAAAAGAGAAACTTACACTTTAAAAGTTGACTCTGAGTTTCTAGGAAGGAGAGAGACTGTTCTGGCTGCTTTGTTTTTTAACTCCTTAAGCTTCATCAGCTGAAGTAGAGTTGCCCTGGGTTAATACTGAAAAAGATAAGATCAAACTATGCCCTTCTTGAATAGAAAATGTGATTTTAATGGTTTTGTGTTTTCTGGCTTTCTCACTTGACTTCACAATCTAATTTCTCTGCTAACAGAGATCCTCTCAGTCACATCTATGTTAAGAATT
Source organism: Illadopsis cleaveri (assembly GCA_013399915.1). Classification (NCBI taxonomy): domain Eukaryota; kingdom Metazoa; phylum Chordata; class Aves; order Passeriformes; family Timaliidae; genus Illadopsis; species Illadopsis cleaveri. The sequence continues at coordinate 921,228 of VXBB01000838.1, read as the reverse complement.
TAAAAGCAATATATATTTAAATGCAAAACAATATAGGTGAGTGTGTGCTCCTATGAAAAAGTACATTTGGGGGCATGTACTATGTGTCATTTTACTACGTAAGAAAAGATGAGATGATACAGTGGTGATGAGTGAGGTCATGTATTATATGTTCAAGAATTTTGAATGGTTTCATGAATGATGAAACTTTAAGAAGCCATTTTAGAACATACAGAATTACTGGGGGTCACAGCCTTCCCGATTGTGTTGCTGGAGCCTTAGACGTAATTAATTTCAAATTGTGCTAGCTATAGGTATATAGAAATGATAGATGCTTGTGGAAAACCCAAAACCCCCTACAGGCACACAACTGAAATCTCCGCTTGATTTGAGCTGCAACAGGAAGGTTAAAAAAATGCTTTTCATGCTTTCATGAGAGCGGAAGCAATACCTTTGAAATGATAGAAAGTCTGTTACCTTGTGCAATGCTCATAAAACCAGGAACTATTTTGTAGGCTTTCTAGGAAGGAGCAGTGGAAGATCTGAGGGCTTCAGAAAGAGGGAGCTTGGAGCTTCATACCTTCCATTTCACCTCAGTGGCACTGCTCTATGAGATTCACAAACCTTGCACAGGTTTCTCCCGAGTGTTTTGAATGTGAGAAGGAACATGAGAAGCTGTTGCTCTCCTCTGGAAAGAAATTGCTGTATTTGCATCACTGCTGTTAACAGCAACTGGTATAAAACCGAAACTAAAACCAAGTGTTAGTGGATCTGCAAAGGTCCCCCAAAATTATGCCAACCCTGATTAAAAAAAAAAAAAATCTAAAAGCTTGCACAAACATACATGTTGTTGTACTGTGCTCTTCCTTGGGAAAAAGTAGAATAACACAGCCTGAGGGTGGTTAACACTGATGAGAGAGCAGTAATTTTCTTAAATGTGAGGTTTTGTTGCTTTTAATTTGAACAAGGATGAACAGGCAAGCCTTTGAAGGCTCAAGTGTTCCTCCAGCACGAAATCAGAGCAGCAAACTTTGCTTGAGAAGAATAGTTGCTCACAACTAAATTACATTGATCAATGAGATGATTTAGAGTTAGAAGGGATGTGTGCAGCAAAGGTCAGAATCTGGGAAGAGCTCAAGGCTGGTTTAATGTGCTCATTTCCTCAACTCTTGCTTCCCAATAGCCTCCACAGAGATCATTAACGTCAGCAAATGCTGAGATCTTCAAAACATTACGGACATCTGTAAACTTCTTTATCTAGAAAAAAAAATTACATGTTTTTTCTTTATATCCACCAGTAGCTAAGCCAAGCTTGTTCCAGGCGAGGAAGACTTGTAATATCAAAGATTTACTTAATTTTTATTGCTGCGCATAAAACATCTGACAGTATTTGCCGAGAAAACCAAAACGCCTCTCTTTGTTTGCACAAGCCAAAGGAAAAGTACAGTGTATCCGTCTGCAAACGAACATCAAAGCCCTCTTGCAAGACCAGGGTTGGTGACATGTATTTGGAGAACCAGTATGAGAGCCGCCTGTTAGAAAGTCATGTGGGTCTCTGCACTTAACCAGCATAATCCTGATTGGAGCCACGCCGTTTCTTTTTTCTCTTTATTATCACTTCGTGGTTAACGTTTGTTGATGAGTAGGATTAACAGCACATTTTCAGTGACATTTAGCTCTTTTAACAAACTCTCTTCAGTCAAAGGTTGCTGGCCTGGAAAAAAAAGGAGAAAAGTCATTAAGCAAACAAATCTTTGCCAAGAGTGGATGCTAAACATGCCATCACTCTGCATGAGTTATTCACTGTATATGAAATTTATTCCACGAGACTCTGACCTTGATGTTGATTAACCAGAAATCCCTTCTTGTCTTGTCACCATTAACAGCTTTAGGTGCCTCAAGTGGCCCCTCTTTCTTTTCTTTTTCTTTTCATTTTTTTTAAAGCATCCATTAAGGAAGGCTTTTCCCAATTTGTCATTTCTTTCAGAGTGCTGCTCATTGGCACAACCTCTTGAGGCGCAGGGAATCAGGGTCTTCCTTTAGCCTGATGATCTATCTCAGGGGAGACTTTTACTGTTTCAGGCAATTCAGTCCATTATCCAAAAAGCCTGAAAGGGAAATGAGATTTCTCCCAGTCTGTATTCCTGTTTTCCAGGCCTGTCAGTGGCGGTAAGGCCACTTTGTGACTTTCTGGGCAGGACAGAGTTTCTGCACTAAATCTTGTGAGGCAGGGAGGGAGAATTACGGCTGTTCTTTACTTGTTTAAGGCTCAAAAGGGCCTCTCTGTAGACGCTGGAGATGGAGCATCAGTAGACTGCCCTTAGGTCACTCAGCTTTGAGTGGACCCCAAATATGGAAGATGGTTTAAAACCACCTCCAGCTCAGTATAAACACAGGATCAGAGCAAGAACTGAACCTTTTTGGTGCCTGCTGCTGAGCATGAAACCATTTACGGAACAGAAACACTGCAAGTATTCACTTTTGCTGGAAATTTCTGGAAGGGGTGAGGGGAAGAGATCAAGGAAGGAGAAGCACACCAAAATAAATGCTGTGGTTTTTTGTATTCTTTTTGGGTGACATCACATAGTGATAAGTTGAATAGCCTGGAAGGATTGAAAACTGGACTTGTTCTAAAGCTGGCTAGGAGTGGATTGCATTGCAGAGTATAGCTGGCACCTCTTTCTGTGAAGAAAGCCTGGCTGCCACAGACTTTGTTGTCACTGGCCTGGATTCATTTGGTGCTTTGTGATTTTGCTGCATGACACTCGCCTCTGGCAGCCTCTTAGTACACTCTTAGGTGGTGGAATATGATGTTTTTCACCACAGCTGTGTGAGATTGTACCCAGTCTGAAAGGCTTTCAGGATCATTGACAGTCCATACTTTGTTCTTTCCTACTAATTGTATAATTTCAGTGCCTCACTCATGGTTGGCTGTTCCTTCCACAGCTTACAAGCAATCTTGCAAAACCAAACATTAAAAAAGGCATGGTGACATTAAGATAATTTACATAATCTTAATTCTGGTCCTTCATGCAGATATGAAATATGTGTGACTGCAGTATGTGTGGCTGCTGCCACACTCCCAAGCCCAGGTTAGTTCTTTGTCACATCATGATCCTACAGTGGGATGGATGGTGCAAAGCAACCACTCCTTTGTGCTTCATTTGCTAAATATCCTGGAAAGGCCAATGTAGAGCCATTCATTTATTGAGGGCATTACTAGGATGCTATTGAAAGTGGTATCCCTATGTTATGTGTAACATTGTTAGCCATGGAAGATGTATTAGACCTGGCAAATTCTTGTCTTTGTGGAGTGCATTAATGCTGGGGTGGAGGTGGGGGAACGTTGGGTGAGTGAGTGGATACAGCTGAAAACCATTGTCCAGTTCTTATTTACAGCACAAACGTACACGCTTACGTTTTGGGCAAGTGTAGGCAAAACAACATCCTTAGCAGGGAATGGGAACAGCTATTACAGCTACATCCACTGGAGAACTCAGCAAGCCAAATGCAAAATTATGAGATCATGAGAGAAATACACAAACACTGAAATACTCTTTGTGACTTAAAAACTGATTATCCTTAATGGTTTGGGGTTTGTCACAATCTACAGTTTGTCAAATGCTTTGCTTTTAACAGAAGTACAATTTTTTCATGAAACTGCCTAAGTTACAAACTTCTGATCAGCTTTGATCAAGATAGATATAATTAGTCGATTTTTTAATAAATTACTGTGTCTGCTAATTGGCTAAAAGTTTTCAGGTTAGTCTCCTAGCAGTATTTTTTCAGTTTTGGCACTGCTTTATTTCAGGCTTTGTTTTTCAGCGCCTTGTCACACAGGACCTAGTCTGTTGTTACTTCTTTCTTTAGCTTTGAAAAGCTCCATTTATCCAATTTTCCATGATTTCCTGTGTTACATATGATGTCATTTTGTTATTTGCAGTAGCATAATATCCAATAATCATACTAATTTGACAGACACTATTTAAAGGGGGAGAGAAGTTGTTCATTGCAGTGGCTGCAGCTGATCACCTCTGCTATCTCCTGCTTTCTGTGGTTGGACAGGAGTGCAGCATTTCTGCTGATATTCTTTCCTGCATGTCCACAGGTCAAATGTGAAAGCAACTGTTGTTTTCTCCATAGAGCTCTGGGCATTGCAGAGCATGACCTGCTCTCCATTAAGAAATCTGCAAAAACTGAGCTAATTGTCTCATCACATTGAGTAGTTTCTTGGTTGGTTTTTAAGAAAACAGTCAGTTGTTTCTCTTTTTTTTTTCATGCGTGTTCTCTACCTCTTGAGAGATCTTGTTTTCCTTTGTCATATTACACGTGTAAATCTTTAAACTGAAATGGAAACCCTGAGTTTCAGCACATCTTGCCTGGACATTGATGATGTGGGCTTTGGGCTCTGATGGTCCAGGCTGCAATGCTATGGGATATGTGCATGGCAGCCCACATTCAGTAACACGTTATTTGGTACCTTCCCCTAGATCATCTTTCATGTGTCCTTTTCCCCACACACTGTTTGATTTCCTTATATTAACTGTAGGGGGAAAATGGGCAGATAGAACACCAGCCTTTTCTGCAAGTCGTTTATATTTCTCACAGCTTTCACCAAACACCTGGAAAAACCAGTTGTCAATAACACGGTATCACAGGCTGGCAAGGTGCTGAACACCTGTTAACACCATCATACAAGATTCCTGTTTGGGCATTGCCAAAAGGCAGTTTTGGTCATGGACAGCACCTTCTGATGACCTTGACATTGAGATTTTAACAACGTTTGAGGCTCTGGTAGAAATAGGATGTCGCAGTTCTCTGTTAAATGGCCAAGTAAGACATAATCTGTTCATCTTGTTAAATATATGCTTAAAGAAAAAGGATGCAACCAAACTGAATTACTAAAGTTTAGGGTTTATTTAGCATGTCATCGAACTGTCTTCCAGATTCTGCTTTGTGAACGAAGACAATGTAAGAAAAATATTGACCAAATTATTTTTACATAATACAAAGCTGAGGAACTAAATGTACATGAACAAGCTGAGGGAATTGTAGAAATTCTTGTAGCTTTCTAATAGGATGGTTTGCTAGGGAGCTGGGATGAACTCTGCAGCACCTGGATATTTGCTAGCATGGGTTGCTAAAGTATTAGAGGCTCCAACATACACAAGGTACAGATATATAACTATAAAAATACAGCCAGGAAACACCAGATATGAGTATTTGCTATCAATTTCTGACATAATCACCATTATTCAGATGTTTTCCTCTTTCTTGAGAGAAGAGGGATGGAGGTTTGAAGTTCAGTCATGGGTTCCTGCTGGCAGGAACAGGATGGTGCACAGGTTATTAGAGAAGATGAAGTGATTTCTCAGGCTTTCTTTCCATTAGCTATGAGAGAATAAACCGTGCTATATTTAATTCCGAATTAGCAGCACTGCTGATATGCTTGATGTTTCTGACACCCTGCTGGGTCCTGGTGCAACTGGCTTTTTTGGTGTGTGCGGGTGAAGAGGCTCACAGGCTGCACACAACACAGCCTGTGTGGCATCGGCTCCCCTGTTGATTTAGTTTCATTTTCTGTTTTTCTGACTTGCTCAACTGCCTGTAACGGCATTAAAGTATTCTTCTGATCTTTGTTTCCATGTGTTCACTAAATGCAGCTCTAGAAAGCTTTTATGCCAAAGGAACATTCAGAGTGAGAGGCAGCTCTCAGATTTGTTTCAGAAATCGTTGGATAATTGCACACTTTGCTGAGCCTTGTTTATAATAACCTCTACTGAGAGAGCCTTTGCTGGGAACTTAATGCAGAAACTCTGATCAGAAAAATCCATTCAGGAGAAGTACATGAGTCCTACCTTTGACAGCAACTACAGACAAGCACCTATTGTTACATCTATACTGTGCTGTCAGAGTCAAAATATTTCCTGCCCAGAATTGTGTTCAGAGGTACAGACAGCAACAGCTTGGGACATAATGCAAAAGGGTTGTGAGGGAAGCAGGGACAATGACAACTGGAGGAGTACATGGCTGTGCTTCCCTCAGGAATTGAAGAACTAAACTGCTGGAAAATGCTTTAGCTGGAACATTGATGTCTCTGCAGGGAACAGTCTCAAAAATTTCAGATTGATGCATCCTCTGGCCTCCTATTCACTCACTCTTACGCTCTGTGTCCATGCCAAGGTCTTTCCTACCAGACCAAAAAAAATTTCTTTACCTCCACACCTTGTCACGTTGTCCCCTTCCATCTGCCAAAACATGCTCGCTAAAATAGACTTCCACTTCCACAGGTCAGGACAATTGACCTTCCCACTCCTCTATCCCTCTCCTGACTTTGTGAGCCCTATCAAAACTTTATCATCATCTTCTAAATCAGAAACAATCTCGCTGCTTCAACTGCTTTCACTTAATTCCTGCACTCATTACCTTCCCATCCTTGCTGCTTGCTGTTTCCAATTTGCATGCATGTTAATGTGGCTCTAGCTGAATATGAGTGAGAATTAGTTATTTTATACATGGGAAGGAGGGAAGAAGAGGGAAAGATGATCTGGAATAAGATCTTAAAGGATTTGATTTTTCTGTAGTATTGTTACTGAATAAGAGTTAGAGCTCATCCAAGTTAGAGACACTACTTTGTCATTGAGAAAAAAAATCAGTACTAGTGACAAGCAACAAAAGTATATTTGCTCCCTACAGAGTGCCAACAAATTGCATCAGTGAAGTCTTCTCAAAGCTGACTTCCAAAGAGAGTGATTTTGGGGGAGAAGTCAATCTAATTATGTTTGATCAGGCTGGATTGTGTAGTGAGGATTGGCTATACACACTGACTGCTGTCCTATGGAAGTGCTGACTGTTACTTAATTCAAGCTACAATTTTAAATGAACTGTGGGTATTGCAAGCTTCCAGGTGTTTGGGGTTTAGTGCTCTTAAAAATGATGTTGCCTTGGGCATCCAATGTGTGTCTGGTGACCAGCTTTTTGCAGACTTTTTTGAGAGGATGATTCAGTCCCTTCCTCCACCTCCTCATTGTCCCATTCTCCTGTCTGAAAAGTTTGTGAGAGTTTTATGGATATAGATGGTCATCAAACCATTCATTTGTCTCCAGAAGGGGCATTGTATATGCCAACCACCAATAACAATACTTAAGAGCATTAAGTATTGACCTTTTCTATAACAGGAAAAGCAAATTCTTCTCAAAGTCATCAGAAGCACTTGAAGCGAGAAATGCAGGTGATGGTATCGTGTACTGAACACAAAGTACAGATGAATGGCTTACAGTGCAGGCAGAGATTTTTAAGGACAGGATTGACAAGAATCATGTAGAAAGCAGTCAGCAAAATGATGGGCTTAATGCTCAGGAAAGTGACTTTCCACGGTCTGCTGTCTTCTTCCACTGTGTAAGAAGGGAGCATGGTGCAGACTGCTTGGTTATTTCCTTTCTCTTACAGAAACCATGAACATTTACTGTCTCTTAGTCCAAAGCCAGAGAGCACTTTGGTCCTTTGAGTTCTCTGTGTTTGGCTCAATGCTCTGTTAGAAAGCAGGCATTTACCAAGATGAGTGTGGTTGATTTTTATTGGAAAGGAATTGCAAGACAAGGCTGATAGAAGGTTTCTCCTTCCTGTCTCAGTTGCTTTTGCCTTTGTTTTCCCTGTATTATGTGTGTTTGAAGAAAAATATTGAGTAGCATACTCAATATTGCATACTCACTATGTCAGGCTTCTACTTCCCAGAAGCCTGGAAGGCAGGAAGAGCTTTGGGTTTTATAGACAGAAAGACAAAAATGAATTTACCTTATGCTTGGAACCATGCCAGTGGCTAATAATTCGTCCAGCATCAGAAGAACAGAAATGATACCCTGAAGTTATTTTTGGCCCTCATTTCTAACCGTTGGTGAGCCAGCTCAGAGACGGCAGCTGCTTGGTTCTAACCTTGTGAGATCCACCTTCCTTTGGGCCCCACCAATCCGGAATGCCTATGTGGAAAGAAAAGTGTAGCGGTCTAGAGAAGCTGTCATATACAAGCTAGAGGGCTGCTTTTTTTTTTTAAACCGCATTACAAATTGCCTCAGATTTCCTGAGGGAAGAGATTCAGGAAGGGCAGTTCCACATCTGTTATCACTGTTTTACTCACAGATCCTCTGGCTTGACAGCATCTCAGAAGAAAATTGCCTGCACTTGCCATGCAAGTTGTAAAATGTACATAAAATCATCTTGGTAAATCTTTGTAATACAGCTGGAAGAAAATTTCCTGCCTCCAGTGAGTATTCACCTTTGAAATGCTTTTGCTTTTATGTTCTATTCAGGGAAACTCTCCAAGAAAGAATGTGTCTAATTGTCACTTAAAAACTCCTCTGGTCCTGTGACTATATTGGAACTTCTATGCCACGCTGAATTTGAGAATTCAGTTTTTCTATCAACTCTGCAAATGTTGTAACTCTATTATTTGTGCATTGTTGATACATAGCACTGCACCTCCAAAAACACCTCAGCTGAAATTGTCTTTCAGAGACAGTAGTATATTCCTTGCCTGATAAGCAGTTTCTGCAGCACTTGAACCAAATTCTTTCAAATCAATAGTGTTGTGCTGTGGTGCAGAATTTCAGCCACTTTATTTAGCAGGCACACAGAGTTACTTGATCTCAGCTCTTTCAGTGGCGACGCATCTCCCACTTTCTTCATAAATTGAATTAAATTATCACTTCTTTACTCTTGTCTTCACAAGCAAATTTAAACATCTTGCATTTTAAGTAGAAAAAACAATAGTAGCAATCCTTTCAGCTTTTTCATGGTGTAAGAGATGGCCTAATGAATTAATAGAATTTGCAGCTGCAGAGGTCTTTTGGTTAAGTTTTTCTAGCATGCTTTTATAAACTACTCTTAAGCCCCACGAGATCCTCTGAATTCAGCCTGGTATTATTTGTCTTAGACTGACAAATGAGGTACATAAAGGCTATGAGACCTGTTGAAAGTTGGATAAGGCAGTGTTAGTGTAAGGAAGAGGGCATCCATGTACTTGGCTAAGCATTCCTCACACTGCTACCAAAGCACATATCCCATGCACTGGGAAAATACCAGGTTCAATCAAGAAGAAATTCTTCAGCTAATGAAAAGCTGGTTAAACTTTTGCTCGTTACTGTGACTATAACATAGGTTTCCTTCTTTCCATTGAGAGAATCTGAGCAGTCTGAGCCTGTACATTATTCCACTTAATGGAGGAGTAACTGTCCCGGAGATGGCTTGAGCTTCCTTTTCACCCGCAGCATAAACTGCTGCGTTCACTTCATCAAGCCTAAGTGTTAACTACTTCCCATTAACTCAAATGTTCCCAGGTTCAGGATCAAGAGAACCTGCTTAAGCAAAGCGTCTGTCTGAGCTCCTCTCAAGTTAATGTTCCATACAGTCTGCTTCTGAAAGGCCGACAGGGAAAGAAGGGAAAGCCTTGGCATTTCTCTTCCACCATTTAGAGGGATGGGAAAGAAAAAAAGAAAAAAAAAAAAAGAAGAAAAAGAAGCTTTTTGTGAGCCATCTCCTTACAATTCTGTAAGTTTATGTCTTTGTTCTGATACTCAGAGGGTGAGAGAAGAGATTTGTAGTTACATCACAGAGTTAACAGTCAGGAATTTGCAAGCCTAAGGCCCTCGAACCTGGCATATGAATCTACCAAATGCAGGGCAGACCTGGAAAATGTGTGGTGACTCTTGTCCAAAAGAACAATCATAATGCCATATAGGCAATACAAGATTTTAGGTGTCCATTTCACAATATATACAAGAGGGGAAAAAAATTATCGAGATGACCTCTCTGTCTGGGAAAGGGGATAGATGGAGCTAAATGCAGAGACACATTTCAGTCACAAATGAGTATCACATCTTCCCAAAGAGCTCACATTTTACTGGCCACGGGATGTTTGAATAAGAGTGATGCATCAGTTCATGAAAGAATAATGCCTTCATCCCATTAGAGCTGTTTCTGTAGAAACAGGAATGGTCTGTAGTTTTCCTTATGCAACTCTGCTATGGAGGGCAGCCTTGTTCCACTCTTGGTTTTGGGTGTACTAAAGATATGCCATGTGCCATAGGGAGGATTTGAGCTTGACAGTCATAACCATGCATCACAAACAGGCACTCCAGAAGAGTTAAAATATTGAAAAGAGGCAAGCACAGAGGTGAGAGAATCCCTTAACTGTCTCCCATCCTTTGCTCAGTAAAGACATTTCATGATCCCACTCTTGTTTTCGTGTTGACTAACTTGCAGCAAATATTCTTTAGCTGCCTATTTGGAATCTTTTCAGAATTCCTGCATCCATGTGGTCCTTTGCCTAGGAGTTCCTCATGTTTCCAGTTTTCTGTGTGGAGAGCTATTTCTTTCTGTCTGGTTTGAACTTGACTCGTACGTTCATTTTTCCTACCTTTAAAGTATAAGAAGAAACTATTGATTCCTATATGCCTGCTCCAAACTACTTCATGTTTGTCAACCTTGTCATATGCCTCAGTCATCTCTTGTCAGACTAAAGAGTTCCAAACTGTTCAGTCTTTCATTGTGTGTTTGCTTTCAAGGCTCCATAGATGTAATTCCTTCAGTCAAAATCTTAACCTTGCACATTGGCATGAAAACCATATCAGAAAACTAAAAGAAAAAACATCTCAATTGGAAGAGAAGATCTCCATCTGCTCTGGAGCCATGATATGAGGAGGACATGCAAGTGGAGGTGATTGTGGAAGAGTTTCCAAAGTACCACCAGTGCCATTATCTAAAATATAAGGACAACACACATAAAGAAGACTTTTTTTTTCTTTTATCTTTTTTTTTTGCCCCAGGGATTTCTAGGAGCCTCAATAATTTTATTCCTGAAACAATAATTTTTTTTAGAATGAGGATGGTGAAACACTGGAACAGGTAGCCCACAGAGGTAGGTTCCCCATCCCTGAAAACATTCTTGGTCATGTTGAACGTGGCTCTGAGCAACCTAATCTAGTTGAAGCTTCCTAAAATGTTCTATGAAAAAGCAGTACTAGAATAGAATATGTTGTCATTAAACATAGTCTTATTACACAATCATTAAACATAATTTTCCGTACAATTGTATTTTTCACTTCTCACCAGTTCCTTTAGCATACACACTCTCTCTCATAAGGGCACTGTACTTCAGTATTTTCCACAAATACACTCCCTCCTATGTAGCCATAGGGTATCTTCATAAAAAAAACAGCCTCCAGTGTGAGGAGTTATTTCCTTGTCTCTCTGAGCTTCCCTAGTGCTGCAACTCCCTGCTCATGTCACCTGGTGGCTGCTGAGCCCTTCTGCAGCTCAGAAGGTGCCACTTGCTCCTGGGAGCAGCAGAGACCTCCGAAGCAGTCCCAGGAGATTTAAGGATTTAGGGTCATCTTTTTTCCTTTTTTCTTAATTTCTAGTGATGGAATCTGACACCATAATATTTCTGTGAGCAAAACACACAGTGCTTTTCCATGGAAAAGGAGAAAGAACAGGCATAAATATTCTCATTTTGATTTAACTCATGCTATTTACACATAATTCCTCTTGATAGTTGGAAGTGAGAATCAGGCCTTTAATGTGGGGAAATACTTCATTCTTCGTTAACAACCTCCTCTGCACAGCTGCATCAATAAGTAAATTGACTGGGTCCAGAAAGAGCAAAGTAATTATTTTCAGCAGTGTTGATCCTGATCTTCACCCAAACTGGGGACAGTTTAAAGCAGAATACTGAGCAAAAATTACTCTGCAGCAAGCCCAGTGTCAGTAATTTCTTAGTTTCTTTTCAAAGGGTCAAGAAGGGAGCACTGTCCCATATGCATAAATGAGGGAAACCATTTTCATCCTGTAACAAAGAGGGATTTTGTTTGCCAGTGTGGGTTGAATTGGCTGGAAAAGTGTGAGTAAGTGTTATTATTAGTCTTAAGGCTTGTGGAGTGATGGTTTTGCTTTGTGTTTAGTTTTTGGTGTGTTGTTTCATTGTTTGGGCTATTTTAGAATTCCAGTGAGTTTATCCATAGGATCCTGATTTCTTTTTGGCCCAGCATGGTTGTTAGAGGCAGGTGTTGTGGTGATATATCTTGTTGAATAAGGACAGGTGGTTTTCACCCTTGTCTGTCTTCAGCCTGGTTTACAATAAGAGGTGTGAAAAGGCACACTTTTCCCACAGGGATAACACATGTTTGGGTGAGGGCCTGTGTTTAAAGGGCACATAATTAATAGCTGTAAAGAGTCTGGTCCCCTAAACATAACAAAGTAATGATTTTCACTGGAACAAGTACTACCAGGAGAGAGAATTTTTAAAAAGAGAAAAAAAGAAAATATTTGCTCAGGAATTTAAGGTCAGGAGTCCTGTTCAGAGACAGCAAGATATGTCCCCTTAGCTCTTTCAGGTATTTCTATCAATCTGTTTTGGAGGATCTTTGGAGGGATGACTGAGATGTCTTATCAGGGGGGCTGGGGGGTGGCAGTGGGGTCTGCAAGCACACAGCTGCTTTTGATAAAAGTCCATCAGAGTTGCAGCTGGCACAAGAAGGGTTCTTACTCTGTTTTCTTGAGACAAAATACCCTGCAGAAGTAGTAGCCAGGACATGACCTTGTAGGCCTGAGGACAGGGAAGGCCAGCTGGCCACTAGATCCAGTGGAGGACATGTAACTCCCTTTCCATGGACAGAGTGCTTCAGGGGGGGCCTTGAGGCCCCCAAAAACAGAGACCCCAACGCTGAGCAAATAGAACTTGTGCAGCTCTTTCTGCAGGCTGCCTCTGGCCAGCAAAGAGCACAGAGGTCTGTGAGGGAAGAAGGACTGCTTCTTTTGAAGCATGGCTCATTGACTAAAAGGTGCAAGGGAGTAGAATTAAAAGCTCAACCACTTTTTAATGACCCCCGCCCCGAGTCTTTGTATGAGGGTCATACTCTCCCAGCACAGGACAGCACCTGACAGCATTATTTCAGTGTTGCATTTCTCTTGCTCCTGTGACAGTGTCTCTTTCCTAGTTGTCTTTCAAGACCCTGTCAGATTTGAGGACTTGCAGTCAGTCCAGTACTTTCCAGTACTGCAAACTGGGAGCAGCTCTACTGTGCTCACAGGTACTTGTGCAGTGAGCTGTGGTGTGGGAGAGCACTTCTCTCTCTGCTCCACTACAGCAGAACACCTCTCCAAAGTCTGTCTGGGCTGAGAGATGCCTCTGCCAGTGTTTCTCCTAGGTCCTGACTCGTCTCCAGGGGAGAGCCCAGTAAGGGTATGGGTTTCTCTTCAGCCAGCTTTGTGCAACACTGGGAAGTGAAGAGGAAGAGGTGGGCTGCAGCAGGATGAGGAGAAGGCTGGCAGAGCCAGGGCTTTGGGGGCTGGCTCAGCTGGGACAGGTCTGCAGGACAGGGTTATGATTCCTCTGGGAGACCCTCACAGCACCTCTGGGTTTGGGTGCTCTGCCTGCTTCTGCCCAAACCTCTTGTGACATGCCTTTAAGTCCTTCTTCTTCACTGCTCATTTCACTTACGACACTTGCTTTTCACACAGCTCTCAGAGCAGCTAAGGCTTGTTCTGTGAGGATGAGGAAGGTGTTCCTTCTCCTTCAATCTTTATTTTATCTGTGTAGTTTTCTAAGGAGCATATATACTACTTTCCACCCCAACCTCTTTATCCTTCTTAAAATTACACTTCATTTTCTGCACTGCAGACGTAGAGACAGCCAACTTTCTGCCTGAGGTTGTGAAATGGTTGGAATGGAGAAAAAGAGAGGCAAGACCTTAGCTGAGATGTGCATGTTGGGAGGGAGGAGGTGTAGGGGGGCAGGGAGTATTCACAGAGCCCTGTGTGGAGGGACCAGCAGCCTGTGTGGCACAAAAACATTTCCAACTCACAACAGGGGAACGCTCTGTGGATTGAAGGCTTCAAAGAGAGAGCCTGCCAGCTACAAAAAACAAATCTTTAAATAACAGGGAGAACGATGAGAAAAAGCCTGAGCCGCTCTCTCGCAGGAGTGGAGCCGGCTTCACTCAGCCTGGGTGGAAAACTGTGTAATCCCATTGGCTTCGGGGACCCTGCGAGAGCTTACACCATGGAAGAATTTAGCCTGCTAGGTCCAACGGCCTCATTCAGGCTGAATAATTCTTTTGTCCTTTCTCTGCATCCCGATTGCACCAAAATGTGTGTTGGTTTTGGTTCCAGCGAGGCAGATTTTACTGAGCTTGTGTGAGGGACCCTTGTTAAAAGTGCACTGCTGAGCTGAAGGGAAAGTTTCTTCAGCTTTCCAAAAAATTCTCTTTCTGGGCAGACTTCAAGCTTGGAAAATGTCAGCCTGAGAGGTGAAACTTCAGGAAAATTATAAGCAATGGAGTACAAGGAGATATAATAAATCCTTTACCACTGATAGTAGCCTTCCAGCTATATTACATATTTTAAAGGGAGTTCTCTTTAACAAAAATAATTATTAAAAATACTTTGCAATTAATTGAATTAATTGCTCCAGAATATCAGTGAAAACCCTGTCTTGAGAAATGTCCTTAAGTTAAATACACACCAGCCCTATTCCCTCTGTCTGCATAACTACGAGCATTTTTTTTTATTTAGAAGAAAATTTTAACATTCATATTTTCACCACTGCTTACCTAGTAGATCCTTGACTGAGTGAGAGGGAGCTTGAAATTATTCTGGCTCCATTTTGCACCCTCTATGCCATCATGACACAGAAGCTGATGGCACCTGGGCCCTTCCTGCAACTTCCACAGTGAAATGAGAGTGAGAAAAATACACAAGTGTTTGAAAGGCCAGTGCCTCTGTAGGGGCCAAGATTTGCCTGTTCTTTGGGGTTTTGTTCCAGTATAATTTCTTATGTTTCTTTATGTTCCAGCACGATTTTCTTCTTCCAGGAAGGCATTACTTAATTTTGGGTTTTTTACCTTCAGTGCAAGCATATGATTTCAAACACCTTCCTCAGACCCCAACATGTAGTTCTTCAGAAATGTAATGGGCAGGTAGTCATGGGAAGGAATTTGATTATACTTGAAAAGAAAGACAAAATAGATCTGATGGTAAGGCTATCCAGCATGTTTTAGGTTTCTCTCTGTAGTTTAGGTAGAAAGGATTGTTCTTCTGCCAGTGTAAATATATACATTTTAAAAGAGATGTCAAGGACTGCTTAACATACAGACAAAAAAAAAGTTTCACACATCTGCCCTTATAATAGCTCTATGTGTTTGTATTCTACTTATTTATGCATTCGCATTTGGTTTATTTATGAGATCTTTGCCCAGAAATGTTCCCCTATTAACTCTATATGGCTCTATATGGAAATTAATATATCACTGTGATATTCCATCTGTTATTATTTCTCCAGCATTTGCACCTATGAGCCCCAACCAAGATCAGAGTCTCATTTGGATCCCAGGATCAAAGCCTCTTTTGTGCTAGGGACTCCACATATGCACAGGGGATAGCTGAGGCTTTTTTAGCCTAAACACAAAAACTGAGCAAATGTCAGTGAATGGATGGATGCTGGCCCTTAGCACTGAGCAGCCCATCGAGCAGTGTTGACGAAAATGCAGTAGTTGTGGAAGTCAGGCCCAGAGCCCCTGCAGTCCCTTCACCATTCTGCCTCTCCCCAGAGTTGTGGCACCTCCAAAATGAGACGCATGAGATGACTGTGATTTCCTTAATGTGTTTGGGCCGTAATAAATCACCCATCCAAAGCCACAGAAAGGGATGTAACAACTGCACCCAGGGCTGTCATCTTTTTGCTCATAAAAATGGAATGACCAAGCAACTTGTTAAGCAGGCTTAAGAACAAGGATAACCTAATGTGAGCCATGTTCCTGTGAGATTTTGTGCACCGGCAAGTGCCTACTGGGAGCAGTGGGAGCTGAAGTCCACAGGCTGGCAAACGTGGGAGATTACTACAGCAGTGATGGCACAAAAGATGCTTTAAAGCCCAGCTGTGGTTGTGGTAGGAAGCTGGGAATCAAGGCTTATGCCCACAGAGGTTCAAGAAGCAGAGGAAAAAGGAAGGGGTAGTGTCACTGTGGTCAAGGTTTATGAATCCAAAGCTAAAGTAAACGTAAATAACCTGTAAAGTGTGTGGGAGTAGAAGAAACATTTTAATTCAGCCTTTCAGATTGTGAGCAAGTGATTCTGGCAGGCCAGGGTAATGTTTTTAACTACTATGGTGATGATGTTATTGCTGTGTAGTCTGAAAGTAAAGAGAAGACCATCTTTTGTTGGAATACTAATGAGCTAATAATTATAAAATATGCTTCTCCAAACTGCTGTCCAATGGACACAGCCTCCATAAGCAATGTGGCGTCCATGCTGTCAGGCACTCGTCATTTCTGTTCAGTGATGGCAGGAAGGCACCAGATAAACTGTAAATATTGACAGCAAGCTGAAAAATCTTCTGTTGGAGGTGAAAAAAAAGTAAGCACAGATAGTTGAAAACCCAAGTTTACAGTTTCCTGATGGTTAAAACAGAGATGATGACACTTATCACAGCCATAAAATGCTAAAGGAAACATTAAGTGGAACATCCAGTTTCAATAGCTACGGTGGGAATGAAATCTTTCCACCTGAAGCTATTTT
This sequence comes from Illadopsis cleaveri, assembly GCA_013399915.1. NCBI lineage: Eukaryota > Metazoa > Chordata > Aves > Passeriformes > Timaliidae > Illadopsis > Illadopsis cleaveri. The sequence goes on along the minus strand of VXBB01000838.1, from coordinate 904,683 downwards.
AAAATATTTCCTTTTCTGATCTTCTTCCTTAGAGAAAGGAGACTTTTGTATGGGTGTGTGGTTGGGGATGGTGGAAAATAATAATTTTCAGTATTTCAAGTATGAAAATTAAAATATGTTTATGACTCTGAAATGTCCCAGTAGTGTCCCATGGCAATGATACTCTATGAAGTTCCTCATGTTTCCATTCTGCTGCTTGGTCTGCATCTTTCCATCTAAACCTCAGAGCTATCTTTCTGCAGATGCAGGATGATGGAAGGTGCCATTCTGTGCTCTGCAACATAATTTGTTTGGATGATCTGTTAATTGCAAAGAACCCTGTAAACCAAGGTGTGTTGATATTTGGGGAATGCTTTCAGGGGAACAGTTTCCCAAAGCCAGGGTGAAGGACATCTTTCAAAAATAGAACAGGAATTACAATTTCATAAAATTTTCCTGTGCATCACATGAATAATATAAAACAACAACAAAAAACCCCAAAACCCAGAGCTGGTTTTAAGCAGTTACCTCAGAGGCAATTCATCTGCCTTGTTTAGTCTCAAAGAAGACCAAATATATCACATTTCCAAAAGAAACATCCAAAGGAATAATCTTCCAACATGTCTCCATGTATTTGTGTTGCTGGTAGTTTTTTGGCCACAGATCCACCCCACGCTGTGCAGGACTCTGGCCTGAGGGTTGCACACTCCTGGTACTGTGGGTACCAAATTTGCTTCTCTTGCATCATGGCCTGGCTTTTGGTGAGTCAACACCAGTGGCTTTCTGAGGTTGTCTTTAATTCTTGCTTTCCTTCTCTTTCTGTTGGTGATTCTACTTGTGGCTGTAATCTAGTGCCCAGGCATCCTACTTGCAGGGCAATTTAAAGGCCTAATATGAGTGCAGTGTGCCAGGTCTGGGAACAGAATTTTTATTTTAAGTTACCTTAAAAGATATTTTTTGTTGGGCTCTTCTTTTTAGAGAGTTTTCATATAAACAAGGGTGGCAAGAGAAAATTTTCTAATTTAATAAAGTTTTTTAAAATTCTCATTATGAAAACAGGAAAAAAAGAGGCACTTTTGTTGATAGATGTGTCTTTGTTTTTCAGTTTACCGGTATCTGTAAACATTTAGAGTAATTCTCCAGATTTCTAGCCGGGGATTTCTTATGCTCATGTGTAAATAAACCACAAAGCCACAAATAAGCACTTGCCACTTTGAATGGGTTTTTGAAAGCTAAATGCAGGGGCACAGTTGAACTTCAGAAAGAGTACTTACAAGCAAGGATTTGCAAGGATGTACTGACATTAAGGCTTGCTAAAGCATGGCTGTAACTTTAGCCAAAATAGTTATAAAGGGCTCTTGTGCTGATGCCTCAAACATATCACCTTATTACTGCCTATATCCTGCAGTTTGAGAACTGCCATCCAAGGAAAATTGCAGGACTTAGAGCCCATGAGTGGTAATGAGAAACATTCCACTTGAATATTCAATCAGTTTTGCCTTAATTTGTGGTGGCTCAGTCAAGAGCTGGATTGAAGAGCTCGTTTTAGAAAGTGGTTTCTTCCTCAACATCTCCAGCTTTGCCAGGCCAAAGGACACATGCTCAGAGGAACATTGTGGCAAAGTTAGGAGGAGCACTGCAGCTTTGTCACTTCTGCACTGGTGGGGTCAGGGAAAAGGCAGAGTCTTAGGAAATACAGTGGTTTTACATGTGAGATGGTATGATATGTTAGTGAAGGGCCAGGATTTACATTTTGGTTGGCCACGGCCTCGTGGGCATCCCTCCAAAAAAGCCATACAGCTATGAGGCTGCTTGTGTTTTGCTTTATGGGGAGGGGCAGAAGAGTGAGAAAGCAAAAATAATTTTACCAAAATGGTTCTTGTCTTGCAAAAAGAACTTGGATGTAATTTTTCTTAAATTCTGTGCAAATACTCAGGATAAATATTGCGTTCAAACTTTCCTGGCCATTTCAGCAGGCAAGATAAAATCGTCTTCATAACTACTAAGAACGGGTTTTCAGTCCAGATGCAACTTTATTTCTTTATCTCTGTGATTAAGCATGTTTTACTAAACTTTATTTTATTGCAGCTTCCCAGAAATGCATGTTTTAATATACCAGACAAGAATAAGCAATGAGCTCATACACAGAAAAAAAGTCTGGTTTATAGTTATTGAATATACATGCTCTGTGTTTGCTATGAGTTTAATATGTATGTCATGCATTCTACTAAACAATTCAAGCATAAATGGAAAAGTTGGGTAGTAATGGAAATAATCTAAAGCTTTTGAAAGCAAAAAGGCTTGGGAGAAACGTAGGTAGGAAGCAAGAGCTTTGATTATGCTGTTTATACTTGTTTTTAATAGCAAGCTCCCCAACAGCCTTTGTGATGAAAGAGCATTTTTGAAGATCAGTACAGGTATTTCAATTACGTGGTACACCTGACACAATAAAAGATGCTTATTTTATTAAAAGCTGAAAACAGAAATACTACAGGTTTTGTAACATACAGAGAGCTAGAACAGAATCCTGCATGTTTAGCAATGCAGGTCCAGCTTCAAAAAGTAACTTTAAAAATAGCAGTGTGAATCATCCAGCAGTTTCCTATCAAAGGTGCTTATCTACAAGCAATCCGATGGTTTTCCGTGCTGTCAGCAGCGCACAGTCTAGTCTCCCTGGAAGCTCAAAGTCAAACTGTGTTGCTTTTGGCTCACACTTCAGCAACAATAAGGATTGGCCCATCAGAAGCTACAGCATGATCTATTACCCTGTCCATGGACTTCAGAGGGTATTGCTTCAGTCCCCTTATGTTTAAGAGCTTGGCCCCTTTCAGGAGTTGTTGTTAGTGTTGTTGTTTGATTTCTTTCACCTTTGGACCTATTGGTATCCTTTAGAGCTGGGACATCTCAAGCTCTATTCTCTGGCAGGACTAAAAGTAGAAGAAACAACAGTCTCTGGCTTTACACCTTTCCAAGGAACAAAAATTGGCCCCAGATGAAACAGAGCAGATAAGCTGACTGTCATCAGCGCCAAAACCCAGCAGTGCCATGAGGTTCCCAGAAATACATAATCCCCCTTAAAGGGCTATCTGGAATATCTTGTTTCATCCGAATTGAAAGGTCCAAAATGAAACATTTTGTTGGTAAATACTTAGAAAAGGGCTTGCAACCAGGCCTTGTCTGGACATTTTTTTGTCCTTCATACAGTGCATTGTGGATGAAATGGACAGGCTTTTGGACACTTGGATTCAGGCATGGCTGGACTGTGGTGGTAAAGCCCCAAGGCCTTGTCACTGTTGTCAGAATCAGTGACAAGTATTGGCTGATAGGAGAGCAGAGAGAAATCTGCAGATGCATGGGGCAAATACCTCGCCTCAGGCTGGACTGTTCCTTACACATCAGCTGTGCAGCTGCAGGAAAGCTGTGATGCCAGGTGAGGAACTGGCATAGTTGAATTGCCTGTACTCTCTCACCTGCTTGATTCAACACAGGCATTTGCCCATGTTCTCTAAATTACTTGGGATCATTTACAGTTGTAAAAATATGCTGTTACAAAAGCTTTGTTGTTCACCTTTAGGGATGAACATGTTCAGCCCTGACAATGTTATCTAGTGAGAACAGCAGCCCAAATCACCTCAAACATGCTTGCAATATAACACAGCTTCAGGCGAGGCTCACTGACACCAGTGCTGCGAAAGAAAGGAACGAAAATGAAGTGACCATTACAATGAGCAATGTGAGGCAGATGACACAATTTTGCTCAAACAACCAAATTTAAATAACAGAAAATTGCACTGCCTGTCCTTTTTTTTTTTTCCCTAGTTCTCTGGAGGTGTTCTTTCTGTGGCAATGAATTACTCCCAGGCTTTAACATAAAGCAGAGTGCAGCCCTGAAAGCTGTAGCGCTGCCTACCCAGACAGAGCACAAGGCTTCTGAAACATTGCCGTCTCGCGGCAGCCTCCTGGCACCACTGCAGCTGCTGTAGTACAAACAGCCTTGCCAGAGGTCACAGGCAGGTGTCACAGGCATTTAGTGGTCGACAGGATACACGGCGGAAGCTTCCTCAAATTTCGCAGATGAAGACAGAGAGTTGGTTTTGTGCAAAAAAAAAGAAAGTTAATCAGATGAGACAGGTGCCCAGTCAGATGATGACAAAGTAACTGAACTGCTGCCAAGTGAAAGGCAGCCCTGGATTCCCTTGATGGGTTTCTGTGCTTTCATGAGCCTCATAGCAGCCCTGAATTCAGTCACCTTGCTGAAGCAGTTCAGTGTCTACATCGACAGTCAGGAAGGTTTACAGCTCGGGAAGGCAGATGACCTGGGATGGCTTTCTCAGAATGGGAGCTCTCTTCTTTTCCAAGCCAAATTTGTTGTACTGCTTCCAGCACATCCTGTTACATGCACTCAGTACAAAGTGTTACAGTCATTTTGCAGTAAATATCAGACAAAGATATCCTAAATAATGTGAATAATTTTTTTTTCTTTCCCCACCAACATTGAGTCAGGGATCTTTTCACCATGGATTACTTTAGCACTCATCATTTAAAAGTAATCATTATCTCTGTGTATAAATTACCATCATTCAGAATATTTTAGCACATACTGTACAGTTTGCTTTTAAAAACAAATCAGCATCTGTCTTATTTTTTGATATATGAATTATTTCCTAGGATTACAGCCTTTAACATTAGCCCAATGAGAGTCAGATTTCCCAGTCTGTGGCTATTAAACACCAGTTTGGAAGACCTGCATGGATGCAAGTCTGACTTGTACATCTGGCAGTCTACACTGGGCCTTACACAGACTCTGTCAAAGTAACTTGGTGGATTTCTGCTGATCTGTGAAGAAGAATCTCTTTATCCTGTGCCAAATGTGTTGACCTCTTGTCCTGTAGTATCCTCCTGAGTTTGTATGAATATCCCATATATTTCTGTCTGCCCAGAGCTGTTGTAAAGAAGAAATCCTTGCCAGGCTATGAACACCAGTTCTAGGAAGGGTATGTATTAAATAGCACAGTGCCTCAAATCGTGTCTGGTTTTTAATAAAGCTTAGAGAGGCTTTTCTGTGCCTCACCCAAATGATCCGAGTCTGAACACGGGGGCTCCAAGTCAGTGTCTGCTTCTGTAAATGGAGATGCCCTTAGAAAAAGACAGGTGGCTGTAGAATCTCACCATATACAGCACACATTTGCTATTAAACCCCTTCCATACAGATTTTACTAATTTATTTTATAAAATGCAAACTTGAGTACAGCTTTGAGCAATTATTGATGTTATTTAAGTAAATTTTCTTCCCTCACATGCGCTTTTCCACCCTAAGGAAAATTCAGTGACTAAACCTGTTGCCAGTGCATCCCACCATTTTTAAACTGGAGCAAGGGCAGACTTTGGGGTTTTACTGGCTGGATTTCAGGGCATTTCAAGGATTGATGGATACCTTTCCTAAAGACCTAGGACATGTTTCACCAGTGGGTGCCTGAAGAATCGGCCTCTCTGATTTTATCAAACTTCTGAGCATGCAAAAGCCATTGCTAGCAAAGGTAGTGGCAGCTCAGGGGTTCTGAAGCTCTGCTGTGTCATTTCTGTTATAGAAGCTGTGTTCTCTAGCACTGTCCCAGACTGACTCTAGAGAATAAATTTCATATAGTGCATCTGCTGTGCCTTGGGTAGCTGTGCAGGGAATATCAGGGCTGGGAGCTTACACCAGTTATGCCCGTTGTTCTTACAGGGATGGAGTGGAAACCAGTCCAGCCAAAACCTGGATCACCTTACAAAGGTGGAGACAGTTCAGAGAAAAGCCAGTCACAAGCAAAGCCTGGGCAATATGGGTGACCAGGGAGCTTGAGGAGCTTCTTTGTTACCTCCTCTGTTGTCACTAGAGCCCTGCTGGGGCCAGAATGTTTGCTGCCTTGTGAGACCAAGCTCTGTGATGTGCAAAATATCACTCTGATGTATTTAATATCAGCGGCTTTAGTAAGTAGTACTTGGTAGTCACAGCAGCTCAATGAAAATCCTGAGGAGGCAAAACTAACTGAGGGCAAACACAGCTGTGATAATACTGATTTTATAAGGGATTGCTATAGCTACTGGCCCCAGTATGGATTTGCAAGGCTAGGTAGTGCTGTAATTTGATGCCTTTCTTGCCTTATTCACTCAAACGTATAGTTTTATTTTATGTACCCACACTTTATAACCCTTGGCTTCACGTGTCTGTGGCTGTAAAATACAAGCCTGTCATTTTCTCAGATTTCCAACCTTTTCCTCTTCTTTTTATTCCCCCCTCACTTAAATGCAATCAGTTTACCTTAATGACATGGTGCACTTGCATGTAAGCATCGTTTATGTTGAGTAGTGGCAGCCTTGTTGTCTTTCTGTTGTAGAATAATATAAAAATATTTGCTTATCGTGGCTCATGATTGCTGATAATTCTTTTAACCAGATTTTGTTTTCCTAGCTCCTCCCCCTGTTGTGTCTTCAGGTGAGCCCAAGGACTATCTGTAAACTGTCTCTTATGATCTTGACATAAGCTGGGCTTTCCTGAACTGCCTTTCATATTTGTTTTTGATATTTAATCTGTTTGAGCATCCCTAAAACAGTAGAGTGCCATTGAGACAGCGGTAAGATGCCAATCAGTTTATTAAGTCATCCTTGTACAGGTGTGACAAGCTTTATCTGCTCTTGTAGCTTAACTTCATACAGCCAAGAAGAAAAATGGAGAAAGGTGCTCACTTGCTTTTTATTTCTCCTAAATTCCAAGGTCAGCTGGTATCCAGTTTGCACTGCCCAAAACCTCTTTTCAATCTGTTTTTGCCTAGGCACATGGGATGAGAAGGGAGATTTGCTCTTTGGGAGCTAGAGCATTGAGATCTACAACTTGTGGTAGCTCCAGTACCCAAGTCCAGACCCAGGTGTGGTTTTTACCTGGTCACAAGACCTGCCAGAAATCGCGCAATTGTCAGGGACTGAGGCTTCATAGACATAGAGCAACAAGACAGACCTGTTTAGAATTGTATGTTGGACTTTCCTGTTGTGGATTGGTAGGACAAATGTTCCCAACCACGTTGGGTAAGGCTGAGGATCGATCAAAGAGGTGAAAAGTTTGGCAAGTTTTCTGGCTGGAAAACATTCTCGTGGTATCTAAGTACTGCTGTGTATTACAGCAAATCAGTACATGTGGAATTCTTTGGGGTTTATTTTTTTTAAATTTGATTGAGGGCTTCCTTATCACCTCTCTATATTTGCCTGGATGTATGCATATATGCCTGTTACTTGTCTGTCTCCCTAACTGATTCTTTAATCTCAAGTAATTGAATTGACTTAATTTTACTTGATATCAATTAAGTAAAACACAGAGGTAGAAAATCAAGATAAAGCAATGCTGGCAGCTCTATTGTAAAGCTGGACTTTTTTCTCTTCCAATATTTTATATAAAAACATATTAAAGTATAAAAGGCTTAAAAGAAAAAGAAAGGAGAAAGGTCTGTCCTTTGCTGCCAAGATAATGAAAAAGAAGTGCAAATGATATAATAATGGATATCTATTACTGCAAACTAACTGTGGATTCCTTCTGGTAATGAAAATAACTGTTTGATAGAGCAGACTGAATACTTGCATAAGACTTAACAAATTAATAAATATTCAGAGTCCTCTGATTCATCTACTTATAGTGGCTTCCCTGTGAACAAAGGTGTAACCTTTCATGCTCTGTTTATATGAGAATGCTAGAAAAGGGGTCTGTAGGCAGGAATACTCATATGCAACTCACAGGGATACTCACTAAAAATATATTTTGGGTTTTTTGCATGGGCAGCCCAGTTCTGACTCCGTTTGAGAGAAATACTTGTGGTTTTGCTTAGTTTTAAGTCCACCTTTTCAAGTCACATCAACTTCTGTTCCACGTCAAGAAAACAAAAGCTTTGCCACTCCTTTTGATGGCAGTAGATATGAGCATATCATCCATGCACTCCAGAGTCATTCCCATCCCTAATTTATCAGCTCCTGAATGTAAATAAAATGCTGTGTGCCATGGAGACATCAACAGGGGAGGGGTTTGTTTAGCCCATCAGTGCTCCAAGTTTGCCAGACAACAGTGCTGGGCAGCAGAAAAAGCAAGTTTCTGAGGAGGAAAGGATGCCTTGTTCCTCCTCTGGTGCCTCATTTGGAGTGTATACTCTGGCAGGAAAATCTCTTTGCCAGCTGGGATAGCATAGCCCAGCTTTACAAAGGTCGGGAAGGGTAAGAGATAAGGATACAGGCTGGTGGTCTCAGCCAATGTGCCCCAAATGCAGATACTCCACTACCCAGTGCACACCCCATTCTCCTCTCCGGGCTTTTTCCATCACCATCTTCTGAACAATGATGTTTGTCATGGTCTTAGTGCCTTTTTCCTTCCAGTGAGTTCACTTTGCACTGACAGACAGAAGATTCTTTTGCTGGAGGACTCAGCCCAAGATTTTCTGCCTGGGCTGGGGCAGCAGGCACAGAGGCACAATGTTTGGGCTGCTGGGCTGAGGGCAAATACTGGTACTGAACAGCAAGGCTGGTGAATCAGTGAGCCTGTAAAGAGATCTGGGGGGTTATTGAGAAGTGCATTGTTAATGCTATTAAATATTACTTAGGCCTACAGCAAGCTGCACATTCAAAAATTTAAACTGTAATTGCTTGCTGATGCAGAAGTAAGGCAGAATGTATGTAAATCCTGTTGAAAGCTAATATCATTTTGGCTTCTCAGGCAGATTAGCAGCCTCTGCAATTAATAGTGTGGGCAGCTGATGATGGTAGTGGAGAATCTATCATACAGTGCTGTAGGATGTGTTCAAATTTGAGTACAGTAGATGTTGACCTTTTCCCAACCTTAGAATAAGCAGATAACACAGAGCCTATGCTGTGTCCTTTTGGAGGGGGAAGGCTAAGAGCCACAGGAATGTGTGACTGGCTTCCAGCAACCTTGACTCTTTCTCCCTTTTCTCATTGCACTCATGGTTTATGGTTCCAGTTGGGAAACCAATGCCTCATCCATATTTTTGCCTGTCCCGCTCTTTTCCTGTGACACACCAATTTTTGGAGGCAGGGAAAGAGGGACAAGGAAAAACCTTCCACTAGTGTTTAAAGCAGTTAAACTACACCCCAGCTCATGACATCTAAAGTCACCACAAGCACATATTTTCATGGCATACTACTCTATTTATGTATCTATTTAGAGCAAGACTTAGAGGCACACACACGTAAAGCCCAATAGCGTCTTTCCAACCATCCATGAAGTTTAATTTTTGCAGCAAGCTCTTGAAGAACGGGTAAATTGCATGCTAGGATCCATGCTGGATGAAAGAGAAGTGGAAATGCACTGCTACTGTCCAAAATATGGCCATTCTGGTTTGGTGGGGTTTTTTAATGCATTTGGGAACAAAGATGCAACTGCCAATAATAACAAGAATGACCTCTATAGGTATACAGAAAAGGAATGTCAAGGAAAGTGTATTCCCCCACCAAAAAGAAGTGGTGGAAAACTGGTAACAGATGAGGAAAAGCCTGAGGTACTCAACAATTTTTTGCCTCAGTCTTCAGAAGCTACTAGTATGTGATGGTTTCTGGGTTTAAATTATTTTTAACTCTGTTCTACTATGACCCATTTGGCAGTGAAGGTTTTTATGCATTTGTACAGTAACTATTATGCTGAGTGCTGGGCACTAGGGAATGCAAAGAAAAGAATAAGAGTGAAAATACGGGAGTCCTCAAAAGCCTCTGAGAATTATTAGTTACAACACAGTTATTTCAAGTGGAGCCATCCCTGCAGGCAGGCAAGTAAGGGTGTGGGGAGGCTATTAATTTCTTAAAGGGTTCTGCAGGTATTCACACACATTCAGCACTCTTCAGATAACTATTTTTGTTGCAGTGAACACTCTTCACTTGCACCGTGTCCAGATCAGCTCTTATCTTATTTTTCTGTCATTTAAATGATTGTTTCATAAGAGGAGGGTGAGGCTGTTTATAGCAATGCTATCTGTGTGTTTCCTAAGGCTGTGCCGCATCACCTCAAGCTTCCCTTCCTGCAGCTTCCCTTCTTTCCAGAACTTCAGGCAACACGTTTTCATTGACAGAACTGGAGTAGTGTGGGATGGGCTTCCATGGTCATTTGTCAGGAGAGCAGATAAAATTCTCTTCTCAGTGAAGCCAGCAAGATCTTTGTCACTATTGCTGGCTGAGACTTCACTCTGTTCCTAAATGATGCTGAGGAAAAGGACAAGTGGGCTGAATACGCTGAGAATAGCCTGAAGACTTGAAAGAAGAGAAAAAACCCTTTTTCTGAAATTTCTGCCAAAGTGAAATGATTACTTCCCTCTGTAATCCAGTACTGCTTTTTATCAAGCCTTGAATATTGAATATGTGATTTGCAGGTAAAAATCTCTGCCTGCAGTGGTGTTTTTATTTGTGGGGGTTTTTTTTCCCCCACTAACTGAGAAAGGCAGATTTCAAAATATCTTGTGGAAATACAGGTGAATGCTCAATGCTTTGAAAATCCCAAGGAAGTTTTAAATCCTCATGTAACACAGTGTACACAGAGGTTTCCAAAGTGCAAGGCTGGGGTAGCAGCTCTGTCCCAGATGACACAGCAGCTTGGATGTGTGTGGCCCCTACCCCGACTGGACAAACTGTGGGAAGAAGAATCAAGCTCTGGAGATGCATCTGTGGAAAGGAGAGTTTCTATTCTTTCATGGTATAAAGACAGTTTCAGGCTCGCTGTGGGGGATATTGATTCCCCATTGTTACACAGTTTTTTAAAGGCCTTATCTCTTCCTCCGACACAGACACTTCAGAAATGTTAATCTTAATTTTGTACTTAACTGTTTCAGGAAAGTGGGAGGTATTGTTCCCTAACATTTTTAAGTTACTAAGGCTTGTTTACCGAGAAATGTGATGTACTTCTTTCTCTGCAGCTGAGAATGTTAGCCAAAAGTGAAGGATAGTGGGAGGGCTTTATTGTAAGAGTCCTTTAAGGTTCCTGTGCTTCTTGGCTATCCTCTTTAAAGCCTTTTTAATAGCAAGCCCACTCGAGCAGTCTGACAGCTCCCATCACTTTCTACGTGGCTACAAAACAAATGTGCAGGGGTGGCAGGGACTTCGCTTGTTGGATCTGGCTGTGCCTGAGCTGGGAGCCCTCCAGGCAGCCACCTCCTTATCTCCAGGAAAGGGAATTACCTGGGTCAACCTTTTATGAGCTAACAACGATTCTCTGAGATTGGGAAGCTGCTCCAGGACTCCTTCCTTCTTCTCTGGGAGCTGCTCAGCAAAGCCACCACATAAACTTCTGTGGACTGAGTTGCTTTATTGGTGGCTTATGTTACAAAACTTTGCTTCATATTTGCCTAGCTCAAATGTGGTCAAGCCAAATGCAAAGGATCTTCTAGGTGGGGGCAGCTGCTCCTGCTATTTTTGTAATTTTGGTTTGTTTATGCTCAACTTCTAAAGCAAACCTTCTCTCCAAGAACAAAGAACCTCAGCAAACCCCAGCGACTCAAGTCTCTCCAGTGTGTCACCAGAGGGACCAGAGGTGTAATTTAGCTCAGCAGATTTTATCTGCCCGGCCTCCACATGTGCAAAGACCAACCACCCTGGTGTGCTGCAGAGAGGAGGCACAGACTGCCATGTGTAGGTCTGTCCTGTGTGCACTGTTGGCTCAGCCATGGGAACTGGACAACAGCTGGCTATTTTAGAACAAACAGCCCAGAGCAGACACCCTGATTTGCACCAGAGCTCCTGAGGAGTGGCATGACCCTCAGTCTATTTCCTCATGGTCCTGCAAGGTTGCTGTCAAGGACACCTTCACTTGTGCTCAGAAGGAAGGGTGTGGATTGTTCATGGGTTGCAGGAAAAAGCTACTCTTCAAGCCCTCACCATTGGTCTCTCCTTCTTTCTCCCTTCTTGAAGGCCCTGTCACTAAGGCAATGATACAGTCTCTGGCTCCCCTAGATGTTTTAAACCACTTGATGCCCTGAATTAGGCTAGGAAGATAACCATATGTTTTTTTTTCCTGGATGCTTCTTCGAATTGACTCTTCAGGATTGAATAACAACATTATGATATTTACATCTGGCAGTGAAAGGACTTTTTGTCATTCCCCATAAGGGAGCAAGGCCTCATGTCTGAGAACGAAAAGAAAACGAATGCTGTCTGAGAGGGTTCTATGACTGCTCTGAAGAGAAGGATGAGCCTAAGCTACATGCTCATGCCAGCCTGGGAGTTTTTCTTCATGTTTCAAGTTGAAGGAATATTGGGAGAAAGACTAGAAGTATTTAAGCACTTCTCAAAGATGTGAATTAACTAGCAGAAGCCTGATAAGAGACAAAAAATTATCAGGGAAGATGCAGTGGAGGAGCAGTACCTTTTTTAGCCAGCAGAACCACAACCATGACATCACCTTCTGTTATGGTGGCATCCCCAAATCCAATCCAGACAGGGTTAGGGGAGGACTTTGAAGTTAAGAGGAATGACTGGACTGTTCTGTTGTTGGTCTGTGCTGGAGATCTTTGGCCAGGCCTACTGGACAGCATCCATGTAAGAGCAGGACTTACGTGACCTGTTACTGCAAGTAAAACTTGGAGTTTTTCAAAAGAGAGCACCAGTCCTGATACCAAGTTACAAATATTCTATCCACAGTGACACCTGGAAAAACACTGGGACAGTAAAGAATCAGTGGCATGAGCAACCTCAGAGGTGTCACCTATGGTTGTCAATTCATTTCTTTATAGGTAACTCAGGCCACAACGTGTCCTGGTTGTTTTGTGGTGGTGTTGTAGATGATGATGATGATCTTTTAATGAGCTAATACATTCATTGCTCACTACTCCAACATGTAAGGCAATTACTTCTCTTCATTCAGAAAATATAAGAGGGTTTTTTTCAGGTCAGATTGGCAAACATCCCTTAGTCAAGGATTCAAGGGCATCGTCCTCTTTCAGCTGCAAAGCTTCTCATTAATATTTGAAAAGGTTTACTGCAAAATTTAGGGTTGAAGTGTAGTATTTTATGCAGTTATTTCAAAATTCATAGATTTCTAGATTTTTCAGGCCAGAAGGGACTATTATGCACACCTTCTCTGACCCCCTGTATAATGCAGGCTACATTTGTTTAAAGTTTCAATTTGTTTTCCTGAGCAAACTTGTATTTATTATATATAGTTTGGTATAGAAGAGTAGCTAGTGGAAAGGTTGAAATCCATAAATATTATATCAGACCACCTGGTGCTCTGAAGCTTGATTCTGAATGATGGCTGCTCAAAATGAAGAGCAGCTTGAAAGACAGGGAGAGATAATGATGTGACTATTGCAAAGAGCAAATGAATTGGCTCCATGTCAGGGGAAGTTTTTTCTGGGAGCCTGATTTCAGTTTAAGTATTGTTTTTTCCCTCTGGCAAAAAAAAGTGCTGTTTCAGTCAGTACAACCTTTATTTTGAAAATAAGGAAAGGAGAGGAATCTTTCTGTAGATCACCCTATATCTGAATAACTCAGCAATGAAAAGCCATCTCAAACTGACAAAGGCAATACCCTTTACCAAAGGACAAAATTTACAAAAAGAAGATGTGCATGCAGAAAATAGCCTGATGCACCCACAACTGTAGTCACTATAATGCAGTGGTTTCATCTGAATAGCAGCAACGTATACGTTGTGTTTACTGACATTCCATTGTGTGATTGAAGATGTGTTGAATGGCTCAAGAGAGATGTTTCTGTCTTAGCATCTCTGTTTTAAACAAAGATGAAAAGGAAGGGCCATAGGAGTCTCAGGCTGAGCAGCAGGTTCTGTGACACTTAGCCTGGGCTTTGATGATCCTGCTTTCACTCAGCCTCTTGCTCACGCTGGAAGCCTGTGGCAGAGCTTTGCAGCTCAGCACAGACCCACCATGTAAAAACTACAGGTTCTGTCTTGATGATTAATGTTAGCTGTTTGAAATAATCCAAATGCTGCCCTCTGATCTGATGAAATGAATAAATACATTGGGTGTGAATGATGGGAGCTACGGGGAGGAACTCGGAGGGGATGAGGACAGGAGTTTTTGCCAGGCTTGGTTTTCTGAGAACGAAACAACTTTCTAGGGCATGAGGGTTGGGGGGATACTATTTTTATTTATTTATTTTTCTTCTCCAGATGTTGCTTTCCTATAGGCTGCTCCATGATTCAAAGACTAAGTTTTACTGCCCGGGATGGGAGAGAGAAGAGATTCTCACACCAAATGGCAGGATAAACACCTGGGGGCATGGGAGGAATTCTGCTCATGGTGCAGTCACAAATGGGTTAACAAGGGGAAGTACTTCAGGTTCCCACAGGTACAAAATCCAACAGTAGAGCTCGGCAAATCATGCAGTTCTAGCTGCCAGCTTTTCTCAAATTTTGCCCAGCTCATTTAGCCTTCCTTACATTTTGCTAAGCTACATCTGGTCTCTGCACACCCTGTTTTCTTCCAGTGAGGACAAGATAAATAAAGACGAGTATCAGTGGTATGAACACATAACTGCTTGTGTGTACAGATACTGCTGCCTCTGTAGAAGCAGGTTAGATCCTAGAAAATGAGTGAACCATTCTGCATCCATCCATATCTGATAAATACAAGAAGTATATAAAAAAGGTATGCATTAATAAGAGAAATGAAATTGATTGCATCACTGTGATGTGCCATGGTGTTCTCCTACACAAAGTTGGTGATTTTAATTTGATTCATCATTTCCCTGTTTTGATAGTGTTGTAAGTCACTTTTCAGTCAATATAGATCTTTTGCTACTCCTGCTGTTAAAACACTCACCATTAGGTTCTTTTTCTATTGATATTTTAGGAGATGTTATAAGCATGATGTAATCATGTTTTAATAATTATTTCTGATTAAATCAGCTGCTGTCATCTGATTTTAAGATCCTACTCTTTTTCTTCATGCCTTTTAATATACTTAACAATCTTTCTATTACAATTTCTGTTTCCTACTCATGACACAACTATCATATTAGACTTATATATTGTTATTAGGTTTGTTGGTTTTAATTTTGTATCGAAGAAAAGAGAAACTGCTGCCTCTGTGGAAGAGATTTGATGCCACAAGGACTTTTTAAAGCAAAACACAATTAATACAATGGCCAAGCTGTAGGAAAAAAATGGAAGAAAAATTAGGAGCCTCTCCTAACAATGTTTTGCCATTTTCTGCAGATTGCTTGTTTGACAGGTGTTATGTGAGTGTGAAAAAGTGGTGAGTGCTGTAAGGTTTTTTTTCTTCAGTGAAGTCTCCTGAGCATCCATTCTGGATGCGATGAAAGATCTTTGTGCATTGAGTCATGAGAAATTCAAGGATTCACTCCTGAGCATCCTGACCAATTGGAAATTTTGTTTTTTGGAAATTTTGTTTTTTGGAAATTTTGGAGGTTTTGTTGCCTTTTTCTCTCCCCAAGGAAGGTTTTGTAGTGTGGTGACCTACTGACAAATTAGTTGATGGCAGATCAATGGTTTAAAAGGTATGGTCCCAGGCATAGTGCTCAGCCTGGAAAACCAGAGCAGGGCAGTTGTGTGTGGGTGTAAAGGGGTTCTTCAGAGAAGAACTCTTCCATGTGGCCATGCATTGCATGACCATATGGTTGGATGATTTCTGACATCTGCCACCGAGCTATTTTACACCTGAGGTGGCCGTTTGGGCCTTGCTTGTAGGCAGTGCACAAAGAATTGGGCTTTTCCAAGGTAAAGTTCATCTGGCCTATTTTCAATGTCCTAGAATAAACATGCTCCCTAGAAATTCCAGTACTGAGTGGAAATGCAACTTACTGTGGTAGGTAGCCCTTCCTTGTACATCAAACCTTTAATCATCTTAAATTTGGATGAAACAATCCAACCTCATTTGCCATGACAGAGTTCCAGCTTCTTAAGGAGCTGCTGGGAGATCTTCAGGTATATAAAATAATAATTCAAATCTCTAATTTTGAAACAGATTAATCCATACTTTTGTCTGTTTACAAATGCAGATCTGGCTTTGTATCAGTAGTTGCTTAAGGCACAGGAGGAGTTTATGTCAGATTCTGAAGCAGCAGCTTTTTTAGCACTTTTTAGTAGTTGTGTAACTCAGATTGATCAGTGAAGGAGAAGGGCACATAACGACTGGCAGAAAAAAAAAGATTGGATGCCCACTGTTAGCAAGAAACTGTATCTGTTCTTCTGCTCTGTCTTTTCCTTTTGAAACTGTTCTTTGCTCTCTGGGGAAGAGATTTTCACACCCATATATGAAAGAGTCAGGCACAGCCCTGATGTAATAACCCTAGTCTAGGTGACAGTCAGATGTGCTCAATCTTTTTATTACTTTTTTCTTATTTTTTCCTCTGTCCAAAGAGGGAAGTAGTAGAGACTTAGCAGAGCCAACCCATGGGTTACTCCCCAATAGTGGGAATAACTTGCCATCACTTCCAGGTGCAAACTTTCAGATCAGTGTATGTGGGATTGAATAATAGGCTGGTGTCAGCCATCCAGGGGCTCACAGTCTCCATCTCCAACATTACAGGGACATACCTGTGTTCTCCTTATTCACTAAAGGGTAATTTTCAGACAGTAAAAATAACTCATGGTCACCTTTAGGAACCTCACAAGGATATGGAGCCAGTATGACTCATTACTAAATTACTCAGAGCCTTGATGATCATTCTTATTATCATTCTCATTATATTTTATGTCCAGTAGCTGGACACATGTAAAGGAATAAGAGTACTCTCTCTCTGGAATTACTTGCTTCCAGACCTGGAAACAACACAATGTGAAAGAACAGCACTTAGCTAAATTACATTATTATGAGCTTTATCAAACACCTATCAATATCTCCAGAACTATGTCTTCCACATTCAGTGACCTGTCTCTTGGTGCTTTGCCCTGGTTAGAGCTGTACAGAGTTTTCTTTAATGTCCTTGCACAAAGACACTCCTGAGTGCATGTACAAAAAACAATGAGGGAGTTCAAGGCTGTCCCCCAGACCTGTTCAATTTTACAGTATGGATGCCTTGAAAAAAGGTTTTGGGGAGAAGTTTTTCATGAATATGGATCAGATGCAGTAAGTTTTGATACACAGGGAGGCAGAATCAAAGAATCATTGAATCATATGGTTTGGGTTGGAAGGGACCTCAAAGATCATCTGTTTCCACCTCCCCATGTCAGGGGCAGGGAGATCTCCCTCTGCTTAAAGCCCCATTCAACCTGCCCTTGAACACTCCCAGGGACAGGGAATGCACAGCTTCTCTGGGCAACCTGTGCCGGTGTCTCACCACCCTCACAGTAAAGAATTTTTAACAGGTCACCTAAATTTATCCTCTGTCAGTTTGAAGCCATTGCCACTTGTCCTGTCACTACAGGCCCTTTTAAAGAGCCCCTCTCCATCATTCTCGTAGCCCCTTCAGGTACTGGAGGGTGCTACAAGGTCTCTACCATAGGTGATCCACCATTTTTAAAACGGGGGGGAAGGACAGAAAAGAAAGGGCAGTGTCTCCCTGCTTTCCTACTTCAAACTCTGAATTTCCCTTGTCAGAAAAACATGGAATGTCCGATGGACTTGCCCCCTCCTCAGTCATCAGCTGCCTGCACTGGATTAGGTGCATTAGCAATACCCAGGTAGCACTTGTCAGATGTCTAGGATTCTTCTTTTCCTTCATTATCAAATCACTTAAGATCAGAGGGTTGTTTGTCTCATGGTTTGGTTTGTTGGGTTTTTTTTTTTCCTTCTAGTCTTTTCTGATTCCAGACCTTAGCCACTGGTCAATCTATTAATTTGCAACTGTTTTTCTGATGAAGTAGCATGTAGTGATAATTTGTTACTCTGAAATCTGTAATGAGTATTAATTACGGCTCCTAATGCCATGCACTGTCATTTAAATCTCAATGGCTGTCACTTCCTAGTTCTCTTCCAGAGAAAATACAGCTCTTTCCCCCTTCAAACATCTGCATTAGTGCACAGTTTATGCTTGCCTCGGTGGGGCTGAGTGAGTCACAAAATGCCAGCTCCTCAAATTATTAGCTTTTCTGACTCTAGCCTGGTGGAGAAGAAAGCCAACATAATCTGTTAATTTCAGTGGACACCCTGGACACAAGAGAAACATTGCAGACTCAAACAGACAAGTCCTTGCAATTAGGCTGGTATGGTTTTGTTTGTTTGGAGAAGCCCAGCCTTGTGACTCTTGCTGTATTTTTTAGAAAGAGAAACGTAATCATCCAAGCAATTATTTCTGTGGGTACTTTCCTGGGCAGTAAGATGGTCTGCTGCAATGAAACTGTTGGAGTTCTTCCTTGTCATTTCAACATTCAATTTCTAGTAGTTTTTTACCATCCTTTGATCATGGAACATATGGGAGGAGAAAAGACTTCTGGTCAAATCCCAGTAACAATGCAGTAAATAATTGCAGTAAAGTTCTCACTGAGGTCATGTGCTATGCCTGAAATGGAATACATTTGATTGTATTTTTAAAGAGCTGGGGGCTCTACAGTGGCTGCAGTGCACAGGCCAGCCAGATCTGGAGGTAGACACATGGTTTCCCGTACTAGAAAGCCTGATGGGAAGGTGTGAGGGCAAGCAGGAGGACGGAGCTAGAAAGCCTCACAGTCTCATCCTGGAAGAAGTTCACCAGATGCCACAGGGCACTAGCAGTGGAGTTTGTGCAGCTACAGCAGAGAGAAATATTGAGAGTCTTCAACTTTCCATTAGGAACCAGCAGAGGAAAAAACATTGTTGTGGAGTGCTGACTTTTTCACTGGTTGCTATAATATCAGTTGGGACTGTTGTAGTTTTGTGATGCTGACAACTCCTGGGAAGCAACTCTGGGATTTCTACACTGGGAAATATAAGTCTTTCTGCTTGAGCTCCCATGGCTTCTCTTGGCTTGTCAACAGCCATGGATTTGTAAGCTCGTACATGAACCAGACAGAAAGGAACAAACCCACAATGTCTGGCATAGCTGTATGTGGTCAGTCATCTCTGCTGTAAGAATATCCCCAAAGGAAGAGCCAGAGGAAACTGTGTTAGCAGAAGATACTGCAGTGTTTGCTTAGTGTTGTGTGCTGAAATCAGATAATATCATTCTCCAGTTATTCTGTTCTTTTTTTCTAAAGCTTAGGCTGAAACCTAAAACATGATAGTAACTCTGGTTAAACAGAAAAGTGACCCAGCATATATCTGAATGGAAGCTGAGATTTTCAGAGGAGCCAGAGGGGACTGAGCACTCACTTCTGAGCAGGAGAGATTTGCAGTTAACTTCCAGTGTTTTCCAGGTCTGATTCTCTATGCTTTCCCTCATGAGTTTATTCATGTTACGTAGTGGAGATAATGTCCACACAAGTACCAAAAATACGTGGAAGTCTGTATTATTGTTCTTTGATTCTGTTTCCAGTTGTTTCTACATCTTGACAGATTTCCTCCTTCTTAAGTTCCTCTGCTATTAGCCAACATCATCAGTCAGAGAACAGTGTCAGGGCAGCAGTTTGTACAAGCAGCTGTCTGGTGTCACATTTTTTATTGTCCTTATTACAGAAGAATGAGACCTTTTTCTTCACTGAGCTATCAAAGATATGATGGATGTGTTATGGAGGAAAGTGACAGAATCATTCTCCTCATTTCAGAGCTTAAAAAGATGTTAGATATAGCAGCACCTCATCAGGTTGTATTCTCATTGCCTTCCCAGTGCAGCCTCAGTGGTGCTTTCTGATGTTAAGTATTGCCTCTCACTTTCAATGGGCTATTTGTGCTTTGGTTTGATTGCAAGTATTTCTGCTTTTATTAACAGGAATGAGGAAGGAGTGATGTTTTGTGAGAAACTCTTCTACTGTACAGTGAGAAACTATTTTACTGAGAAACACACAGAGAAACTATTTAAGTAAAAACTGAGGTGTCTTCTGGCTTTGACAGTATGCAGTCTGATTTTACTGGGAAGTGGATGCTACCTGTAGGAGCTGACAGGCATATGAGTTGACTCTTCTGTAGGCAACAACTTCCATACTTTTCTTCTTCAGCTACACTTTTCCTGGCAGTAGAAAGGTGAGGGAATCTGCTGGCAGCAGTTCCTTCCTGCCAGCACAACAGTGTATTTCCTTCTGAGTTGCTCTGGCCTTGCCCACTTAATACTCAAGCCAGAGAGGGAGCTGATATGAGATGTGGTGAGACTCAAGGCCACGTTCTGCCTCACCCAACGTGGAAAGTTGATGGCTCTTCTCTACCAGCAAAACAGCATGTGAGAGGGTTAGCTCTTTCCTGAAATCCTGCTGACATGGTGGGTAGAGAGCTGTGGGTCTGGCAGTGGGAAAATCTTACAGTTGTAACTCATTAATTTAGAAGGTTTTGACCCTTGTGATTCCCCTATGCTCTGTATGTAGAATTAACTGGAAAACTCAGTGTGGTACAAGTGAGGTACCTGGTTTGGTAGCAGAGCAGACTCATTTGAGAGGCTCAGAGATAAAGGAATGTGCTTAGCTCTGGAGGTGGGAATGCTCAGGTGCTGACTGTGGTGGGCTGAGGATGTAGAGCTGCACTTCCAGAGCCCATTGCATGGATACCTGGAGAGCCACAGCGATGGGACCTGTCAGCACAGCTCACTCCTTAGGCTAAAGCAGTTCAGTCTTGCAGCAGGGGAGAGCTCTGTGTTTTCAGGGCGGGGAGGGGATAGTTAAATTGGCAGCTGGAAAAGATGCCATAGGTTAGCTTCTGTGATCTAAGATGCCCCAGCAGAGATTTCTACAACATCTGCTTTGCTTGTCTTGCGCATACCTACATATTCATGCACAGCTATCTGATCTCTCAGGAGATGAGTAGTGAGCTGTAAACCTCCTGCTTTAGCTGACGGGAGATGAAGCATCTTTTCTCTACTGTATTTTCACCTCCAAAGAGCTTTTCAGGCTTACAGGAAAAGACAGGTCTTTTAGAGGGTGCCTGTCTCCTCACCTGTTTCCTGATAAATGCAAAGAGGAATAGAAAATTTCCAAAAATAAGTATGTACTAAGAACTGGTCTTTTTGGGGAACAATACATCTCTGTACAGTCCCCATGAGCTAATGCCACATGAGGGAATGTGAGGGAGTGACATCCATTCCTGGCGGGATTTGGGCGGCCCCCGCAGTGAAGAAAGGTTCCTGGCACATCCAGAAAGGAATGTGGAATGTACAAATCCAGGCCCTTTTCTCTGATGCCAGCCAAGTGAAAGGAAATGTAATGATGGTATGTTAGAACAACCAGAGAAGTGGATCCCATGTGACTGCCAGCTTCCCAAGGCAAGGATATAGCGCAGATCCTCAGACCTGCCAGGGAGGCTCCTGGAGTTTTTATGACTTACAAGCTGCAGGTTGCAAAAAGCCTGAGTGTGGTGTGTGCTGCACAACATGCTACAGAGTTTGTCTTGCTGAGCAGAAAAAATGAAGGAAGCTCTTTAAAGTGATCAATGTGCAACCCCTTTCTGGGGGAAGATATTGCTGAAATTTTCTTGATATTTCAAGTACACCAAGAGTACAAACATCTGGACTATTATTCAGTCAAATCCATCTAAAAAATAAGTTGGATTTTTGATGTTGAAGGTTGCACCTTTTTATTCCAGTCCCCAAGAGAAATCACAATAGTACATGGCAAGTCTTTCTCTTTGGGTACATCCCAGATTTGCTCTGCACCTGAGAAAAGATAATGTTTTTCCTCTGTTGTCTTCCTCTCCCTTCCTTATTTTCCAACAAGTGGCTTAAAATAATCATCTGCATTCAGCATCTCACTTTTTATTTGATCCCTGATTTCCATCCTACTGGTTGTGTTAGTGTGGTGAGCACGTGATGTTCTTAGTTGGTCCTTGGCTTTCTTAAATTGCACCTTACCCCATTAAAGGATCTGTGTTAAGGCAAAGCATCCCAGAAAGATTCTTGTAGGTTTGGCGCACAAGCTCCTGAGAGGATTTTTTTTCTTTTCTTTGTTCTGTGTCACCCTGCTTCTCTAAAGAGAATCAATATGTTTTCAAGCCAGTGTTCATCTCACTCGGCTCTGAAGCCTCCCAGGTACAGCAATCATTCTGAGGTTTGGCATTTGTGTTCTGGCAAAAGAAAGCAGAGTGGTTTTTAAAAAGGTTCTGAGCACTTGATAAAAAAGAAAGGGACAGTGTTCACCCATAATGATCTGGCAGGATAGAAATTGGTGGTCTTCTCTTTTTCACTCCTCATTTCCACAAAAATTGGTGCACATACTGCTTTGCAATAGCACCTAGACCCTCCAGTGTGCAGCAGATGCAGAGAAACAAGTTTTTGGTTGAAAAGGCTGCATTTGAGGTGGTCTAAAAGTTGTAAACAGATATAACAGATTGTTTACTTAAATACATGGTTTTCAGATTCCTTTCAGTGGATTGAAAGGGTTGGGTTTTTTAATTCATGTTTAGAGTAATCAAAGAAGTAATATCATTTTGCTCTCCCTTTTAACATTTCAATAAATAGAGATGTCAGTGGAGCATTTTTATAGAAGTTAGAGTGTTAAATGGAGATGTCAGTCAAACTTTTCACAGCATTGTCATCCCTTCTTGATCAGTTCTCTCTCACTTATTAGGACTTGTTTGTGTTTCAGTGCAGTGTATGATACACTTAGTGCTTGAGCAGCTTTGCATTTTCATTTGAAAATGATCTTTCTTCCATAGGAGTCTCTTCAGAGAAAAGCAATTATAAGTGCTTAAACTGAAGGATTCACAGCACCATTTTATAGCAAACTTCTCGCCACCATCACTCAGGGCAAAGCACATACCAGGCAGGCAGGACCAACCTCTGTTGCAACAACCAGTGATGCTAAGCATCACACACAGGCAGCACAAGCAGAGGAGCAAACCACTTGATCCAGGCCTGTCAGTGACATAATGACAAGCCAGGAGTTTGTGTCATCCTGCTTGTGCAGACACAGAGCATGTGCTGCAGCTTTTCTTTGTCTCCATCAATGGCTGTGTTTGGGGGTCATCTCAGTCTCTACCTAATCTCTCTCTGGCTTCTGCCTCTTCTTCACTGCTGAAGGAGTGGGATTTTGAGACTATCAAATATAGGTAGGTACTCAGAGAAGAGAGCCATAAAGGGGAAAAAAGGCTTTTCTACCTTAGAGGTGGGAACTGCTCAGTACTGTATGGGAATGCCACTGCATGCAGCCCATAAGCGCTGCTGGGAGAGCTGGTGTGGGACCTTCATCGCCGCGCTCAGGCCTCCCTGGCACCCTGTGCCCTGCAGGGAAATTCACTCTGGGGGAGAGATTTGGAAAAACTGAGCACTCATCTGTTCACCAAATTCAGGTCTTGGTCTGCTTCCAGTTGAACTCAAAGACCTGACTTACACTGGTTTCCATAGTGCTGGATGGAGTCCTGGAGAAGTCAACATTGCTGGGACTGCCCCACTTGGAAACTGCAATAGCAAATATAGAGGGAATGCAGAGGAACAAGCACCCAGAGCTGTGTTTGCAAGGACTAATATTTAACACTGAAAACATAAATACTCCCTAAGTGTTTAACATAAATGATTGTGGTCATAAAGCTGGAATGGCACAAGGGGCTTCATGCATCTTCAAAATGTTTTGACGTAACAGCCTAAACGAGGATTTAATAAAGTTCTTGTGCTCTAAAAAGTACTCATAATTTTTGCTTAATTTCTACATGTTTTCTCCCCCTTTAATTGTAGTTCAACAAAGCAGAGGGACTAATCTCAGATAAAAGTAAAAACAACAAGATTAAAGTGCACTGCTGTTTATTTTTAAGGGCAGTGGGTTAATATGAGCACTCTATTGTTGATGTCAGCATCACAAGCTAAAGATAAACACCACTTTTCTGCACTTACATCACATTTTCAAGGCATTATTCTTCATTAACAAATATTTTCTTGTACAATGGAAAAAAATTACTTTGTCATAAGCTTATTGGCCACCAATCATAACCATTTTGTGCCTGTTCTGTAAAATATTTCTTTTTACCACGATCTTTGCTTTTAAGTGTAATTTTTGTTTCAGTTTCCTTAAGTTCTGATTCCTTTTTACAATGAAATTATTCCTTTATTTTTACAAAATAATTTTATTTTTTAAATGCATGTTTTTTGGATTATTGTCCCTTTCTTACCATTACCTCTAGTAAGATATTAGAAACTTGATGTTCTTGCTATTCTGAATCTTACCTGTGGGTAAGAGACAACAATGTATATCTACAGAATTGCTGCCTGCTTCTGTTTTCCTTCCCTTGGTCATTTAATGTTGGAGACGTTAGTTGTTTTATAAGTAAAGTCCTGTAGTAATTTGCTCCAGAAAGACTGAGAGATTATATCTACCTAAGGAGTTACAAAGACACTAATCACTGTAATCTTTCCTCTTGTCAGTCTTTCTGAGTGTTCCTTTAAGAAATTTATCACCTGTGTTCAGGTACTTGTGTCCTCCCATAAAAATTTCAGCATGTAATTAATGAATAGCACACTTTTCTGAAAGAAATTGAGAGGTTTCAAAGCCATAGGGAAACATATTTGCTTTTTGTTTGAAAGGCCTTTCTGCAGACCACCAAGAAGCACATCCTACAGCTGACAGATGTTACATGCTTCTGATGCTGTTGTGTAGAAAGCCAGGCAATAAAAAGCTGTGCTATGTGAAATAACATAGACAGCTTGTAATTTAAAATATTTTTTTTGCTGTCAACTTATTTTGACCTGTACCTCTTCCAGGACAGTCTCTGAAATGTATCTGTCCCTTGCTTATCTGTGTTAAAATCATATTTCTTGCATCTTACTCATCTGGAGTGGCACATGCAGGTTATAGCTAATATCTTTCCTCTATTGCTCCTATTGTTCTTCAGATGAGGATGAGTCACAAAAAAAGTTTAACTTTTTCATGCTTAGCAAGTAAATTTAGTTAATATAACTTACTGAGACAAAAATCCCATTGTGTAGACCTAAACTGATTCTCAGTTACTGTTTTGCTATGTGGAAATATTTTGTAATTTTTTCCAGTTCAGAACACAAAGAAAAATCAGTTATCTTGAAATCCTTCTGAAACATTTTCCTTTCTTCTTGTGGCTCTAACTCACAGAAGAGCCTACTCAAAAGTGCTACACATGTTTAAAAAAAAAGACTAGAAATGAGATGACATGATTTAAAGTGCTAACTGCACTTTACCAGTTCTGCTTGCATGCCACATTATAGTCACTGATGTTCAAGAAATAATTTCACCAACTAATTTGGGACAGTTAGAAAAACTCGTCATGTAATCACAAGACAATGGAAGCCAAGTTATTAGAAGAGATTATTTAATCTGTAATAATTGTCATCCTATAAGTATAATCTAGTATATTCTTCTGGGTACAAATATGGTCACAGTGAAAAAAGCTGAGAACAGCTGACTGCTATCCCATTAAAATAAACAAACCTGAATGACTCCTGGTTAGTGGGATAAGAGGTATTAAGAAGACCAACATAGAGTCCAAAAACAATTTCCTTTGGCTACTTTTGGAATATTTACCCACACATCCTGTATTTTTGTGAAGGCCACATAGGAAATAAAAACATCAGAAGTCAACTTGCTGTAATTAAGTGTGCTAAAATATATGCTGTTATACAATCTGGTTTATATACTCCTGTAACCATCTTTCAACATGCAAATCCTGTATTTGCATGAATATACACAGCTTTCAGATTGGTATACAGGAAGAGACTATTGTGATGCTCTAGTCAACTCTCCAGCCGGAAATGCTTGTTTGCATCGAGTATTTGTACTTGTCTGTCTATTTGGATGTCCGTATCTCCACCCATCCCTCAGTTGTTAAATTTTCTGAGCAAAAGTTCATGCTTCCTTGAATTTTTCTATCCACCCACTTAACTTTGAACATCTCCCTCTCCCTGGGAAAAACTGAGTTGAATTCTTTGATCTTCCAAATTCTTCTTGTAGGACAGCAGACATCCAGTTTGACCCCTACGTGTCTGCATTTGCATGAGAATAACTTCCCTTCTTCCTGCGTATATTTGGGAAGAAAAGCAGAGGAGTGACTTAGCAATGTTCTCCTGTTGTACAGATGCCATAGTAGCAAAAGTTCAAAATATATTTGATTGTAACTTCTATAAGTTGATACCTGAAACAATCTCAAGATTTCTTGTGTCCAAGTCAAAAGTACTTCCTACTTAGAAAACTTACATTGTTAGTCTGTACAGGTTTGTCTCTTTTCATTTATGTTATCATGAAAGGTAAGAGAAAGGTGTTTCAGCCTAAAACAGGCTGGGACAGTAGGTATCAAAACAAACTAAAGGGAATTCTTGTCTCATTTAGGCTTATTGAAAAATCTGATATAGTAGGTGTATGTTCTAAACTAAGCAGATTACAATATAATTAAATTGAGTAGCTCATCTTCAGCAGCAATCTTGCATTTATAATGAGAAAAGCTTAAACTTGAAGCAAAGTCATATTGCTTTCCCCTGGCTTAATTTGCAGTTATCCAAATAGCAATACCACAGATAATGAATTCTGAGTTAATCAAATTGTTGTACCAATGAGCTTGGTAGTTCATCTTCGGTTTCAAGTTCATAAGATCATTTATGGTCAGCTGCTTAAAAAGGAAAGTCTTCTCTTCATCAAAATTGTAGTCTAGTTAGTTTTTGTGATTTGTGTCAAGGATCAAGTTTGGAGGACAGAAACCCACAGAAATTAAAATTGGAATGATAAAGTTTATTCTCAGTGAAAAAATGACCCATTCAAAGGAGCCAGTGTGATTTCTGGTGCCTTCAGATAAATAAACTTTTTGCTATAGTGAAATATAATTTTACTGTTATTCTTTCCAGACTAAATATACCAGTTGTTTCACCAACCAGTTAAAAAAAGATACGTGATCACACATGCTCTGAATTTTTGTGAGAATGTATAAACCATGACATAAAATCATCTGCTTAACTGCAAAGGGAGTAAAAGTCATCATGAATATACCTTTAAATGTTTGTGCAAAATTATAGATGGTCTTCACAGAACATTGGAACATTTTCTTTTCATCTGCATTGTGGGAACCTGTTGAGTATAAGTGAGAACTTTGTCTGTTCCTGACTCATTCCTCTAAGTACTTTGAGTTTAAATATCCACTTCCCATGAAGGCGTCTACATGCTTTGAAGGATTTAGTGAAATATTCCTAGCCAGTATAAAAGTTGTTATGAAATGTGAAGGAGACCAAAATCAGGTTGATTCACAGATTTAGTCCAAGTAGCTTGAAATCTAAAAGACACCAGGCTGATGCAGGTCCATAATTTGGTCTCCCCACAGTGCCAGTGTGAGGTGCAGATGAGGGGCAGATCCAGTCACGCACTGCAGTTACCAGGAAAATTTTCCTCTGCTGTGATGGACACAGGACTGACCCCAGTGGGACTGATGTCCTCAGCAAAGGACAGTATTTGCAAGGTGCACAGGCTAGCAGAAAGTACTGAGTGCCACACCAGGAATGCAGACATGTGGTGTGGAACAGGAAAGGTTGGGCTTTGCAATCAGCTTTTCCAATACCTGAACAAGAGCTTGTACATGCAGCATTGGATCATTCACTGGGATGGAGAAGGGGGGGAGAAAATTGACCTGGGTGATGGATCTGTGGACTGCTGGTGTGTACACTCATGTGCTGGAACCATGTGAGTGTTAACACATGGTCACCCTATCAAAGGTCTGTATATGAAACTCAGCTGCTGGAGTGACAGAAGATTTTGTGCTGTTAGCGCACACTTCATTAAAATACCAGCTGAAATCCAACTCTGAAATCCCACAGTTTG
Organism: Illadopsis cleaveri; assembly: GCA_013399915.1. Classification (NCBI taxonomy): domain Eukaryota; kingdom Metazoa; phylum Chordata; class Aves; order Passeriformes; family Timaliidae; genus Illadopsis; species Illadopsis cleaveri. The sequence continues at coordinate 876,962 of VXBB01000838.1, read as the reverse complement.
TGTTAGTTGATAAAACTCAATTGCCTCCAATTACTGTTAGTATGGCTTTAAAATAATATTTTGTTGTAGTAAAGGTCCCCTTGTGATGAGGAATAGCTGGTGTTCACAACTTGAAATTTGGGGAAGAGTGTAAATACACGGTGGGGTAGGGAATATGATCAAGACTGCTTTTACCACTGTACATCTTCCAGCAACAGCGCTGTACAAAACCAAATCAGGGACGCAGTTCTGAACAATAGAAAGGTTAAATGGTTTTGCCTCCAGTATTTAAATGAGCTTGTAATGAAATAAAGCAAACCGTTGCAAGTCTTGCTTGAATCCAAAAGGCAGTTTCATGATCTGGAGAGGAGAACCTGTCACTGCTTTACAACGTTTGAGTAGTTCTTAATCCTGCAAAGCACTTGTATGAAGATAAGGCTTTTTCTCACTTTAATCCTCAGGTGTCAGCTCCTGTTCAGGAGTTTTGCAGGAGCAGGCCCTTGTTAGCTGTACTGAAACCTCTGCTATTGTACAATGCTGTAGGTTATTCCTTTGCCTGTGTGCAGATATGCTCTCAGTTAAAATGACCTTGCTGCCTTAAAGCACGTGGTGGAGATGGGCACAGTTTGTTGGGGTTTTTTTCCAGAGCAGCTTGGCTATTCAGCAGGCAACCTTTTGCATGGGACTGACCTTTAAACAGGAGTATAACCCTGTTGGCCTTAGGTTTATAGAGGAACAAGAGCATGTCAGCTCTTCTGTGCAGAATGTAGTCTTGATTTTATTCTAACAAAGAAAGAAGAAATGTGATCAAGTTCCTCAAATTTGTATTTCTAAGCTGCATAGTAGTATTGTTACAATTATTCATATAAGGTGTTCACAAAAAATGACATCAATGCATTTGTATATTGCTTTAGCTACAGGCTTCTATTCATGACAAACCGTTTTAAAAACATCATTGGATATCCTATGAAAGTTTAATAAGACTCCTTATTGACACAGTAGGAAATCTTTCAGAAGATTTTCTTAGATCAAAACTCTTAGGGCTTCTTGCTGAGAAGTATAAGTGACTCCTGCAGTCCTAGCTGATCTCCACTAGTTGTGGATGCAATTGCAGAGAAAAATGGAAAAATCCAGGGACGCAGAGAAGGAGGCACTAAGTGAATGCTCAGGCATTAATCATTTAATTTTTATTCTGTTGATTCTGGTCAGAGCTCTAGACTTGAGCCGGGCCAGGACTGCCTGCCAGAGCATGGAAGTGCCAGCAATCATCCGAATTATTTGCTGCTAAATAATGGCTCTATTGTGGGGCCTGCTGGATTCGGGAAGACTGATGAACTGCCTTTTGCCTTTTGGGCATCCACAAGGCACCTTCTCTTGGGCCACAGTGCCTGGGTAAGGTGATGAGCCTGAGGACAGGTCCTGTAAAATACAGCAGGCTGGGTCAGGCACCAACGTGCCACCCAGGAGGAGGTGCTGAGGTGTATGATGCCTTTATGCCCCTCAGTTTCCTGAGGGCCACTTGGAATTTTGTCCTCTCCTTGTTCCACTAGCACTCAATTCAAATGGCTCAGGTAGTGGTTCTTGGCTCACTCACCCCACCAAACACCAGCAGAAGTCCATTAATGGTTTGCAAAAAACTAGGATTTTGCTTTCTGCTTGTAGGTCAGCCATGGGAACCAGGTTGGTGTATATTTTTGTCTGATCTAATACAGAGATCTGAATCACAGGCATGGATAAGAAGGGAGAGTGCTGTGCATCAGATACATGGGAAATGCTAAATTATCTCAGGTGGTCATGAGTTTGTTAGAAATGTCTCCCAGATACTGGGATTTTCTGGTTCTGTTGAGCTGGAAACATTACAGACACAGTCTTTGTTGCAGTATCTGAACGTGTCCCCCTGCTGAAGCCAGACGTGCACAGCAACAAAAAACAAAAGGAACTTTTCACACCTCAAAATAGATTTAATTTGGGTTCAGTCAGAGTTTGGGGCAAAGGTTTGTGATCTTTCTCATTTTAATCAAAGGAGTTGGCTCATGCCCTCAAAACTTTCATTGTCAGAGTAAGATCAGCAGAATTCACTTGCAGGTCCATTAAGCAAACAAAACCACATTCCCTGCTGTCACCTCAGTTCATGCTTTGGCAATTTTTAGAAGCTCTTTTTTAAAAACAACTTTCTCTAGGTTCCAGGACCACTATTACTGCAGCCTCAGTGGTTAGACTAGTTTGTATAAACACAAAACACAACATAGTGAAGTTCATACATCTATCTTTTGCCACCACAATCCCTACTCTGAAACAAAACAAAACAAAAAAGACATAAACTGCATTTTGATATCCTTTAAATCAGTATTGAAACCCTTCCAGAATGTGAAAGTTATTCTGGCATCTCACTGAAGGTTAACTTCAGCATTCTGGAAGGATTTCAATAGTAATGAAAAGGACAATAAAGAGAGTGAAGCTATTTCAGAAGCATTCCTAAAGGATAATGCTGGCATGCTAGAGAGATTTCAGCAGTAGGCTAGAGGGCAGCAAAATTATTTCTAAAGTATTCCTGAAGGAGAACTTTAATAATCTAGTAGTATTTAAAATAGTTCTGCTGTGGTGGTAAAACTATATAGCAAATGTCCCTGACAGGTAATTTCATTCTTTGAAATAACAAGTCAAAGCCTCAAATGCATGAAACCTGCTGCTTGGAAACTGTCTGTAAGAAACAGAGAGGCAAAGCACTTGCTCTGGAGCTGGTTAAGTGTCACTGGCAGAAGTCACAGAGGCTGAAAGGTGATATCCAGCCTTGTCCCTTCTGAGAAGGTGGGTGTGTGGCTTAGGGTCACCTCCACTGCCTCCCTGCGGGTCAGGGAACTTTCTGCTCATGTGTCACGTTCTCATTCTCACTCCACCTAAAGATCTACAAATCTGGAACCTTCACAATCCCAAAAGAAAGTGAGTGGGAGATCTCACCCAGTGGATTTTTCTGAAGCTCTGGGTGCTACCTTTTGACCCAGCTGGCAGTACCACAAGAGCAGGTTTTGCTATAATGTCTCACTTCTTGGTCCAGCTGACTCAGAGAAACACACAGACATGTGAAAATTAAACTCAGACACAATTTAGCCGACCAAATATGCAACCCAGCATTAAATTTGTTTGGGTTGGAACAAATTTTAGCTAGCAATTCTAGTTCCTTCTGTATTGTATCCAAACTGGTATGCTGGATTAAAGTACAGTATATGTTAGGGGTAACCATGAGCCAGTCAATGAGGAGCAATTAACTTGTGCCCCCATCTTTCCCACCATTCCCTTTGTTCTCTGTTGAGAGCAATGAAGGCAAAAGGCATTTTATGTCCTGTCTGTACAAGGAGTGGTCTCATCCATAAGCAAGACATTACTTGCAATGGGGAGATTATCTTTATTTTTTATTCTTTCCTAAGAACAACAGACACACTTGAAAAACAATGACAAATTTCAGTCATACATGCAAAAGATAAAGCATTTTACTATCTTCACCTCATTTATGTGCTTGTGCCACTATGGTGCCAATAGCATTGTCACAGCCTTTAGCATATGCTGCTGTTTACTAGAAAGGACCAATTTTACCTAATCTGCTCCATTTTTGAGATTATACTGAATTCCTTCATTTGAAACAACCTTCCCAAAACAAACATGACAGCACACTGTAGTTAAATTTTTGCTCTAAGCTCATCCATGTGGACATATGTAGAAAACAGAAATTAATACAAGTTTCTTGAAATACAATCCTATGAATTTACTGAGAGCCAAATCGTGATTTCACAAATGGATATTAGGTAAAGATCTGGGTGCTTTTGCAGCTGGCATATGATTTTGCAGAAAGTGTGTTCAGAGTCCGGAGCAGAAGTTGCTGGTAAAAATTAAAAGTATCCCAAGGGACACCTCAGACATGCCCTCCATGAATGTTTAAAATGGGGTATAGTCACGACTGTCTTTAACCAAGCTTCTGAGAAAATCTGTAGAAACCAAGGTTTGTTCACAGGAACTGTATGATGAATCATTCTGATGGATTAATATTCTTCAAGAAAAATCATAATCTTTTTGAGAACTGGAGGGTGGAGGTAGGAAACACAGTCATCTGACTCATTTGTTTAACATGAAATACTCTCCTGGATCTTGCAGTAATAGCTATCAAATATGGAGTTGCTGCCAGTGTAAAATGTGTGGGTTTGCTAATATTCCCCAGAAATATGTTCTCTCACTCTAAAGACAATGTCCTGAAACTTCCAGGTTCCCACTTATGCTTTATCTCTATTACATAATCTGAACTGTGCCATATTCTTTGAAGGTGCAGTGGTTTACATCACTACTGCTGGCCATAGCAGTCCTTTCTTTTTTCTTCCTCTTATAAGGATTATTGCTGTCCACTGGAGTTTCTTCCAGTGGCTTTTCACACTTAGGAAGTAGCTGTTCCCAGGTTCTGATAAAGTCATCATTTGCATAGCCTGACAAGGAAAGATTAGATTTATCAGCGTTTTCTGTAAGCGGATGTCCTTCAAGGATAGCCCCCAGAAAGCAGAGGTGAATGTAGCAAAGGGAGCAGCATTAATCATCTTCACCATCGGAAATAAGGAAGAATAAATAAATAAACAGCTTAGCATCATGATCAGGTATCAGGGGGTTACTTCAGGTTGCATAGACATTAAATGCAATCCCGAGGATGTCAGGACCAATGCCACGGATATTTCCGTCACGGCGGCTCTGTGAGCGGCGAGGGAGAGCTCTGCTGGAGGCAATATAATAATGTTATCAATAATCACAGGGTGTATATTTTGGCAGCACAACCAGTTGGTCCTGGGGTGAACCTTGCTGTAACTACAAGTGTTAGGGCTTCCACGTTTCGGTTCGGAGCTGGTGGTGGGGAATGCTGACACAGGGACGTCCGGGGGTTGTCTCTCTCATCCTCTGGGTGGCTTATAAGAAGTAGAAGAAGTGCTGGCATCAATAATAGAAGGAATATCATCAGGGGGACTTGGTGAGGGGTATTACAAGTTAACTAATTACTAGAAAACAAGATGGTCCCTCCCACTAAGGAGGATGAGGTACTGGGACACGGGGCTGAGGAAGAGAGGTAGATGTCATGATTAGCTGATGATGCCTGGAGTCAACAAACTGGCACCCCAAAAAACAACCAGATTATCAGAGCTGAGCTCCCCACAAGATTCTACCACTTGTAAAGCTGAGCCTTCTGCCCCAGATTAGCAGGGGTGCTGTTTTGTGGGTCTGGAAAACATATAAAGGATCTCTGGCAAAGATCCTTTTGGGCACTGAGATTTAGCAATTTCAGTACTAGGAATTCGTAGCTGTTGCTTCCCAAACAACAACAAAAAAAGAAATTGACAAAAATTTTTCAAAAACCTGTTCAAGTGTGTAACTTTGCACACCAGAGTAGCTTCAATTTAATAGCACTGAAAATGTGATTACACATGTATTGCCAGAGTAGAAGCATCCTGCAATTTTTTATAGTGACTGAAAATTATGCTTTTTTAAATACTTGGAAGAGTGAATATCTTTCAAGTGAAACTGTCCTTTTCTAATTATTGATGAAAGGCTTTTTAATCATATTAGACAAAATCCTTATCAAGATATTCAGTTCACTGAAATGGGAAATCAGCCTCTAATTTTAAAATTATGAAAAACAGCGATATTATCTGAAATTCAAAATGAAAGTAAATTTCTGTCCTTACATAGGAAAAGAACTTCAAAAGAACAAAGTTATCAATGAAATAGTTCCCAATTTTGTCTTTATTCTGATACGTACTGAGAAAATAATTTAACTGCTTTTTCAAGGACATTTTATATGTTTAGCAGTATGAAAGCATCCTGAAGGTTTTCTGGTACAGCTTGCTACTAGTATCTCTTTGTTCTTTTCAATGTCTTGTTTAAATACTCAGAATTTTTAAAAGCAATTTAACTTTATAAAAAGCTAATTTGATTTATTTGTAGTTTTTTTTATTTATTAACCTATTTGCTTCTGGGTTGAGTTTCATAAGTGCTAATCTTCATAATGGAAATGCTGACACAACTTTAAGTATAGGGGCAAAAAATAATTCAGCTGAATAAATACCAGACAGCATTTAGTTATTTTCCCAGGAACTGAATAAACAGCCACTTCCTTTATAGTGTCTCTTTGTAAAGTAAAAGTTCTACAGCCTGCTAATCGTCACTATGAAATTTTCTATTAAAAAACCTCCAACCTTTCTTTTGTTTATTCTGCTAGGTCTTTGTGGTTCCATATTTGTCATGTTAAAAAACTCCCCCCACCCCCAAACACATAAAAAAAATACACTGAGTTGGCATTGAGCCACAATTTTGACCTATTTCAAAAAGCAATGGTTTTGACTTCTATCACTTTTATGGGTGAGAAAAAGAGAGCTCAGCTGAATAATTCAGGTGGTGATCCATGTTTCAAATGTTCAGAACTATTCTTGAATAAATTAATACTGCACCATGTGGTTTAATGAGTTAAAATTCTTCACAGCAGATGATAACCTGCTCCTAACGTGATGGGGTGTAGCTGTGTATGATTTCATCTGGTATAACAACCTACTGCAATGCTGCAGGTGTCACAATGTCACAACAGGGCTGGGTTCGTAGGAATAGTTTCACTCTGCAAGTTCCTATTATGCTAAAGAGTAAAAATTAATTTTGCACTGAAAAAATAAAAACAGTTTCAGGATTTTTTTGTTTGGTTTGGTTTGGTTTTTTTTTTTGGTTTTTTTTTTTTTGTGAGATGGAAGGGAGTTGTTTTTCCTGAAAGTTCTGCAAGTGAAAGGGCAATTTCTCATGGAAAACTTCCACTCCAAATTGTTTAGAAGAGCTAATAAACACTGGACATATCCTTACCCACAGATTACTGACAGGTGCTTTTAACTCAGTTCTGCCTAGGAAGAGAGAGAATGATTGAGAAAAATAATCACTCTTATAAATGTTCACTGATGCAAAGATTAAACTTCAAATAGTGGGATTTGCCCAAGCTGCATTAACCCCAGTGCAGCAGGCAACCCCCCTGCCTGTGCCTCTGGATTGCCCTGTCAGCAGCTGAGAGAGGCAGGCTCTGTGCAGAGCCAAACCTGCTCCAAAACTGTGGTGTAAAAGCAGGCATGAGGCTGGATCCCTTGGCAATGGGAATATCCATCAGGCTCTGCCGTGTGCCACTGCTCACAGAAGTTGAATTATTCAGATCACACAGCGCCTGTTTTGCATTCCAGGCCTTCCCTGTTTCCATTTCACTAATAGCTACCCCACTGGGTGGATGGCATGACAGCTCCTGAGTTTATACATCCTTAAACTGTACTAATTACTGGCTTTTAAGTAACTAAGAGTTTTTATGACATCTTCATTAGGGTAATAGTAAGTGGGTGGATACGGGTGTCAATCAGATGAAATGGTAGATGAATTGTGTGTGGTATTTCGGTTAATTTGTCCTGTTAATTTCCTGGTGATGTTTGCAGCTGTTGAAGAAGACAGCCTCCTTTGTGGGAATGAAACCAGCTGGGTGTCTGATCCCTTCCCATTGTGGGTGCTTGCAGTTTAACCAGCAGTTTCAGCTTGTTTCCAAAGAGTTTTGATCTGACTAGGTCAGCTCTGAGTTACAATAAGGGGAAATAATGCCAAGCAGTCAAGTTCGGGTTTGGTGTGCTTCCAGTGGCTTTTTAAGTGGTTTTAATGACCAGCTTGGAAACTTGAAATAATAAAAGAAAAAATGTGAACAGTTGAAAATGGGGCAAAAGATGTGCCACTCTGACCTTGACCATCATGACCAGTATGTACTTTACTTCTTTCCTCTCCTGATGACAATTCCATGACGTAAGAAAGTGGCAGCCCTTGGGAAAGGCTGGAGTGGGCTGGTCAGGGCTCTGACAGCCTCCTGCAAAAAGAGTTTGTGAAAGTCCTGTAGCAAGAGAAGAGGAGGAATGATCTCTGGGAATGGACATGAACTCAAGATAAAAATAGTGAACTGGAAGAATTTATTTATTCAGCTGAGCAATGGTAACATTAGTTGAAGGCTGGGTTCTGTGGGGCAGCCCGTGTCACATAAGGAGCATTGCCCAGGTGACAGAGCAAAGGCATTAGGAAACACTGACTTGGCATGGAGGTTTTGTTTGATTTGAAGTGTGTATTTTATTGCCATGGATATTCATGCAAGCACTCTCCTAAAACAAGTGGAAAAAGTATGAACTTAAACACTTGCTGAAGCCAGCAGGACTGTTGCTGTCCAAAAGCAGTAACAAAAAGCACCACATCCAGATTATGACATTCTCTACCCCTGTCCCTGTTTCTCTGCCCTCCTGGGAACCCTCCAGGACACAGACTGCAGGACCAGGAGTGTGTGTACCTCTGCTTGCCTGTGGAGACCTAGACTGGTAAAATTCCCAGCTCCAATGCCTCTAACAACCAACTTTCAGACACCTCAGGCTAATGGGGTGAAGAGTCAGGGGTAAATCCTACTAGCAAAAAGAGATCTATTTTTTTTTAATTGTACATGTGTTACTGAAGTTTACTGTCATGATCACATCAATGTTGGCCATGGTTTGTACTTCTAACAGACCTGGTTGTGTCTGCAAGTTAAGTAAATAGAGCAGAAAGGTAATTAATTGTGATCCTTCTCAGCTTCCTTATGAGGTAGAGATCATAGAAGGCTTGTTGATAAAGCTGAGAGAATTCTAAGAGTGTCTTACCATGTTTTATTGCAATGTCAGTAATTTTATAAACTCCATTTTTATGGACTGTGTTTTAAAGCTGTATTTCTCTCAGGAATGTGTCATTTTGATCACTCTCGACAAGAAATCTCATAATGCCACCAGACAAGCCTTTTATGATTAAAATGGAAAATTTGGGTTGGAGAACTTTAGACAGATTGTGCTCTAGGGGTATTTTTTGTCTTCCTTTTTAACACTGCATGAAGGGAAAGGGGAAAGGTTTCTCCATGCATCCATATAATTTAACCTGTAACAGATACCATTTTTATAACTGTTTCAACTTTCAAAATCTGACAACAGAAGAATTTCAATTTATTTTCTTCCCTTTTGTCCACACTAACTCTTTAAATGATAAAGTAGTTTTGACAAATCAAAGGAATTCAAGAGAGAGAAAGAAAAAAGAGAAATAGAAATCGGGTGTGTAGGGACAGGAAGAGACCCAGGTCTGCTTTTATTTGTTCAAGCCAACAAAAGCGAATGCCCAGGAAAAAATTTACAGATATTAGGGGAGAAAAAAGAAAAGGTGAAGATCCCCTGGGTAAATGTGGGATTTTAAAATTGTTGACACATTGGATATTTACTTTCTAGAAGGATATCTTACAGGCACATAGCATACATGTTCATCCTTAGCTGTCTAGGGTATTAATATTTTTTGAAGATACCAAGGGATGTTTGCTGGAAAGTGGAAATGCAAGATACTCCTGCAAATTCACAAGTAGGATTGTTTTACCCTTGACCCAGTGGCCAAGGCATCCCATCAAATTCCTTAAGGGAAAACCCTTTAACCTGAGGATTCAGAAGCAGTGACCAGGTACTGTATCCAATTCTAAAAGCACAGGCCAGGGAGTCAAGTGATCTAAACACTGTCACTGACTTGGAGCAGGGCTGTGAGCCCAGCTCCTCATGCCTTGGAGACTCCCAAGTGCTTCATACAGCATGGCATCTCCTTAAGGTGCCCAGCAGGTTTCAAAACAAAGGCAGGAGACATCTTTGTACTCTGCAAACAAAATGGGGAAATTTAGGTAGGCCAAAGGTAATTTTCCCAACCATTTTTGAGGCGAAAAGCTCCTGTCCTCATTTTTTTATTTAAGCATAATCACTGTAAGGCAGAGGTGAGAAAACCCAGGGTGTGAGCATGATTCCATTCCAGCTTTCTACTGCAGTCGCCTCCACGCTCTGGTTACAGCTTTGATGTTGTAGTGGTGTTATTTCTTGTAACATGGGGCTACTATGGGACCCGTTACTCATAAACCTTACCCTTGGAAAATGAAAAAGTCAACATCAACCATTGCTAATAATGTATTTCACCTACTGTTATTGTAAGTATGTGAACACAGTCAGAATCTGCTCTGTGCCTGCTCCTGTCGTCCTTTGAAAATATCCTTTTGCACAGTCTCTTCCTCTGCTAAGCACAGGCTCCATTGAACATATTTATTTCACATTTTCAAATATTTTTCTACTTATAAAATGAAGCAAATAGTCTAGTGGTTTGATATGAGGGGTTTTTTTCCTTAGGAGGAAATAAAATTCTGGTATGGATCTGAGGGGAAATACCCCCTCTACATTTCATCTCAGTCCACCCCACTACTGCTTCTTGCAAATTTTTAAAAATTCCTTGTATTTCAAAGTGCAGCTCTCTTAAATGGAATACATTCTTTTCAGAGATTTTTTTATATTTAACAGATTAGCAGGAAAGTAGTCTCAATATCAGTGGTTTTTGTGATGTGTAGCTTCTCGGTTTTAGAAAAACTCAGCTCTTCCCTCATCACCAAGGTTGTCTGACTCAACTGCAGATAATTCCTTTTCTTCTTCCCCACCTGCATACCAGCTCATTAAACCAATTTCAGCATTACACTAAATGATGAGGTAACTCAGCAGGGAGAGCCCTTGTGCTTCTTTATGGATTGCTTATTGACTTGCAGAGATTTAAGGGAAAAATAAAAGAATATTGTCTTATATCTTTGAGACTATCCAGAAGTAGAGTCTGAAAGGACCAACAAAAACCCCAACCTTGTCCAGCCCTCTTAGCAGAAGTTCTCAAAATGCGGATGAGCATCACCTGCAGGTTTTGTCTGTGCTTGTAAGCCCAGGAGTGATAAAGCAGCTAGGATTCACTCATGGCAAGGAGAGACACAGAAGTCTAGATCTGGCCACCATTAACATGGTTGCGGGGAGACAAAATCCAGGGATCTTGGTGTCCTGTTGCCCATGCTCACCTTCTATTTTCTTTCAGCTACTGCAGTAACCACTGTGGCTAGGGTTGACCAAACATTTTCACCATGCTATTAGTGTGATTAAGTATCAGAAGAAATCATCAGCCAGTGAGTTTCCTCACTAAATTCAATGAATATGAAAATATTCTTCAGCTCCTTCATGCTGCATCACAGCAAGAGAAAAATACATTTTTCAATCACGCGTCCCTTTGTTACGGGTCGTTTAACTTTGGTTTCCTATGTATAGCCATATATTTTTAAATCTTCTAGATTGAAATAGTTGTGGGTAGATTGATTGTGAACTGATTTATGATCCGTATTGCACCAGAGAAGTAATTTTATGCATATAACTTCTTTTACAATTACCTCCACAATGATTTCAAAGGATTTCACTTCTTGTGGGAGGCCGTCAATAAGTGGCACTTGCATATTCATCCATTTCAATCTGAGATTTTTAAAGACCTAAGGGAATAGAACAGAGCCACTGGAAATTAATATTTTCAGCAAGTTTCCTTTTTCAATTTTTTTAGGGATAACCATGCTTCAGTGAAAGCTTTTTTAAAATGAAAGTATTCCTAAATTCACAAATGCTGAAAGCAAGAGATTTCCACCAAAATGTAGCAATTCTTTTCAGTATCCTTTGTAATTCAGTTGAATGTAAATCTTGCATCTGGGCTTTTGTAGGTATTTCTTTTCTATTAAATATTCACTATTCCCAAGTGAATGAAACTACTCAGAAATGAGTTTGTCCTTTGACTACAAGATCAGCTTTCCCAATTTCTTGGATTATTTAACAGAGCTGTGCTTTTAAAATTGCCACCTTAAAGCTCTCACTCCTGGAGCAAAAGAGTACTTGGGAGTTGGTTTCTCACCATCTTTATTTCTCTCTTTTGCCCTCAAAGGGCCAAATCCTGCTCTTGTTCCTAGGCCAGGTGTTAACACCCAGAGCCTGCTGCTAGGCTGGCAGACTGGTATCACCAAGCTGCAGGGAAACAAGTGGATTTCCAGCAAACTGCTGTAGGACACAAATGTCCTGGGGCCATTGTGCAAGGGATGTCTGTGCCACGTGGTCACATTGAGCTCCCCAAAGAGTTTGGTACATCATCACATGGAGGAACTTGCTCAGGTATCACTAGCAGTGCAATTATCTCATTGGTTTTCAGCAATTATCTCATTTGTTTTAACACGAAAAGAACACTGTCTTGGAGCAGTCATGGTACCCACTCCCCTACACCTACAACAATACCCCAGCCCGTGGGGTTAATCACTTGATGTGGAGAAAGACTGGAGTAGGGGGACACACCTTTGCTCAAATATGCACTGCACACCACCAGAGTTTTGCAGTCTCAAGCTCTCTGTAAACACCAGAACAAGCTCTAAAAAACCACACTTCCAAAATTCCTTTTTAATTTGTAATAAATCCATTTTGGAATTTACAAAGGCCAGCACCAGATGGCCTGGAGCATGTTCTCATTCATATTTCAAAACAGAAAAACCTTTCTCAGAATCTGCAAGCTACGACTTTTTCATGGAGATGATTTCTGTTGAGCAAGGAAAACTCAGGTTAATTAGGCCAAATAAGCTGATGCAGTCAAAGGCAGAGACGCAGAGGTTGCAAGACTGAAATCCATCAAGGCCCAGTGTCGACAGATGCCCTCTTAACTTGTTTGTTATTTGCTAGGGGGGTTGCCACATATTTCTATAGGAATAAATTGTGCTTTTTTTGCTACAATAAATGCAGCCATGTAAAAGGTCTTCATTCAGTAGAGTTACAAGGTGCAGCCCAGCACAAATGCACATTATGAAGACTACAAGGAACCTGCGCTAAGGTGATGGGGATACTGGAGACTTCCATTTCAGTAGTGTAGACCTCTGTAAAAATGCCCTTGACACTGTGGAAATGAGCATTTGGTTTGGAGGGAACTAGAAGGAAGGTCCAGAACAAAGAATTCTTTCCAGCTATCCATGTGTTCATGCTTTTGTGATCTGAAATCTGAGAGTCAGGGAGACCTGGACACTAAACTGGGAAGAAACACTTCAGGAGATGAGGCAGAGCAATGTGATGTACCAGAGGGTGGGGCCTCAAGTTGAGACATTGACCATCTGAGAGAAAGAAGTGGTTAATACTGGTAACCAGCACTCATATGGGCATGTCCAAACTGTGGGTTTAGCTGTGTCCCCCACAGGGCCAGGAGATCTCTCTGATGATGACCAAATCCCTTGAGCAGCAGGGGGTGTCATAGCACAGTCCAATTGGGACCCCCATGGGCAGGGTCTGCAGGGACATCTCTCATGAGCTGAGAATTGGTGGTCATCTCCTCCAAGGTAATTAGGCAGGTCAAGGATCCATTTCCAAAATGTTTTTCCAGTACTGGGTGTGTAACATACTCACTCCTTTCCCAAAGGATTAAAACCTCTTTTTTCTTTGCTTTCATCCTGACTTACTTTCTGAACTTCTACTCCATTCAGATAGACACTCCCCTTATGAAATCCCTGAAATAAACAAATAAAATAAGAGACAAGATTTTCAGCAAACTCTACAGAACACCTCTGAATTGCAAATAGTATTTTGCCTGTGATTTTTGTAACATTGGGGATATGGTCACCTGCATGATGCACAGCTATCATCAGGGGCTAAATTCAGATATGAAATTTTTGTAAATGTCATTTTCTACAGGTTGGATGAAGAAAGAGAAATCTTCTTTGTCCAGCTTGTTTCTGTCATTGTGGAACACAATGCTGTGACGTAATTTTGCTGTCCATGTTGGTATCCATGCCCAGGTTATTCTGGGCTCTACACCTGTCCCAGGTGACATTTTCAAAAGCATTTGTCATGAGGGTTTGGCTGTAGTTAGAGCAAGGGTGGATGTCTGCCACCCAGAGCTCTCTGGGCCATCACTGCCACCCTTGAACACTCAGAGTATGCCTGCTCCATCTATTGACAAATTCCATCACTCACAAGGTGTGTGTCAAACACAGATATTCCCCATTTCTAATTGAGGTATCAATCTGCCTTCAGAGAGTGTGACCTGGATTTATTCCTACACACAATATACAGGTCTCTGGGCCAGAAAAAAAAAGTTAATCAGAGAAGGATCCTAACAAGTTTCACAAAATATACACCATTTAACTTAGGCTTAGCACAGGGCTGAGTAGCTCTTTGTGGAAGGCTTCTCCTACTGTAGTGTTCTTGATCCATATTCAGGGCACTAGTTCCCTGTCTGCCTTCATCTGAAGCTGAAGCGTATCCAAAATCCAGTACTGCCTCTTTAAAATGAATCCAAACTTATATCTTCTGTTTTGGCTCTGTGGTTGCTTCTTGTCCATCTCTGTGGAAGGGAAAAATGAGCAGGAGAGGGTTGATTATAGAATGGACTCAGGAAGGTCTCTGGCCACAGGCTGTTTCATGCCTTTGGACGAGTCAGCAATTCCTTTGTGCCCCTGTTTAGGTACATGTGGAGACATCTCCATGTTTCTGCATATCTGGATCTTCCTATCCATGATGCTCAGCATTCACTGTTTGGAAGGGAGGTGCCTGGATGTTCTGCCAAGCACAGTGGACACCCAGCCTGCATGGAATACTGCTGTACCTGGAAACACTGCTGTTCACAAAGCTAGGTGGTAGGATTGTACCAAATATGGATAACTTCTCTGTCTTGTCCAGTCTTTTAACAGTGACTTAGCTTTGTTAGAAAGTACCTAACAGAACTGCTTTTGTGTTCTGACAAAAAAGCCTTTACCATCTTACACTTAATGTTTCAGAGGGGTTGTGGCCCGGATGCTGGAAATCCCAGGATTTATATTCTGTCTGACCACAGGCTTGCCAAGTGAGGAGGTGACTTCATCATACTGCACCACTTTCCTGTATTTCTTTTTCTCCCTTTGTGTTAATGGCTCTTTGACACAGAGACAAATGTCAGAGCCCTTGGCACACTTGGCTCTCCCACCTGGATGGGTGGTTGGCCTGGGGCTGCATTTTCTGCTGCTGAAAATAGTAGAAGTAACAAGTGAAGGATATTCCTCCACTCCAGGCTCACTGCTAAACCTCCTTCCCACTGTCAGTAGTGCATTGACAAGGGGACACCCATGTCCATGTGTTCTGTCTCCATGTTTAACGTCTGCTTGGTGCTGATGGAGTCTCTTGGAGAAGTGCTCACGCTGTGTTCCTGTAATGGGGCAGAAAGGCTAGCATGCAAGAGGAACTGATCTTTGTTTTTCTTTGGCAATTTTGTGGTGAGTCCTGTGGTTGGCATGCAGGCTGAGATGTCACAGGGTGGGAGAAGTTTAAATATAATTACAAGTCGCTGCTCCCTGCAGCCAGCCCTGTGACTTAAATGAGGGGTGGAGAGAACATTTTTCCCATGGTGTTAGGAGAGCACAGGGGATGCCCTATTTGCTGAAGGTTTGTACAGATCTGAGAGGCAGGGAGTTGTGTTTGGGAATTGGAAATAGCCTTTGGGTATAGGGAAGAAAGCAGGAAACAAGCCAAGCTGCAGATATTGTACGTTAACAAAGCAAATAGGAAAATACTGTCATCCATGGATGTTTGGAAAAGACCAGTCAACTTCCTATTCAGAAGTCCATCCATTTTCAGTGTTGAGTTATTCAGTCTTGATACACTTTAATTTTGGGAGGAGTAAAAATACTACATAAATATTTTCTCTTTTCTGAGTAGCATCTTCCTTCAATTTGTTTCAGACCACTGGTCTCTGTAATGTGTTCTGCCTTCTTGGCTGGGGTAGCAGAGAAATGCTCAGAGGCTTGAGCCTCCTTTCTGGGTACTCTATTCTCTGTGTTGACACTTTCTTTTAGTTTTACCTTTTACAGCCTTTGATGCACTTTATGGAACCATGAGGATGTTTCTATCACCGTCTCACTGCAGAGAATGCTACTTTAAGTGCTTGCAGAGCTTGTAGTTTTGTTATTTTTTTTTAAACAAATAAATATCTTTGGAAATAGCCATTAATGCACAAAATGCAGGAATGAAGCCATTTATTTGTAATTGAGGTTTAAGATGCATTGGAAAGGATGGTAGGAAAGGCACAGTAAAGTAAGGGCTAATAAAGTCTGGTACTTTAAAGAAATGTTTGAATTGTGTAGTAGTTTGGAGTGTAAAATGTTCTAGCTTGTAAGCCTTTTCCCAGGAAGACTGTTATGTTTTAGAAAAAGCAGACAAATTTTCAGGCACAAAAGTTCTTCTTCAGCCTATCCTCAAATATTTTGTGAGCAAAGGCTTTTTTTTCTGTTGTATTTTTTTCCCACAAGTACATCTCTTTTTGTTCCTACATGCATTACATGTATTCAGGCAAGACAGTGCCATATCCTAAGCTGCTCTTATAACTTCCCCTGTTATTTACTTAGTGGTTTTACATGCCCATGAGCAAAAGATATTCTCTCCCTGCAGTCAAGGTCTCCCTGCAGACACCTCCTGTGTCAAGGGTGTATTATACTCAACATTTTTTAAGTTCTGGATGTGAAGGATTTGGCTCCTGAAGCACAGAGTAGTTTTCACTCGAGTCTTAGACAGTTAGTTCCACTAGTAAGTGGGTATGTATCGCCACAGTTGCATTCATGTTTTTTAAAACAACCACAAAATCACATCCAGATACTAACTAAAGAAGCTGGTTTTCCACTGAACTGAATTCTTGAAACTCCTGACAACCAACAGCTATTCAGATTAAATCAGAGTAAGTGGGAATGCTTTTCCTTAGAGCCTTGATCCTGCTTGGAGTCTTGCTTTGGTTATTTGTGTAAGAAAATGCTGGCCCAAAGTTGCATATCTGCTCAGACTTCTCTGTTTCCCCAAGAGAAAATGAAGATAAATTATAGGGGGTTAAAACTCTGTTCTTACATATGCCTGGTAAATCTGAAATAATTTCACAGTACTTTCAGTTCAGCTGAGGTAAATCTAGGTTCACAACAGGGAAGCTGCAGGCTGGCTATCCATGCTACTGCAGCAAGGTGCTGAGTGCTACAGAAAAAGCTTCAGGTTCAATTTTTTTTTAATAAAAAAACCCTGAAAACAGTGAGTATGTCCTGTGATTTAAACCACCAATAGGTTCCCGTGTATCTCTAGGAACAGAATAAGAAAGAAGCAGTAACTCCAGATGGGAAGCTGCATCAGAAGTGTGGTGAGTGTCTATCTGAAAAGAGACACCTGGGCAAGTGAAGACACTAATAAATAAGCATGCTGGGCTTTGAGCCTTGTGAGTGCTTGTGAGAGAACAGTTGGAAAGCCTTAAGTGAGGGTGTCTTTCTTGTAGGCAGCTGACCAAGTGTGTTGCTTACAGTTACCATGTGTCAAGATGTTTCTTGCTCATTAGTTTTACACTGATGGAAGGCAACTTTAAATCACTCTTTAGAGGAATCCACCGTGAGGCACGCCAGCTGTGTGCCAGATGAAGGAGTTGTAAAGTCATTTTGGACAGGCAAGAATATACCAGAGAGAGAGATTTAAAGTCATGAGAAAGATAATTACTTTGCACTCAGAGATTAGCCGCAGGAAAGGAAAGGGAAGAATTACACTCTGCATTTGTTAGAAGGTTTCCTGCCATCTCTCTGTCCCACTCACACATGCACACACATACACACAGCTGAATTTACTGTCACAGTGTCAGGTTAGCCAGGACTGCCAGCACGGGAGAAATCCTTATGGGATATATTTGCTTGTTATTGAGGGTGTGAAAACCTTCCCCCTCTCTCATTACTATTTCTAAAAGGCAGGTCTGGAGCTGAGGCAGGCAGTGGGCAGCGTGTCACTGTGGTAGTGACTATGGTAGTGAGGAAGGTGATGGCACAGGGCTCTGTGCATGAGTGAGCAACTAGGAATGGACCAGGTCATCCCACCCAGGTGCTCAGGGCAAGCTCAGTGCATACACCAACATTTGCATTTCTGCAAATGTACCACTCTACATGAACAGCTCTGGCAAGGGGGAGGTACTAAGGCATCTTGTTCAGGAGCTTCTTGAAATGTCTTGTGGCTTTTGTCACAGATTTGCTGACCCCTTCAGACCAGACCCTGCTGCTCTGTTCTTTAACAATTATCTCTTCTTCCTTACTGGTCTTTCCAGCTTCTCTGGGTTCTCCTTATCCTTATTTCAGTGCCTTTATCCATTCTTTCAGGCCACATCACTAGTCTTATAGGGCACTAGCACTGTGCTTGCAGTGGAGTTTGGGACATGTTGGCTGTGTGGGAATTTGTGAACTGATGAGCTAGAGAGGTTGTCTGGCTTCCAGGGCATTGCTGAGCATGTCCCCCAGGTTGCACAGCTGGGAATTTTGGAATTGCTCAGATGTAGCCCAGGTCAGAGAACCAGCCTGAAAAGTTCTCAGCCTTGGACACTCGGTCACTGTATTACAATAGTACCTTTGGACACTGTCTCAGGCAAAAACCTGACATGAATGTCAAGAGTAAAAAGAAACAAAATTGCCTTTCGTGCCCAAAATATGTGTCACCCATATCATCTGGTATTTTGTTAAGTGGCATTGGAACCTCAAATATTTTCACTAGATGTATTAGGAAAACGTTTCTGCTTAAAATAATACGAAATATTTTCCTAAGGGAAATCTTTTGAGCCCCTTCTAAAAGACCACCAAAAAAGCAGACGCCCTGATGTTAACACCCTGCTTCCAGAAAGGTCATAAATGAGCTGTAGGGTTTTCACTGCCTGTAATCAGCCTTAGTGTAATGAAACTCTCCTTTTTGTCATTGATTTGGGTTTGGTATTTTTAAGTCATTCTACCTAAGTGGAAGTATCTTTACAGGGAATTTATTTCTGCTTATTTCTCGGGGCCTTAAACACTGCAGCTGCAAACATTTGCCACTGCCTGCCAATGGCAATTACACCCCTATGAAGACTCTATAATATGACCCAATAACCTACCCCCCTTCCTCCCTTTTATCTAGCTTTGTGCATGGATAGACCTTTAGGAAAGTTATAATTTGGATGTGAAACAATTATCCTAAAACAGTTAGCCAGAGCAGAGTGGACACACAAATTTATCTTCTCTCTCTCTCTTTTGGTGAAGAACATCTATCTTCCATGACCTCTTGATTACTGAAGCCTTCAAAATATATTCTTTGGTCTGTGACACTGTGCTCAGTGCAGGGCTGAGCATTAAATATCACCCTCTGTGATTAATTGGAAGTTAATTAAATCTATCACTGAAACAATGGGAAGGCAATGATCTATGTAATCATTGAAATAGTAAATGAAATGATGTAAGGGCCCTCCATTTCACTTATTGACAGTGATGGAGGGGTGCCCAGGCCCTGCTGCTCAGCTGTGTTTTCTGCCTGACCACACCAGCCTGCTCAGGCAGACACAAACCTCCCAATGAACCAAGGAAGCAGAGCTAATGGTGAGTTACTGGGCACTGCTTTTCCTTCCCCTTTGCCACCTCCAGATGCTGCTCAAAAGGCCGCTGAGGTAGCTCTGATGTTTTGGGTGTGCAGTGCAAGTGGTGTACCTGAAATGGCAATCCTGAGGGACAAAGCCGTTCAACACCTTTTTCAGTGTGAATGGAAATGTTGCTGCTGAGATTGTTTGGTAGGAAATGATGTGACATTTAATGTTTTACATTTTAACAGTACTTCTTACATGAATCTATAGTTTTTCAGTAGCTCTGGAACTGTTGCTGTTTATTCCAACCTAGCATAGGATATTGAGCTTCTGATTTTCTTCTTGATAAGAAAATCTTATTCCCTTGTTCTTGTTAAGAAATTCTTGCTTACTGATTGTTAAAACAGTATAAGCAGTGCAGAATCCTAGAAAATACACCTGGAAAAGATGCCACATATTGTAGACAGTACTCAGCCAATTTCTCTAGATGTATTAGGGGGAAAATAAAGATATTATTCACTTCCCTCTTAAATGGCATTGCTATAGGTTTTCCATTGGGTGCTATTCTGCAGAATGGAAATAGGGTTTATTTTTTAGTGTAATAGGAAATGTTTTATAACATGAATTTCTTATTTCAGGTGCATAATGATAACACCAGGTATAACCTCAGACATCTCTCAATAAATCCTCTCTCCTTTCGGGAACAAAAGACTGTCAACTTGGAAGGAAATGTCAGAAACTCATCTATTCCCTTTCTTTCCTTCTTGCTTCTGGGTACATGTGCACTCCTAGAAGGACAGAAGCCTGTGTGTGTCCTTTTGACAGGATGAGCTCAGTTCTTTGCCTTGGATCCATGGACTCTCAAAGTACACCTGAAAGATCCAAGACTCCCATAATGAAAGGGGGTTCCCTTATCTTGGCCATTAGTTCACTTGAAAAATGCACTCTTTTAACCAGGAGACATGATCATTTCTCAATGTACCACTTTTCCATGCCTGCCTTTCTGCTCCAGACCTCTGATTTTACTTGTCTTGTAACCTTGACCTTACCATGGCAGGCTTTACTTTCAGAAACAGGCAGCAGCTCCCCACCAAGGTTAAGCCACACAACTGTAAAACATAGTTTTACAGAATAGCATATTGGATTGCATATGAGGGAAATTTCTACACTCAGAGGGTGGTCAAGCATTGGAACAGGCTGCCCAGAGAAGCAATGGAATCACCATTCCTGAAATTGTTCAAAAAGTGGGTGGATGTCGCACTTGGGGACATGGTTTAGTGGTGAACATGGCAGTGCTGGGTTAATGGTTGGACTTAATGACCTGGAAGGTCTTTTCCAATCTAAATTATTCAGGAATCTAAATTATTTGGAAAATCATCCAAAGAGTTTGTGAGCAAAGTTGGGTAAGATTTTCATCTCCCCAGGAGCAGCTCAAGCCCATCTGTGTTGTACTCTGAGGCCAGCACTCACCTCTTTTGTGGGTAGAATGTTTTAGTATCTCCAGCAATTATTTCCACAGAAAAAAACATGGTGACAATGCATGCAGTGATGGAAAGGCCTTTCCAAAGGCCCATTACTCCTTTGGGAAGGAAAATGTATCAAAATGTTCTTTTCTTGCCTGCCTGGTTCTGTGTTCTTCTACTTTCTGTGTTCTTTTCTTACAGATAACCAGAGGTGAGGTCCAATTTGTTTGATTAAATCAAAACTAAATACAGCACTAAGCAATAGTTACTGACTAAGCAGAAGGGAAATGCTATTTATCATGAGAGCTGTAAGAGAGCCCTTTCTCAGTGGCCTCCTTACTAGTACAATATATTAGTAACCTCACATTATCCTAATAACTAAATGAGGTTCTGTTCTAACCACTGTGATCAGAAGGTAGTACTTTTAAAAAAATTTTTAGCCTTTATATCTGATCTTCATCTTCCTTTAACCAATATAGGAATTATTTCTGAGATGATAAAAGGAAAATAGTTTCTGTCTGAGGAATATTTTAAGTACTTGGTCCTCACTTGAAAAGAATTGTGTTCTCTTTGACTCTGTAGCTGATTAAAGTATGGGAGATCCTGGTCATACACCCCAAATCAGCTTTACTAATTTTATTTGCTTGCCAGAACACTTCAGATTGATTTGGCCCAGGGATCTGAAAACTATGTTGTGGGAATCTGCCTTTCCTGCCCCAGGTGAGCTCACCCATAAGGCACCTGACATCTGAAAGGAGAGCTGAAGGCTCTGTGCCTGAGGTGGGCAGTGGTGGACACTCTGAGCTGGCATGTCCTGCCAGCCACTGGGACAGGCTCTCTGCCTGCTTCTATCAGCAAAAGAAACAGCTGGGACTCAAATCACACCCAGCCCAGCCAGCAGACAGTGCTAACTTGGTGTGTTTATTTGGGTTTTTTGTGTCACAGCTGCACACTGGTGGCCAAGACAAAGCTTCTCGGGAAAAGGAACCCAAGTTTTCCTGAGGGAAGAATCTTTCCGATCACGTTTAATATTCCCAGTCAGGTTCCTACCATTTATTATTTATTGAGCTCTGTGAGCTTGCTCAGCAATGCACAATACATAAAGACACAGACTCTATCATAATGGATTTGCAATCTAAATTTCACAGTGCAAGATAGATATTGGTACATATTATACCTGGTGGTTAGGTCACAGTCCGGTCTCTGAACCAAGAAGAGATTTTTTTTTTAAAGCTTCTTCCATTAGTAGTCCATTAGAGTGGCATAAACTTTTTAGGTTTGAACAATTAATCCCCCTAAAAATATTCAACTGGATACATTGAATATTTTAAATACATTTAGTATATGTGGAAAATGCTGACCTGACATAACCACATGTCTGTGTCCCGCTCGTCTCAGAACACGAATAGCAGGGAGTCCAAAGAAGTGATTTCATCCTTTCTGTAGTGATGCAATCAATTTAAAACCTTTGCCACACACAATCCCCAGCTCTTCCTTAATTTTGGTGCCAGAGCAAGCAGTAGGGTAAGAGGTTTGCCCCTGGCACAGGGCAAATATTCTTTGTAGGGTTTCGCAGGAGGTCAGTTTTGTGCGTGCCTCACTGGCATGTGTTTCCAGAAGAAACCTGTGATGTCACAGGTTATTCACTGCCTTCTTGAGGTTACTCCAAAAGTAACATCCCCCAGCCCCTCTAAACCTGACCACCTCTGTGGAAAGCAATGACAATCCAGCAGTGCAGGGTGGGGAAGGGAGCTTTGCTGGTAGCTCTCTGGATCTGCTCTCTTGTTAGGATGAGGAAGCAAGGAGAAACTCTGTTAACAAAGTAGCTGCTATCATTGAATCCAGGAAGCCACGAATGGCAAAAGGTCCTGGAGAGCTGAACTGCAGACCTCACAGGAGAAACCTACCATGAGACTTTCTTGAAGAGTAAAATGAAACAACTCAGGTAGGCATGGAAAAGAAAATAATAATCTGAAAAATGAGTGGACAGGGAGTAAATGGGTTTCAAATGGCAGCAAAATTGGTAATTCCGCCAGATGTGGTCTCTCTGTACAGGAGGCAGTCACAATAGTCCTGTCACCATGCAAGGGACTCTTCCTAATGTTATGCAGTGCATGTGCAGCCTCAGGGAGCTCCCTCATGTAGCCTTTCAGGGGATGGCCACGTAAATGCTTTATTGTACTGTTATTTCTCTGGGCAAATAGACTGTTATTTGATTTTTGGTTCCAAGAGCAAGCTTTTGACTTTGGCTATTAATGTCTAAGCTGTGTGCATAGAAGAAGGGTGTTCCTGCATTCACTTGTGTGCATTGAAGGGACACACAAATAAATGTGCCTCTGTGGTAGTGATGCTGTGGTCTGCTCTCCCTTTTCCACCCCCTACAGTGCACTGAAGATTGGCCATGGAAGCTTTTCCTACTGAGTCAGAACTCAAATCACCAATGCGGAAACGCGGCATTTTCGAATTTGCACTTTGCACTTCTTTTGAATGGCAGATTACTCCTTAATTTCCCACTAATCCTTCTGCTTGCTGAGCTCCCTCTGTGCTGTTTCAAGAAGCCAGCAGTTAGGGACATTGCTGGTAAATTCACAGAAGAGATGCGTGGGGTCTGAGGCCAGAATAAGAGCAGAAGTTGTCCTCTATCAGGAGCTTGGGCATAATTTCTCAGCACTGGATTTTTTCCAGTAAGTTGGTTTCCTGATGACTTTACAGTGCAACATGGAGTATGTAGTTTGAGTTGAGGTGTGGGTTTGGTAGGAGCTCTGCTTTCCTTTCCACTCAGAGCCATGATCTGTTCTGGGTTCTGGGCACTGCCCAGCTTCACTCTTGATCCCTGGCAAAGCCAGAGTGGTTTCACCGAGACTTGAGTTTATGGTTAAAACCATGTGTGTCTGAGGCTTTCACAAATATTGGTGATGTTTAGGGAATCCTAGGAGTGTCCCTTGGGAAAACACAAAAACATCACATGGAAACTGCTGCTTGCTTTAGCATAAGAAAAGGTGCAGAATATATTATAAAATAAAAGAATATATTATATGTCATATTATAATATAAAAGGATATATTATTCTTAAAATATAAGATAGGCAAATATGCTGAAATCCAGCTATACACTTGGCAGTGTCTCTGCTCAAAGCCTCATGCCCTCAGCTCGTATATTGCATGAGAGACTTTCTATTCTCTCATGTTTTCTCCAAGGGCTTTTCTGTGGAGAGTGACTCCATGGGGATATTTCCCATCTCTCTGGCTGTGGGAGCTACCACAATTGCTAAGGAACATCTTAGCAGCAGTTATCATTCCCTTGAAAACAAACCGGTGCAGAATTCTAGAGAAACTGTAGAATTTACTACAATTAAGCTGCTTCCATAGAAGAAAGTTGAAGCATTTAACGAAGAGACAAGAAAGCAGAACACAATTTTCCCTTTTGTGTTTTGTGTTTGTGTTCCCCCTACCTGGAAATGTTTTGCCAGTTTTTCTGAAGATATACCTATCACCAGCCCTGCAGATCTGCTGAATACTTTGTGGGTTAAAAAAAAAAAAATAGACCTCATGATTCCCATAGGCCCTCCAACCCTTTCTTGTTTCTAATTTCAAAGGCCCTTTTGAGTGGGAAACAAAAGGTTAATTTTCTCCAGCTTGCCCAGGCTGACTTAATGTAACAGAAGGCAGCAAATTGTATTGATTTAGTGACATGCAACTGTCCAAAAAGAGCTATTTATACATTATTCAGGACAAACACTGTCATAATGGACAAACAGCAGCAGCATCTGGGATGTTAATGTCTACAAATAAGATTATTCTTTGAAAGGATTAGGACGAAGCATTTTGTGTAATTAGATTTCTCAGTTTTAGGAATGAATTGCCTTTTAGCAGTAAAAGCTGTCACTGAGGGAGCCATTAGCTCCTTATAACTGAATTAAATGCATAATTAGTGACATGATCGCATTAGGATTTGTTTCATTTTTAACTAATCCAGGGTGCAGGGTGGTGGGGGCGGGTGGTCTCTCCAGGTCGGCAGGGCCCACCTCGGCAGGGCCCGGCCTCAGCTGGCATGCCGGAGTTGGGAAAAGTCAGGCGCGTGTGAACGGGAGCCGGGGCCTCGCCGCGGTGCTCGCGGGGCTATTCATCACTGGGGGCCGGGTGACAGTGACTGATGGGCTCGGCCCGGGCCTGGCACTTTACCAGTGCAAGAATCATACGAGCCAGGGAGCAGAATGACAGCTGGAGCGCCGTGTCAAGTGGTGTAGAGACCGGAGCTATTAATAATCTGTGCCACATGATCTGCGCCGCCAGAAAACAATGATTTAGACATTGGTCGGAATAAAGATTTCACGTTTAGTATGGAGGGACTGGCCTGGCACCAGAGGAATAAATCGCTATTCAATCAGCATGTATGAAAATAAGGCAATGAATACATTAAGAGTTAGCAAAAAAAGGAGGGGAGCGCCTCAGCCCCCGCCCAGCATGAATTCTGTTAATCAGGACTTCCTGAGGCTTCTGTGATGGCATTAAGTGTCGCTGGAAGAGCAACTCTTGAAGCCTATCGCAAGTAAAACAGCAAGGAAATCATGTAGATCCCAAAATTTGGTGCCCTGTCCTGCTGGTCCTGATATGCCCTCACATGGGCTGCTGCTCTGTCAGATCACACATTTCTCACCTCAAAAAAGCACAGTAGATGCTTTTTGCCAAGGAAACCCTTCCTGCAACCATTCTCCTGGTCCATGCCTTGGACAGGTGTATTTTTCACTGAGTTAAACCCTGTCTGGATGGCAGAGCCCTGGGAAAGGTGGCAAATGGAGTCACATATAGTTGGCTGCCACTATTCTCCAGGGCTCAGCTTTGGGGCCAGTTCTGTTTAATATCTTTATCAATAATCTGGATGAGAGGATTGAGTGTACCCTCAGCCAATTTTCAGGTGACTCTTGCTCTCCAGAAAAGATGCAGAAATACATCCTTAGCCTCTCCACAGCATGCAGCATGCGGGTCAGTAGTGGAAGTGGGGAGGTTTGGCACGTCTGCAGCCACCAGACTTCTGTTTCTGTAGTTGTGCTTCAGGGGCTTTTGTAATAATTGGAGCTGTGGTATAAAGCAGAGTTTCTGAATGGTATTTCTGGTGGTTTTGTCCTTAGTTCTGCCTCTCCTGTGTCACCTAAATACCAGTGACAAGGCTGTTTTATGCATTGTACGTTTTTACTATGCCCTTTGTTTATATACTTCCTGCAAATATTAGGTTTTTGCCAGGATGACTTAGATATTCCTCATTACTTGATTGTCACTCTTTGGATAGCTTAGTTTGACACAATGAAGGTCAGAGCTCAAATTCTCAGAGAAGGTCTGGTGCAGGTACCAGGTGAAATACTTCCGCTCCTTTCAGAGATGTGTTTTCAGAATTTCAGTTTGTTGAGCCGTTCTGGTTTGACTCAGGTCATCATCATCTGAATTCCTATGATGCTAGTTGTGTTTGTGATGTTATTATAACTAGAGTCAGAGAAGGTCTTACTTAAGACCAGCTTTTGGTTATCCCTGGTGCTGGCTGCTGAAAAAATCCTGTCCCAGCTGTAAAAAATACATCATCTTATTCCTTTGTGTTCCTTACCATTTGTTAGGGAGTTTTAGTGTAATGCAAAAATGAATATTGGCAGAATGTAACCAGTATGAAAGTGGGAGGTCAGAGTAAGCCTCAGAGTGGCTGGAGGAGCAGCAGAGGAGTACTTGGGAAGGCCAGCAGATGTAGGGAGACATCAGCTGGTCCTGTTCCCCATCCATGTTTGACTGTCACTGAGGGTCTTTCAGTGTCCCAAATGCTTTGACTTCTCAGCCTTTTTTTTTCTTCATTGTTTTCTTGCAACTGCTTTCACCAGCCCTGAATCAAATGCTTAAGTGAGTGTTAATAACTCATCTTCTGGTGGGTAGTTTTTTGCTGTTTGTGTTTTGTGCAATTATAAATTGTATAATCTGAGCTCTCACAGCTACAGCTTAATATATTTGACTTTATTGCTTTTTGTTTTATGGAAATAAATTACTGCTCACATTCTGACATTTAAATTAAAGGATCTGCACTAAATCTTGTGTGCCACAGTAAGAAATTAAGAGAGCTTTTCTTGCTAAACAAGCAGAGCTGGAAGCCTCAGTCCATCAAGGACTCAGGTCCAATTAAAGCATTTCACAAAGGGGACAGCGTGTTTGGTCCATTCTGCGCTTCAACATCAGTCAGCTGGACCCTGGATGCCTCTGGGGATGAGCTTTCCCAGCCCAGAGGAGGTCAGCTGGGGAGGATTACTGTGTCCATAAGATGTGCCACACTGATTTCTGAGGGGCTTAATTTCCCAGTCACTTGTGGACAGGTTCCTGAACAGAAATATTCACACATCTCAGATGTGAAGTGACATGACAGGGTTCCCTGCTCAGATCTGCAGCTCCCAGGCTTGCACAAGCAGACAGCAAAGCTCATTTAGAAATGGCGAACCTTTCAGAAATCACAAATTGGGAAGTGGAGAAAACGCCTCTTGTTTTGAAAGCTGTCCCTCTGCCTGGGGGTGGTGATTTCAAGCTTCTCTGTGCCACATGATAGACTGTGATGCTCTGTTTTGTGCTTCCACAGAAAACCTGAGGCATTTGTGCAGTCCAGCCACTGCTGGAATATTTAATTAACCAGAGTATTTCATGTAACTCACAGTAAAACATGGGCAGTACTGCAATTCCAGTTACATTAAAGGACACTTTTTCTTTTTTTTTTCCTTTCCCTTACATATTTTAACTTTATGTATGCTTTATATGTATTTTACACCAGTCAGGGTCTCTTTTACTTAAACAAGAGCAGCAATTTCTGTTCCCATTGGCTTCATTGGCTATAGCCAAATCCCAGCTGTTGGAGAGAAATCCTGGAGGGAGTAGGGCCATTGTGAATGCTCACAGAACCAGCTTTTTCTCTGCACCTGCCTGCCCTAAAGCAGCTTTTCTGTGTTAAAAGCCTGAATATGGCATGGAGTTTCAACCTAAGGAGATTGTACATTTCTAAGGGAAACATGAGTAAAAATATATATTTTTCAGAGTTAATAGAAAATCAGAATTTTTTTGTGATATCTGTCCTTCCTGGGCTTGAGTCCAAGACTAAATGTGAGCAGAGCTTTCACTTTACTTGCTATTTCCATCTGGGCATAGCAACCTGATGCAATCCTATGCATTTGGTGCCTTCAGCACCCTGTGACCTGTATGAAGAAGTGAGAAGGGAAGCAGGAGACAGGAACAAGAAAAATAAGAAAAAGGGAAATAAAAAGGGAGAAGGAGGAGGGGGAAAAATGGAAAAGGAAGAGGAGAACTAAGGTCTGAAGTGGGCTGTCATGTCTCTGCTAGAATTGCCCTACAATAAGCTCAATAGTTGAAGTCAACAGGGAACTGTACTCTGAATATATAAAGGGCTAAAATCGGATTATTTTAATACCTAAAAAAGCCAAGCAGAAGTAGTTCAAACTGATTAAAAAAATTAAAGGGTGAGTATTGTTCACCTGAATCTCCCAGTGCCTGATTCCCAGGCATAAAATGATTGCATTAAAAATCCTGTTTTACACACGGACTTCACAGTAATACTTGTGAAGGGCTCACGTAGGGATGATGGTTAAAAGCTGTACCGGAACTTGTCTGTGCAACTTTAAACCCAAAATCTCCTCTCTTGGGAATGACAGCCTTTGAAAGCCCCTACTTTTGTGTGTGTTATGTAATAAACTGTATTGCAACCTGATATAAAACAAGCAGTACAATGTCCTTAAATTTTGATGTCAAGCAAAAGCTGTAATTTCCACATCTCAGTGGAAAGAAGACCCTTGGGTTACACAAACTACACAATTAAACGTGTCCCAGAGTGTTCCTGGGCACAGAGGCCAGTGGTGAGGAACCGCTTGCAGCTTGGATCATAAATTCTCTTCATTTCCAGGGCAGGGTGAAGCACACACATGGCTTACAAGCAATCCCAGGTATGGATGTGCATCCTCTGGAATTGCACCTGGGCGTCTTCTAAGGTGATGCTGACTGGCATGGGCCAAAACAGTGTCAGGGAAAGTCAGATCTGTTTGTTGGGGCAGACAACTGCATTCCCATGCCCAGGACTGCGTGCTCTCACTGTTTGATGCACTCACCTTGATGTAACCTCAATGTCTAATTGACCCAGGTCCTGGTGGTCTGGCCAGGCAGTCATCCTTTAGCTTCAGTGAAGATGTTACAGTTCTTTGGCTGACTTAGTCCAGAATTATTGTCTGGACAATACTTTCCATGGGCTTGTGTGTCTTCTAGTCATGCAAATGAGTGGCATAGGGTAAAATATATAATAACCATTAGAAGTCATATGGACCTGAGATGCAGTGTCAAGTAATCAGCATCACCAAATGGCATTGATATACTCTCATAAGCACAGAAGTGGTTTATATTTACACATTTCCATTGGGTAGCTACAGGTGCTCAGCTGACCTCCTTGCTTTTACCCCACAGTAAATTCTTTACCTCATTTCATCTCCTCCTTCTTCCTAAGGGGGGAAAGAAACACCTAATGTGCCTTAATAGCAAATACCTGTCACTGGGAAAAAAGAGTGTGCCTGGAATGAAACCGTCTCCTCCCTAGGCATTCCTGTAGAGTGGTCTGAAGAAGACCTTGCTGAGCTGCCCCTCCTGCTGCTGAAGTGCTCCCTCAGAGTTGCCTCGGCTGCTGGATGGCAATGGGAAAAAAATGAAACACCAAAAGAGGTCCAGGAGTGACTTTAGGCTGTCCATGAGTGTGTGGGGCCACAGGCAGGCCCTGTGGGATGCAGTGGGGTCTGCAGGAGGGCTGGCTCTGTGGTGCCCCATAGCTGCTCCAGAGGGGAACAGGGTATCTGCTTATGTCTCCCTAACTGCATTATCGCCTCATAGAGGATTACATATTCCAAATCAAATTCACAACGTAAATGGATTTTGGTGAGGTAACTCTCTTGTTTCCAAACAGAAAACATAGTGAAAAGTGATGAAGGTTGGGGTTTGCTTTCAAATGCTGATATATTTAACAACAATAAAGTTTACAAGCTGAGTTATAAAGTGTAAACAGAATCAGAAAAGCAATGTTTTCCCTCTCCAAACCGCATGCTTTGGAAGACTTAGAAAAAGCTTTTGCTGCGAGTTCCTTCTTCAAACGCGTTTGTGGATTGAAGCAAATTTCTCTGGCCGTGACGCCGAGGCAAGGGGCAGGCTGTCCTTGGCGGGGGTGACCCCCGAGCGCTGGCTGGCTGGGGCAGACCCGGAGCCCTGCCCTCCTCCCAGCTGCCGCCGCTGACAATGGGCAGCCAGAGCACAGCCCTCGGCTCCGGCTGGCCCTGGTCAGAGTGGCATCAGCGGTGATAATCCCTCGTCTCTGTGGATAAGGGAGGAGGGCAAAGGGAGGGGTTGGAGACTTTGTGACTTTCTCGTACCGGAATAGACATTTTTTTTCCCCCCCCTCTGTGAGACTGCAGCAGATATTTTTATTTCTGTTTTTGGAACAAGAAATCTAGTTTTAGTAATTGATGCCACATTGAAAAGAATAAAAAGTTGAGGCATGCTGCAACTTTTCTTCAGAGCAAGTGATCTAGATCTAATCCCCTCTGTTTCATCTGAAAAAACCACATAAGAGTAAATTAGCATGTGCCTATGAATACTAATGCAGCATAAACTCTACTTTAAGCCTTAAAAAATGAATAGCACCAAGATAACTAAATGGGAAGAGGCAAATTCAGAAAGAGCATTAGCATTGTCCTTAGGCACTTTGGAGAAAAACGTTTAACTTTGTATCAAAAATATTAAAATAAGAGGCTTTGCAAGCTGGAAAGTGACTAAAAAAACCATTGTGTCTAGGTTGATAGTTCAAGACCCACATTTTTTATGCCAGAGACTAGATATCAAAGGTGCAATTGCACATGCAATTGCATGTGGGGATTAATATTTTGTGCTGTTTAACCCAATTCAGACAGATTTTTTTTTTAAAGGGGGAAAGGAATCTTTCACTGTAGTGAGCACTGCTTTCACACTTTTTTGCAGATCTCTTGTGGGTGGGCTCAGTAGCCTTGCGGCAACCTAGTGTGTATATAGGAAACAAGCTTTCACCTCTCTGTTTTCAAAACAGATCTGGAGATGGAGGAGAGATTGTAAGGGGGTCCTAGGGCAGAAAGGACCTGATTTAGTCATAGAACCATAGTATCCCTAGAAGTATTTGGTCCCTATTTATCCTCTGGAAGGCTGCTTAGGTAAAATTAGAGCAATGTTTTGGGTTTTTTTCCACTGTGAATCATGATTGCAGAAAAGTTCCATAGCACAAGGTCAAAAAGCATAGGAAATGTTACTGTCACACATTCCCGAAAGAAAGAATAACTAGAAGTAGCTGAATTGGGATGGAAGTCTTGTTGGGCATATAGAATCCATACTCTCACAAACTCTGACAGCCACTGCATTTTAAGCAGAGAAAGGATGTGGGAGGGCAAGAGGGGAATGGGAGCACAGAGAAGTGATGTCCCTTGTCTGAAGTCACCTAGCAAGTCAATAACATGGGTAGGAATATGGAAATGCAGGTGTACCTTCATCCTTCCCTTCGGTTGTTTGAGATTCAGGACTATCATGACTGTTACGATCCAGCTCAAGGGAAGGTGACACTCCTGTTGCCACTCAGGCATGGTGCTCTGTGTGTTTTCCTTCCCGTCTCCTCATTCTGTGTGCTTCTTACATGATCCATGTTGTTGTAAGTTTGCTATTTTGGACAGGGCGATGCAAGAGAATTGTGTCATCTCGGGTATTGCTGAGTATCTTGGGAGTGACTGAGGCATTCACCTGCTCTGGGCTGGTGCAGCACACCCTTCCCACACTGACATGCCGGGGTCTCCCAATCCTATTTGTGGCATTTACTGTCTGTGTGCTTATGTGAGTGAAGAAAAATCAACCCCACCAGTCCTGTTATCTGGGTGTCATCGTTACCAGAGGAGAATGGCTGCATCTCTGTTACTGCAGGGGAGAATTGCACATCACTGAGGTCAGGAGCCATGTGAGGCGAATTTCAATGATCTGCAGTAAATGCCGAAATAGATGAAGAGGCCCATCCAGAAAACTGTAGTGTAAACAGCTGGGTTATCAAATGCATTGTAGGAAAGGAGAAGAAGGAGGAATCTGTGTAGGAACTCGGAGTTGTGGCATTGCAAGTGGCAACATAATGTGCCCTGTCGCAACGTTGTGTGCTCCTTTGCAATGTTTTGTGCCCTGTCGGTACCTGTGACATGAAGCTGCCTTACTGGCAGGGTTTATTACAGGCGCCTGATTGCCCAGACCCAGGAAAATCTGCCTTTAGAAGGAAGGGAGAAAAGAGATCTCTTTTTTTCCCTCCTCACTGAGGGTTTCACAAACAAGTCTAACAAGATCAGTCCCCTGCCAATAAAACCAGTCTTGGTTGATACGCAGGCTTGCCTGTCTTAAACCACCCCTGAGACACTTAACCTGCTGGATTGCCTCTCTGCAGACACCTGCCTGGACAGCAGCAGACTAAACAAACAGGGATTCTCAACTGCACAAAACTTGGCCCCTTTCAGCGGGGCTCCCATCTGTTAAAAAGCCATTGTCTGAGCAAGTGTTCAGCTAGCTGGGGAGGCAACGCTCTTGCATATTGAGCTGCCCCTGTCCCCCATAAAAGTCCTCTTTAGCATTTTCTTTTCTCCCCTGTTTCCATCGCCTGATTTATTCATTGGTTTCACCTCTTCTCCCCTCCCCCTGTGGTTCATAAGGAGGGCCTCGTTGTCTTCTGTACCTCGGGGGTCATGTCTTTTCAGTCACCGGGACAATACCCGCTGCTGGCATCTGCTTCCAGATCCAATCAGCCATATTGTGATCACATCCTGCCAGAGAATTGTTCCTTCTTTTGCTCGGCTTTGTTGCCAATTTCATGCCATGTATTGCTCCATGTTTTGTGCTTCATGAAGCTGTCACTGGCATAAAAGTGGCCTGACCAGGGTCGTAGTAAAAGGGGTGGGAATGAAACATCCACCAAAATGTTGAGCAGGCCACCCACGGGCCCCACGCAGGCAGGCACACACACACACACATGCAGGCAGACATGCAGACATGCAGGCACATCCACAGCATCCCACCCTGTGGAATTGCCATCCTGCTGAGCTCCTTTATGTTCTGCTGAAGGAGCGGAAACTTTGATGGGGAGCTGGGAGCTGTGACTGGTTTTTTCCCCCTAGTAAAGATCAAAAGCAGATAATTTTCTTGATATTGCTGGAGGATCTTGGCTGCCTTATATCAGATAAGCTTTAATAAGATCCGCTCATGAATCACAGAACTAGTTACTCAGACAACTGAAAATGTATGTGAGATGTTAGTGGGTGTCAGAGGGGAAAAAATACCCTTTAAAAAGAAATCTCATGGGAAAATTGCATCAGTGACACCTGTCACTCTGGTCTCTTGCTTCCCAGTCTGAAAGCCCTTCTAGAAGTTACACCAAGGTCTGCTGAAAATTGTGACCATCCTCTTTGGTCTGGACTTGGTTGCAGTTTACTGAAGACTGAGTCTTATGATGCTTTTAATGTCCACAAGACAGAGGCACAAGCCCAAATCGCTAAGCAGAAGAAGATAAGCCACCTCTGTGAAATCAAAGGTATGCTTGCAAGATGGCAGAGAATTTGGCCCAGTGTTCCCCATGGCAGAATTACTTCTTTCCTTGCAAAATACCTTGAAGTTAAACAAAAGTGAATTACATGTTTGTTTAGACATAAGTAAATGGAGAGTGTAAACTTCTCTGCTTTGTTCTTGGTTTTGATTTATCTTTTTGCATGTTCATTTGTTGTGGGTGTTTTTTGTGATGTGACAAACTCATCTGATGCTCTCTTGCATACCCTTGGCCTCCATTTGCCGAGCACTGGGAAGGTTTTTCATGTTTATTTCCTGCCTGTCAGAGCACCCAGTAAACCTTGGGGAAAGGGCTCATCCCTTCCAGAATACAAAGTGAGTCCAAGCGGGGTCAGGGGACTTCTCGGCTCTCCTTCTAAAGGGGAACTGATTCCCCATTTCCTTTCTTTTGGCTCGCTGCTGTCACTTGCATTCACACTGGATACCACCTTCCCATGCTAATAACCCAATGGCAATCAATAGAGCTGTTCATGGAAGGCAGAGAAAGGAGAGGGATATGTTCACCCCCCTCTCTCTTTATGCCACGGTGCTTGACAAGTGGGTTGGGGAGCAGGGACAGGCCCAGGCTTCCCAGGAGCGGATGCCAGGCACCAGGCAGCTCTCTGCATGGAGCCAGTGTGAGCTCCTCTCTGTGTGCCCAGAACTCAGTTCTCTGGGAGTCTGCTTCTTTTGGCCCAGTTTATACCTTCCAACTACACAATAAATCCAACAAGGGCACCCCAAGTTTTCCTCAAAGGAGGAACACCTCGTGCAAAGGTTTTGTAGACCCTGTGATCCTAATCCTCTGTCAGGGAAGCCAGTGGGCAGTTATGTACCAGGTGCAAAGGCAGAAAGGTTATGCTCTCTGACTGTCTCCTCTGGAGCTGCTGCTTCTGAGGTGAAACCCTGGTAGTGCTGAGAATTTCAATATCTTGGAATCCTTACACACAAGCGAGCAGGAAGTGTGTGGGACAGGAGAGGGAGACAAGGGGAGCGGAGAGGAAGAGGAGAGGACCTGTCCCCTTCAGTGCACTCCGAGGAGCTGCCTTTGGGATTCTCACAACCTCTCTGGAAAGTTTCCTGGTAGAGCCTACAATTCCTGCAGTAATGCATGGTCCTCAGCGTGCGCCCACAACCTCTTCTCCAGAAGTGCCCAGCTTTTATTTATATTTAAAACTGAGCTTGAGCACTCAGTGAGAGAGGCAGTGGCAAGAGTAGGAGGGCAAGAGGCAGCTTTGTGAGAGCTGTGTGTGTGTGTGCGAGCGCGTGTGTGGTGTGTGCATGCGTGCGTGTGTTAAACAATTTCATGGACATCTGTCATGCACAGTTAACTTTGCATTGCTGCATTTTAAGTTGTAGGCCCGGGCTTGGCCGTCAGTGATAAAGTAGCTGGCAGTTTTCAAAAAGCCGCTGGATAACAGAGCATGAATCATAAAACACACTACTGTGTAGCAATATCCAAGTTCATTCAATGCAATGAAACCATGCAGAGGACCTTTATTCCCAGCTAATTATGTGGAAACGCCTAAGACAATAAAGCATCTGGTGGTCTTTCTTCCCCATTTCAATTTTTCTCAATATTGTGACAGGAGAAAGCATTGTGCCTTTCCCAGGGTAGTTGCTGTGAAGAGGAGTAAAAGCAAGGGTCAGGGAAGAGCAAATAGATGAATTTATAACTTTCTTTTTATTTATTCCTTTCTCATTGTTTCTCTGGAGACTCTTCCTTCAGGGCTGTATTTTCAAATCACTATTCTCACTACACTCTGCCTGAATACTTTTTTTTTTATAATACCACCCAAACTGCCAGGCCCCTCTGTGCTCACTGTCTTTTTTCTCCTCTCTTCCCCAGATGCATCCAAGAGTTGAAATCCAAGTCTGTGATCTCTGCTGTGATCTCCTAGCTATTAAAACAGAATGAAAAAAATTAGAAGCCTAGAAACAAGTAGTGTTTTCTGAACAGGGAATGAAAGGATTTGGTTTGGAGAGTGTTTTCAGCAGGTTTGCACCTTCTTGTAACAGAGGCTCCATGACTCTGTCAGGCTCATTTTCTGTAAATAAAATGAAAATAAATTTTCTAACAGAAAACTTGAAATAACCTCATACCAAATAATTTCTGCATTACAATTTACTTTTAGGCCGTCAAATGGCAACAGCCAACTCTTTCTCCCCTGGCGCTCAGGCTATGGCACTCATTAGTGAATATTTTAAAAATGTCTCCTAATTCTTTATTTCAGAACAAAGCACACAAGCTTGATTTTTACTAGAACACACTCCTTGATCAGATTAGAACATTTTTTTCCTTGTGAAACCAGGGCTGCGTGGACAAAGGAAAACAAATTATTCAGTTTCAGCATAAGATAAAAGGGGGTTTTGGTTTTGAGAAAAGAATAATAGAATTATTTTCCTGGTTGCTGATCAGGTCTCTGACTAAAAGTAATACCTTGTAAGTGTTAAAATAGGTTTTATTTTGTTTGAATGATGATAATTACTGCTGTCCTCTGACAAAAGCTGCAGGATGCATTGCTCTGCTAAGACCTCACCTGCCTTGGCCAGATGTAGTGAGGCTACCTGAAGCTCCCTGCGTAGGGAGTGACTGCTCTGAAAAGTTTAGTAGATGCTAACAAGCAGATGCTCCAGGAGGCAGCTCATCCCCATACCAAGACAAATCTTCCAAAGGGGTAAAGAGTGAAGAAGCCTGAAAACTCAGCTTAGACCTATCTCTTCTTTTTTTTTTTTTTCTTTTGCATTGTAGTATCATACAGAAAGGATAACTCAGTGTTAAATAAGTTTAAATTAAACAAATAATGAAATTTGAAAGAGAGAAAGGTAAGCCATTTTCCTAATTGGCTAATACCTGGGATCTTTCCTCAAGAATAAATATTCCTCAGGTTTCAGACTGTACCCTCTTTTCTGGGCACTCTCCACAGCCACTGTGATATTTAAATACTGTGCAGCAATCAGCAGTTTAGCCTCAAAATACATAGAAGTACTTTTCATCCTCATGCTTTAAGTATTTGCAATTTGTACAGCACAGAATGAGACTCAGCTTCACTGTGAGAAAATGAACCCTTAGAAAGGATCTGTGCTAGCAGAGACCAAAGACAACATGAGATACAGACAGGAGAATATTCAGACTAGGAAGATTTGTACTTACCATGGATTGAGGGGAAGTGGAAGTGTCAAGGAGGAACTCCAAACAGACCAAATGCATGGCAATGTGTGGAGTAAGTAGGAGGAAGCAGGAATGAGTAAGAGGGAGTGTATCTGATGGGTGCAACTAGAGGCTGAATTTCATCCACTGACACAGTAAGGAAAAATTCCCATGGTGGTAGTATTCTTAACTCCTGAAAGGACATGACTACATTAAAACCCTACCTCTGGGAAATATTTTAAGTAGTATCTAAATTTTAAATAGGAAGCCTGGGTCAGGGAGGGGCTGCAGTGTAGCTAAAATCACCAATTCATTGAGTACTGTGCTCAAATTTCCGCTGCTTGATCCCTTGCATTACGTGTAGGTCAAATCACTCTGTCCTTTCCTTCTTTTAAGGTTTTCAGTAAACGAAATAATAATTATGGCCCTAGCTTTGACATCTAACAGTGAGTGTTATCATTAATTTGCTTCTAATATTTCAGTTGCTTTGTTCAGTGAAAGGGTTTGTGATTGACAAATACACAGTCCTGTTACTAGCCTGCCTCTCCTTCACATATAGCACCTGACCAAAACAAGACTTGAAACATGAAGCAGAGAGAAACATAAAAAATAAAAAGGGGCAAGGGAAACAAAAAGCAGAAGCAGGAGAAAATAGGCAGAAATGATCAGGTGAAGCTCAAGGATTTGCCCGCTCTGCAGGGAAATCAGACTTCTTTTCTTCCTCTCAGGCATTCACATAAACATCAACAATTCTTCCCCTCTCCTTTGCTCTTCAGAGTGACACTAGTGGACTTTCGAAAAAGCCACAGGTTCATGTGGCACATTTGTCTTTTATTTGTTAGTGAGGGCAAACACTTGTGCAGGACTAAAGTTCTGCACTTTGGCAAAAATCAAATATGCTGTCTTCAATAAAATATTTAGTGTTGCCTTTCACCGTAAGGTTTACAGGCACCCGAAGGTGTGGTGAATGTTTTACAGCCTTGAATGCATGTAAAGCTGTGCAAACCGTAACCTAGGATTGTCTGGGAAGAGTAGGCTGGAAAAAGAAATAAAAAGAAAAGTATGTCTGTTGAAAGCTGAACATATGCATATAAGAATGGAAAGGAAAACAGCTATCTACAAAAATATTCAGTTTTAAATTGAAATGGTAATATCCTGAAATTGCTAGAATTTCACAGCTGGCTGCAGCATGGTAAAATGTGTATATCTGAAAAGGTTACATTTCCCAGTCATGCTATGGAAAAGCATTCATAAATATCCATGTTACGTAACAGGAGTTTCAGCATCAGAAGAGTGTGCAACAGATGCATGCTCAGAAATGCCAACATATACTCAGAAATGCTTTTCTGCCATTCCTAGAATTAGGAATAGCATGTCAGGAGGCTGTGACCACAAGGGGCAATTGTGCAGTGGAAGATGCAGGTGCACCAGGTTTTGTGTGGTTTCAGCAGCGTGCTGAGTGTGAGTGCATTTCTGCTAACAAACTCATTACAGCCTCCCCAGAGAACTGAATCATAAATGTGTTTCTGTTACTGCTCTTATCCTCCCACTGCTCTCTCTGAGCAGTTAAAGGATTTGACCCATTCATCCCCTCCCTTTGTCTCCCAATCCTTATCCTTCCCAGCAAGCAATTATTATTTGTTACTATATAATTTTCTGCCACATGGATTATTGTCCTAATTACAGTCCCTGCCTAGGAGACTTGGTGTAGGAATTGGTTTGTTTGCTAGAGTTCTCCTCAGGTGATTGTTTCATTGCAATGTATTTATAAGGCTTTTTGAAGCCACTCCAAAGGGAAATGAAAACTCCCCAGACCTAAGCCAAATGACATTCTCTTCTTTCAGTGGGCTGAAGAAGGCAGCTTAGTCTTAATTATTTATGACTGAGTGTGTAGAATACCCCTCTGGTGATTATCCATGTCTCACTTCCACAGGCAACCCTGTGACAGGCAAGATCACATGGGGGCCCTGTATTCACTGACACCCTGTTACACAGATTCCTGTGAGAGTTCTCCTCTGTAAAGCTGGGCAAACACATGGCAAAAGAGCAGTGGGAAGCCTGGTGAACCTTCACACCTCTTGTCATAAACCAGGCTGAGGTTTCCTGTGGATGGGGTGGTTCTACTCTCGCTAGCACCTGTTTTCTCTTGTGCTGTTGCCTTGGGACAAAATCCAGGACAGACAACCCTGCTTCAAAGCAGGTTACAGACCCTGGAAAGCCTCCAGACCGACACTGCTGTGCCTTGCCTTTTGTTGTTTACATTTTTGCATGCTGATTGGCATTGAAAAGTGGCTGACCTGGTATCTTTTGTGGAAGTGGAAAGGGCCGTATGACAAAACTATTATTCTTGATCAGTGGAATGTGTCCAATAACATGACCCACCATGGAACCAGGGAGAAGGTGGGCTGGAGGTCCAAGTGCCTCTTTGTCATCCAGATCTCCTGCCTGAGGCAGAGGTGCCGTGAATGACCACAGAACAAGTGCAAAGTGCCTGTCATGGCACACCCAGACAGAGGAATAGTCCCTGCCTTGGCTGCTTGTGGCAGCACAGTGCTGACCTGCCCTCCAAGTGAGCTCTTCATCCATTCCTTCTATATAACCAATTCAGAAGACTCTGTAGGCCAGAAGTTCAGTGGGGAAAAAAAGGGGGATCATCCATAGGTAACCGAGAGCCCAGGAATTCTGTTATTGATCATCACTCCCAAGTATACAGTGCTAAAACACTGAAAAGATGCTGAAAAGATGGGCTATTTGGTCTATGCCTATCTCTGACCTTTGTCCCTATTTTACTCCCCATCTCCAAGCTAGAATTACTTACAGAACTGGTTTCGGTTTCAGTAAAATGCAGTAAATGTTATCAGTGTACTTTCTATCTACCACCTGATTGGGAAATGCTTGAATTATTCCCAATGTTACAAAGTCTACAGGTGTTCAATTTTATTGATCACTTTGATTTTGGCACCATGCACAGACCAAGGAGCCTTACAGTAATCTACAGAAGCCCACCCCGTTCTGGAGGCCACTGACACAACTCTGTCAGGTTACTGAAATCATTGTATTTTGGGGTTAGGTATTTGATTTGAGTATTTTGTTAAATTTATGTCACAAGGTAAATTTTTAGAAGGGATTTCCGATCTGCAAAGTTTACAGCAGCACTAGCAGAGGTCAGCAGATCCTGCAGTCCTACAGGCAATGGAAAGTGGGCTTTTTTAAAAGCAAAGTATTTTTCAAGTAGAAATTTTAATTGATGATTTTGAATAACTTACTTAGTTCTTCCAGAAGTTTGCCAAAAGAAAACTAAGGCATCTGAAACATTTTTTCATGGTCCTCTAGTAGATAAGCATATTGGTTCAAAAAATAAGGTTAAACTGATATAAAATGGACACTGCTTTTGAGACAGAAGAATTAAAACCAAAACAGAGTCTTACGCCTTCAGAAAGCTTCCTGATATGCTGGAAGGGCTCTGTTATGTTAGTGTAATATCCAGATGCTTCACAAATATACTGTGGAAAACAGCACCATGAATTATGATGTGTTTGAAGTTATCCGATGGAGATTTCCATCAGGTTTTTTTAAGGCTGTAGAACTCTGGTAGGTTTTTTTCTCCCTTCTGGGGGGCTTCAGTAGAAGTTCCTGTGCAAAACCAGCACAGCTGTAGGAGTTTTGAAGGAAGCTTGCTATCATCTCAGCAGACAGGCTGCTGGCATGGATGAATTAGCACAGCTGCTGTCTACAATGTGATCTAATTCACATGGCCGTCAAAAAAGGGCAATTTCAGTTTGTTAACGTGTTACTTGAACAAGTGATTAAAAGACACAGTGAAGTTCAAACAGTGAACAGTTTCCCAGATTCTGACTTTTTACAAGCAATTCATTACTTTCAATATTGCTTTTGTATTCTTGTTCTATGTTAGCTTTCTTGATTCCACCTTAATGGTTTGTTTTTATCTGGGCTTCAACAACTCTGCTGGATGCTACTCTTCTGTTTAGAAATGGGATTCCATATTACATCAGCCCTGTGATCCTGCTGCTCATGTGCTACTTGTGAGTAGAGACACAAACATGCTTTCAACCCAGCATTTTGTTTACAAGGAAATTTGGCCAAATTCCTCTGCTGTGAACTGAAAAAAAAAAATCTCAACTGTTTGGAGAAAAAAGAGGGGGAAGAAGCTCCCTGCTTTTTACACTGTTGAAACTTATGTTCACAGTTTTGGGAGGGGGGAAAATACTTATTCCTGTGCCACAAAACCAAAGCAAGGGGGGAAAGGAAGCCACTTTGGTATCTTTGCTTTCCAGCACTGAAAAATCTCCATCCTCACCCACAGGCAGCACGTTGTATGCACAGATGGATGGCGGCATGGCCCAATAGCATGGTCCTTTGTAAAGCAAAAACTCTGCCAACTCCCGGGCCAAAAATCCCCCACAGGGTCCCCAATGAGGCAAATTTCCAATGGCAAGCAATAAGAACACAGGCAACAAAGGCCTTGGCAGGGCTGGGTACTGGCTGCTCCTTGTGGCTCTTCCAGGGCTGCTCAGGTTGCCAGCAGGGTGACAGCAGGGGCAATTGATGCCACCCAGATCTGGACTGGCAGACTCCAAATGCTCATCCACGCTGTCCAAACAGCAGTCTGCCTCCGGGTTATGGAATAGCAGTGACAGGTCTAGCCCTGCTTTTTGTCCCAGCTGTGAGAAATGAGGGACTGAGGTGAGGACATCTGCTGCTGCCCACAGCTCTGGCTGCTCCAGGGGTCAGACAGGGGCATTTTTATGGGGTGACTGAGGAGGGTTCATTTGCAGCACTGTTAAGGAAGACATTCCAAATGTAGATATTCCCTTCCAGTAGCCACAGAGGGTTGATGAGTGGGGACAGGAAAACAGAACCACTCTTAGAGAGAT
The DNA here is from genome assembly GCA_013399915.1 of Illadopsis cleaveri. Classification (NCBI taxonomy): domain Eukaryota; kingdom Metazoa; phylum Chordata; class Aves; order Passeriformes; family Timaliidae; genus Illadopsis; species Illadopsis cleaveri. Next base: position 835,549 of record VXBB01000838.1, on the reverse strand, counting down.
GGTCAGTACAGTACCAGGTCTCAGATTCATTCAGTTTATCCACATCCAGTGCATCTATTTCATGTGTCTCCCAGTTTGTAGAACAGTTCAACGGGCAGACAGATCAGAATTTAGCCAAGTACTTTTGCTTTATCTTATTACCTGGTGTGAACCCTTTGGATTAGTTACGGAGCAGAAACAATGCCAGTGTCAACAAACCAGGGAAGAGCTCAAATGGCCCTCACTCTAGAGCTGTGTTTATAATAAACTCCTGGAAACAAGAACCAATTTCCCCACTCTGACTTACAAACGCAACACCAGAAGCGCACAAACCAAATCCTTTCTGCTGGGGAAGTGTTCAAACGCAGGGCCTTGTCTGTAGTGGTGGGCTACCTGTGTCATGCAAGTCTGGAAATTTAAGATATTCCCAGCCAGTGTAAGTCAGATGCTGGCATGTTCCCCCCTGGTGCAGGCTCACAGCAGTGCTGAGTTTTGCCTCTTCTAGAAATTCCTCCCACCCTTCCCTGAGCAGCATCTGCCACAAAAGTGATACTCTGGATGTGAGTGAAACGAGGGACAGCAAAACTGGCTTGGGCACTCATCAGAGAAGGTCAGACAGACCTCTGCCTGGACTGATGTGTCTCTCTTCATGGCATTTTTGGGTGGCAGCCAGAGCTGCTGTTTACCAGGAATTTGGGGAGAAAGGGGGTGAAAGAGGCCACAGGTGTGTGATCTGTGCTCAGGCAGATGGGACCTGGGTGGATCAGGATCCCCTCCAGGGACCCTGGGGTGCTGCAGAGATGCCCCTCCACGTGACCCTGCTGCCCCCAGAGACCCTCGGGGCTGGGGATGTCCTGTGCTTCACAGCAGCTCCTGCATTGGTTCTGTCTTCAGTCGAGGGGATGGTCCATAGTGAAACAACACAGCATTGCAGCTTTTTCTTTCCAGACACAATGCTGGAGAGAAAATCATCAGGGAGAGGGTGTATCATTTGATGGGAAAATTTTTTGGCAGGAGTCTGTGGCATTAATGTATTTGTTCATGTTGCTATTGCTAGTAAAATGTAGCTCCCCAAAGAATCTCAGCTGACATAACAATCTTTGTGTAATTGTGAGGCATTGCTCTCGTGTTTCTCTCATGTCTTCATTCTCTGCTCCTTAACATCTTCACCCTGGCCCTCATCCTCGCCTTCTTCAGGCTTGTCTCCTGCTGTGTTGCTGCTAGAAATCACTCTGCTCTCACTCTGTCAGCTACTTACTTATTTCCAAATCACTTCCTTTATTTTACTTCTCAGATTCCTCCTTTGTACAGTGATATATCTGCCTGTGTGTTCTCTCCCACATATTCCCTCCTGCTGGTTCTTTGACAATATTTCCGTCCGAGGCTCAGGGATTATTTTGTGACACATTCTGTCTTATCTGATATAACAGATTTTGCATGGTCCTTTTCAGTTTTAAATACATCGTCTTTGCTGCCTTTCTTTTCTCCAGACTTGATAAGGCTTTCAAAGAGCTGCACTCAATTCGAAGAAAACTTCATATGAACCTTCTCTGTGGAACTCACCGATATAAAAGAGTTTCATACATTATGTTAAGAAGCTATTTAGGTATTTAATTCCTGCTGAACCGCAGCCCAGCATAGAGGCTGCACCCAGATCCCATTTCCTTGGTTTCTGCTGTTTGTGCATTGCTAGTCCTATGCCTGCACTAACGCTGACAGCATGGATGGGGGACACCAAGCAGTGGTGGGAGAGATGGACCCAGCTGTGAGGTGCTGGCTGCTGCTGCTTTTCTTCATTTCTTCTCTCCTACTTTGGTTTCAAAGAAAACTCAAAAGGAGATTTGAGTTCTCTGCCACTCAAAGCTACAGCAGGACATGAGTGTAGCAGCAGAAAATTGCAGATGTACATGCACAGAATTGATATATAAGCACTGGAACCAGTTTTCTGATCTCTTCTGAATGGTACCTGGATGAGCAGTGTTTTGATACACAGGCTGACTCTGGTTGTGTTAAGTGATAGGAAACCTTCAGTGAGCTGGAGTCTCTGCCCCCAGAAACCGAGCTCTGGGTCTGTGCCTGCATTTGGATGGCTTTGAGGAGGGAAAACCTTAGGTAGGGAGAGCTCTTTCCAGCTAGTTCGAGGGTACAAGTGTGTGGCTTTGAATGTATGAAAGTACAGGGTTGGCTGGATATGGATTCCGTGCAAGTTTGTCCAGGATGGGGCCTTGAAACACAGTTGACCCCTGCGAGCAGAGCTTCCAGTCTGGGGGAGATGCACACCGGGCAACCTTCTGGGCCAGGAGATGCTGCCCTCTCTTCTTGCCCCTGTTCTCTGGCGTTTGGGGCAGGAGGGGAGACTGGCTGGGGTGGGGAAAGAGGCTGAGAAATGAAATGAGGCACGAAGCCTGCACGAGAGTCTTTTATCAGGTACATCTTCGTTTTTCAAGTGCCTATCATATCACGCAAACTGCTCTTGAAGAGCCNTGGCCCTGGAGCTCGTTTGGGAACTCTCCCTGCCGCAGCCCTGGGCGGGGGTGCTGCGGACCTCCGGGGAGGGTCCCTCGGCACAGCTTGGGAAGCGCTGGGGATGGGGTGAGGGGACAAAACAGGTCCTTAAACACGGGGAGTGGTGTGATGGAGGCTTTGTCTGGGCCCCGCTGAACAGAGGCGA
>VXBB01000838.1:782525-832565 GCA_013399915.1 Illadopsis cleaveri | reverse complement strand
GGCTGCTGCTGCTTTTCTTCATTTCTTCTCTCCTACTTTGGTTTCAAAGAAGAAAACTCAAAAGGAGATTTGAGTTCTCTGCCACTCAAAGCTACAGCAGGACATGAGTGTAGCAGCAGAAAATTGCAGATGTACATGCACAGAATTGATATATAAGCACTGGAACCAGTTTTCTGATCTCTTCTGAATGGTACCTGGATGAGCAGTGTTTTGATACACAGGCTGACTCTGGTTGTGTTGAGTGATAGGAAACCTTCAGTGAGCTGGAGTCTCTGCCCCCAGAAACCGAGCTCTGGGTCTGTGCCTGCATTTGGATGGCTTTGAGGAGGGAAAACCTTAGGTAGGGAGAGCTCTTTCCAGCTAGTTCGAGGGTACAAGTGTGTGGCTTTGAATGTATGAAAGTACAGGGTTGGCTGGATATGGATTCCGTGCAAGTTTGTCCAGGATGGGGCCTGAAACACAGTTGACCCCTGCGAGCAGAGCTTCCAGTCTGGGAGAGATGCACACCGGGCAACCTTCTGGGCCAGGAGATGCTGCCCTCTCTTCTTGCCCCTGTTCTCTGGCGTTTGGGGCAGGAGGGGAGACTGGCTGGGGCGGGGAAAGAGGCTGAGAAATGAAATGAGGCACGAAGCCTGCACGAGAGTCTTTTATCAGGTACATCTTCGTTTTTCAAGTGCCTATCATATCACGCAAACTGCTCTTGAAGAGCCCTCCATTTACCCTCTCCCCTAATTAAATGTGCACTTCATTAATGTAAATTGGGGGTTTAATGCTCTTGTTGAAATTCTGAAGAAAGTGCTATGGCCTTGCGAAATGCTTAAGCATCATTGCAAATTAGATTAGGGACCAAGAAAGGCAGTAAAATTAGAATGATAATGGTTGATGTGGCTTCCTGACAGGCGTGACTATTCAGGGATCAATGGGATGGAGAACAGTTTCCCCCAGCCTAAAGCAAAAGGCAGGGACAGACGTCAGCCTACAGATGTGGCTTTTGGAAGCTCTTTCAATTAGTTTAATTTGGTAAATGGTGGGGATTTAGAGGCTCTTAGCCAGTCATACAAGACAAGAATACATTGAAATGTTTTTTCGCNCCCCTCCTCGCACTCCTTTAATCGCGCTCATTACCTCTGCGAGGTCGGGAAGGAAAAGGCAGCTGGAATCTGCAAACAGCGCTCCTTTTTGTGTCTCTGCCGGAGCCAGGAGTTGGAGCTTGTTTTTTAATCCCCTCACTGGATAGGCAATTGTAGTTAATGAGGTGGAAAACAAGTTCGACAGACAAGTGGCGCTGAGACTTGGCTGGGTTTGCGCGGGGAGGAGGTAAGAGGAGGGTATTCCTGACTGAGGATTTCTTTTCTATAAATGTGTAAATTAAAAAAAAAAAAAAAAAATTTAAAAAAACCCCCAAACCCAGGAACATCAGCTTTTATGGAAAGCTAATGCCTCAGAAAGAAATCAGAGGGCGCAAAGCTGTGCAGTGGTGCATAGGGTGGCTGCGAGCGCTGCCTGTGCGAAGCAGCCCCATTTAAGGGAGGTCCCCCCTCATCCCTAAAGCTGAGCTTTCACTGTGAGCCTGGCCAGTTAACTGGGCTCCCGTAATGTTCCCTAATCCTCTGCTGACAGAAAATAATTCACGTGCCGTGAGGAGGGTGTGTGTTTGCCAGAGGGAGAGGCTCTGCTGAGCAGGAGAGAGCTGTTTGGGATCCATAGGGTTGGGCAGCTCCTGGGTAGAGTAAGCCTTGCACAGGAGGAGGAGTAGGGCAGCACCCTAAATCGGGTGGCTTTCCCTGTGATTTTAGGTGCTCCTTAGCCACAGGAAAACATCCCTATTGAACCTCAGCAGTTCAAAAGTTAGGTTTTGGTTGTTGACCAAGATGTTGTCATATCCCTCCTTGTTTGAGCAGCATTGAAGTAATGCACTAGCAGATGCCAGGAGCTCTAGGTGTCAAACACCAAACACTAGGCACAAAAGTACAATGCATTTGGTAATTCCTTCTCTTCTCCAGCCGGTGTAATGTGCAGCTTTGCTCGGTGCTGGACAGCTTCCCTGAAGCAGCCTGTGAAATAACTGGTTTTTTCTCACTGTGCACTCCAAAAGCAATCCCAGCTGTCTGTCCCAGAGGAGGAGTGAGGCCTGGGACTAAAGCACCTGATTCCACAGAGCTCAGGGTGGAGGTGCCCTGTGAGCAGCAGATGAGAAGATCTTGCAGGCCAGTGCCTTGTGCGAGCTATTGCTACTGGTCTTTCAATTTCATTAGCACTAAATTCACCTTTACAAAAATTAAATTTTTAAAAACTTCTTGACTTGGCAAGGGCACCAGCTGAAAGATCAAGTTACTGTTTGTAAATGCCAGACATGAATTAATTTAGCAGTGCACTTGTCCTGACTTTATGAAAACATATCCCGAATATTGACTTTTTCTTTCTTCAGTAAAACCTCTTTTCCTTTGATGGGTGAGGCCTCTGTCTCATTCCAGTGGGCTGGTGTTGAGTCACTCTGAAGCTTTTTCAATGTGCTGCTCATTTGGAAATGTGGACATGAAGTTGCTGGGTCTCTGCTGCCGCCTGGAGAGCTGGGTGAGAGAATTTAATGCTGCTTTTGAGAGATGAGTATTTCCAGTGCACCCAGGACAAACCTGAAAAGTGCAAGCTGTGTCATCTTTTAAATAGAGAGAGTGTAACATCATCAGCAGCTTTGAAAGAAAACTAGTAACCTGGCTGCCAGTTATGCCCAAACTTTTTGCTGTGGAAGGGGGTAATGGCAGTTGTGCCTTGTTAACCTTAAAAGGAAAAAAAAAACCACCAACATTTAAAAAGAGATGTATCGTTTTTAAAACAACAAGAGAGGCAAGTCAGAGGAAGTATCTGAAGGTGCTTTTTCTGTATGCCAGTTCACATCCTGAAGGCTGCAGCTACAGAGCCTGAAAGATCAATAAGCACAAAAGAGGTAAAAGAAGAGAAAAGAGCAACCAGCAGGCAGAGCAGATGGAAAAATAACAGAGAAGGAGCTAGTCAACCTCAGGTCTTCTTTAGGCAATCAATAAGCAGTTTGCTTCTGTAGGTCTTCCTGCACCCCTGTGGACAGCCTGCTGGGAAGCAGAGGTTTTCCCTGCTGTAAAGGCATGATTAGGTGTGGCCCTGTGGATCACTCTCACTTATTCAGCTGTTAAAGCAGCTTAAACCCTTATAAGAACATTAACATTTGGGTGCCAATACCAGCTTGACCTTTATTCATAAAGTGCAAAGAGTTGGAAGTACAACAGATTGGTTGCCAGCGATTGCCTTTTATGTGCAGTTTAGAGGCTTTGATTTCTCTCCCCTTTCTTCCTTTAATCTGACATCACTGCCTTGAATATGTTTGTGCTCTAAGTAAACAGGGCCAGTGCAGGCCTCCCTTTTTGAAGAACTGTGTGTCTGTGTGAGAGTGAGGTGGGGGGTGAGGTGACCTCAAAAAAAAAAAAGTTTGCCTTTGGAATTAGAGGGCTTAAGAATAGATGGAGGACACCAGGGTTGAATGGAGCTGTTCACAGAACTCTGAGTTGAGCTCCACATCAGTCCTCAGGAGCCCCAGCTATTTATTCCAAATATCTGTGTACATGGGGAATGAGAATGTAAGGATTTATATTAACTCTCCTGGACTTTTGACTTCATGACATACACAAGACAGAGACTCCAAGTGGAGCACAACAAAGGTGAAGTGTCTGAAAAAGTCACACCATCTTGTCCAACAGCCATCTGGTCCCACCTTGTGTTCTTGGGTTACTTCTGAGGTAGGAGAGATGGCTAAGACTGGTCTTTTTTTTATTTCTGGTGACAGATTTATGCTGCTTTTCTGTGATTTTCTGGTTTTCACTCATTCTGCATAGTGATAGAGTCACATCATGGCTGACTCTTTTCCAGAAGCATGGAAGAAAAGCTGAGAGAAGGAGAATAGAGGGAGATTATGTCTAATGTCTCAGCAAAACCAACCAGCAGGATCATTGGCTGGCACCATCAAAGCCATCATACAATTGGGGCACCCTGGCCTTAATTGCTCAAAAGTAGCGGCTTCCTGATAGCTTTGGTAAAGGTGGACCTAAAAATTTCAGTGTTGTTTGGGCACTTGGCTCTCTCTTTGAAACTCCTTTTAAGCTTTTAGTACTGGTTTAGACAGCTTTTTGATATTTTTGTTTGTAGGATACTTGTCTTCCACAGATCCTGCAGTGCTTTGTCACTATCTGCTTTGTCAGGACAGCAGTTTTCCAACCACACTGTTTATACATAAGTATGACCTAGAGAACTGCATTTAAAAAAAACCCCAAAAAACAAACCACATTGTCTCTTAGAGGTTATCCAGCTACGTCTGCAGTGAGCCTGATGACTTGTCTTCAATAGAAATACCTTTTAGATTTGTGTGGTACTTCCATCTTCTATCTAGAGCTGGACATCTTCTTGGCTTTCTGCTTAGACTGATGCTCCAGGGAAATAATCTTTTCCACTTCCCCCAGCAGTGGGGTTATTCCTGACTTCTCCAGGTATCTGTGTCTCTTGGCCGTTGTGTAAATGTCAGCAGACTTTATTCTGCTCTTGTCCTGCACGTCAGTCTACCCCAAGCCTTCTTGTCTTCTCCAAGATTTCAAACCTCTGCCTCTCACTTCAATAAAAGTGCTTTTTCTGTGCTGACAAAATATATCTTTATAGCAGAGGGAAGGTCTGAATGAACATTTCAAGTCTTACCTGTCACAAGCCATTAGCTGAATTGCTTAAAGAAATCCCCTGACAAGTGTAATTGCTGGTTTTGTGTTACAGAGCTTCATGATATTGCCCACAAGAAGAAATTCTTTTACAAAAGCCCCTTCTGTTTAATAAAGTAATTTGTTCCAGTTACAGTGATAATAAAATTGCTGAAATGAAACAGGATTGTTCAATGAGGACCTGAATCCAATTTGCTGTACTAGTACGATTACACTTTTATCTCTGTGTTTACTCATTTGTAGAATTGCTACCAGACTTTTTATATGCAATTAATGGGATTAATGGTTCCCAGTACAGGAAAGACAGAGCCCAGGAGCACAGCACCTTATTTTGTGTGTCAATGACACACCAGCCTTTTGTGGAGCACTGCCTCAGGGTGTAATTCAGTGTAACATGCTGCTTTCCTCTCTGTTCTTTGCAACAAGTGGAGGGGATCTCATGGTATTTGATCTCATGGTTGGTAGTTACTACATTTGTACTGCTGTAAGGTCAGAAGAGTTGCTTTTGTGTCACTGCTAGGAACAGAAGTTTATCTTCCTGGGGGGAAGGGTAGCAAGACACGACCTCTGTCCTTTGAGTTCAGAACAACTATGAAACAATTGGTTATTCATGCCCTTTTTTTGCTTCTTTGCAAGTCTAGAAATTACTTATTGAGGATTTGTGAGCCACGGAAAAGGATGATTTTTCACTTCATGGTGACTGAGGGAGTGCCCACAGAGACAGATCTACACTAACGTTTCCTTTTTAGGATTCTGCAGACAGGAAGATGAAGGGAGAAAACCCATAGTGTGCTGATGTGGCTCAAGACTTATTACACTGATGCCTCTGAACCTGATGTGGCCTGATTTTTCTTAACTTCAGCTAAGACCAAATCTCCCCAGCCCAAAGCATGCAGGCTAGTTGGCATCACAGCTCACACATTCAAATAACATATGCCAGCTTTTGTCCCTCTGTTTCTTGGCACTCTTGTAGCAATCCCAGACCTGTAAGACTGATATTTGACCCTCTAAGAATGGCATTATTTGAGGCTTTGAGTAGAGAAAGCGACCAGTGATGGAGTACGTGAGCACAGAAAGGGTGGATTACTTGCTCCCTAAAGCTTGCCATGAGGTGACATCAGGTGCAAGATCCAAATGCTCCATCAGTTGCTTCAATCCAAGCACAAACATATTTAGCTCCTGATGAGGGAATGCAGGCATACTCTGTGTGGTCATTAATATTCCCCTGCGTCCTCATGGCACCAGTGCTGTGCTTGCTGCTGCCCACACACAGAGCCAGTACCAGGGCTGCTCCAGAGAGCTGGCAGTGTCAGCAGCAGCATATACACAGTCTAAGGATTTGCAGTCCTGGAGACAAATTGAAGGCCCCTCTGACATGTTACAAACTCAGGGATATAAGTGGACTTCACTAAAAGCCAGGCAGATTAACTTGCTAGGTTTGACTTAAATGCCTGGACTTGAGGGGAAGAGCTTGCCAGCTTCCTTTGGGGCACCCAGGCTGGATGGGATTTTTCAAGGGCCTGCAGACAGCTCCCAGCTCTAAGGCTGGATTCTGAGCTCAAAGTTCACAGCTGATGGTGGCCAAGTGGGTTTTGTGCACGTGTTGGGCTATCTGGAAGAACCTGCTGTTCAGAAGAAGGGTGTTCCTTGCTCCAGTTAGATGCTTTTCTATTTAGTAAGGGAGCTGGACCTCAGAGTCAAACACTGGCAGGTCTTTTACGCTAATTTTTTAAAAAATGCAGATATAATTAGACAACTTCTAAGCTGCTCATGCCTTAACACAGAAACAGCTATGTAGAAATGGTTTCTTGATGCAGTAGTGGAAAATACCAGGGAAGCAGGGAAATCATTTACATGATGCTTATTTTACATTAAATTTAATCAGATTAAGTTTTAGAATGCAAGTGGCTGACATTTTCCCTTGATGGAGTTCTGAGGCCATTTAAAGCCAGTAGGAGCCTATTGCTCCAAGGGCTGGCTGGAATTCTTTTTGGTGCCAGGTTCAAGCTGCCTTTCCTTTAGAACATCACTGCTCTGTGCTGGGGTAAATGAGAAACACCCTGATGCCTTGGGTGGCAGGAAGAGCAACTGACAGCGGTGTGGCTCATGGCAGAGGCTTTGACATGTGGGCAGGGAATCTGGAGCAGAAACACTGAATCTCCTTGTTGCTCCTGTTGCATTGTCTCCCCAGCAGAGTTCAGAGCTGGCTTGTGGCAGGGGATCACTGTCCTCTGGGGTGGGGGACTGAATGCCAGGACAAGGTGCCTGAGTGGGAGTCTGTAGGTGGCTTGAGTAACATCTGCTCCAGTCCCACTGAGTGTTTCCCTCTGCAGTCATTAAAGGGGCTGCATTACTCCAGGGAGAGTACTGGAACCCTTGAGAGGGGACTGCTTGGAGATATCTGTCAATTGACACATTTCTTGATGTGCTGCTCTAACCACTTGATAGCAGTTATCACACACAGAGAGCTCCACGCTGTCAAGGATATCTTCAGCATCTTATGAAACTCATAATGTGGGCACAAACATCTACTTTCTCTTCCTAAAACCCCAAGCTGCTTTTTTTCCCATGGAGACAAGCTGGGGGGGGTGAGCAAGAGAGCAACTCACTGTGGCTTCTGTTCTCTGCCTTCTTGTGTGCTGAGGATGCTCCTCTGAAGTGTGGGAGTTTTGCAGTGCAGAGTGTAGGTCCTTCTGAGACCCTGGGGATTTCCAGTGTCCACAGCACGATGCCTTCCAATCTTTGCATGGGAGTTCTCTATCTCCCCAAAATCCTTACCATCTTAGAAAGAGCTTTGGGTACTGATTAAGCTGATAATAGAATAAATAGTAAGTGCTAGCCTAGTTCTCAGCTACCAGTGTTCTTGACAGTCTTTGTTGGACTGCAGCCAGCTTATAAACCCTAGAGCAATAGATTATCCACTGTAAACTGTAATGTCGTCTGTACCTTGGCACTTTGTAAGGACTCTCACACAGCCTGGCTCAATCACTTTCAGTGTCCTGATCAAAGATTTCTGACTTATTTGAGCTAACTACCAGTATTTTTCCCTTTAGTGCTGTAGCAGTGTCAGCTCTGAGTGTTGATACAATGCTGGTCTGTTTGCCAATGTGCTCATATATCATTCGGCTTCACCATTGAAATAAGGTGAATATAGTCTTAAGAGGAATGTTAAACTTTATGCATGGTGTAATCCAGAACCCACCAATGTTTTAAAAGGAACAAGGTCAGGGGGAGGAGATGTTTTGTGGACAACTATGTCCTGTGAATTCAGCTGTCTGAAAGGTCAAGCTTGTTAGGGATACTGCTGATAATTCTCCTGCAGTTCCCAGACCTTTGTGCCCTAGGCTGACAGCTCAAAACACCACCCCTCACCACCACCCCCCAAAACTCAGATATTTCTGGCAATGGGACAAGACCCAGCAGAAAGTGGGCTGGCAGAAGGCAGCCTCCACTGAGAGGACCACACAAGGCCTAGCAAGGTTTGGGAAGCAGGTTTGGCCACACCACTGAACAAGGGTGCCAGGGCTGGGAAAAGGCTGCACACTGAAAACTTCAGTAAAGGAGTATCAGGCCCACTCCTGTGAGAAAAACGTGGTTAGGGCACAGGACACCAAGCTGGGCACTTGCTGGCTGGTTTATCCTTTCCATGATCACAATAAAATAAGGTTGTGCTGTACCTATTGCTGTTTGTGTCGAGTGTCCAGAGGCTCTGCTGTGCTCAGAGCTCTGTTAAAATGTAGTATAGGTTTGGGATTTTTTGAGGAAATTTATGTCCTTTTTAAAAAGGATCAGGCAGCTGGTGAGATGACAAACAAGACTAAGGAGGGCACGTCCCCTGTCAGACATCAGCTCAATGGCATAAATGTGAATAGCTATGAACCCTCTTGATCCCAGCCCTAGTTCTATGTACACTACCCCACACCTCCTTCAGGGCAAATGGGATAAAGAGGCACAACACTCCTTTTTAGTGATTCTTCTGCTACTCTGGTGTATTCACACTGGCAAAACAACTTCGAGGACAAGCAGAAATGAAAGCTAGAAGTGACTGGATGTTTGCATGTCAAATCAGGAGGGCAAGCAGCCTCTGGTGTTAGACTGAGTTTCAGCAAGCTTCTGCATTCAGGCTCAAGAAAAAAACTCCACTGCCAGGAGTCCCTCTTGCCAGGCTGGGCCTTCTCTTTGCATCCTGTGAAATCCTTGGGCACTTTGAAGAGAAAGGAATGGTGGTGCACCCAAAGCCCAGGTGCATGAGAGTCGTGATCAGGCTGCAGTGTTGAGCCACATTAGGGAGCTGGAACCTGTTGCCAAGAATTAAGAGCATTTAGTTTGAATATATTGTTGCCTTACTTGTCTTTTCCCCACAAGCTTTTGGGGCCTTTCCTCGGCCCCTTTAAGAACCCCCTCACAGTGGAGCAGCTCCTGGTCCCTTTGGCCAGACGTGGCAGGAATGGATGAGCTGTGTGTGGCGGGATCAATTGTAAAAAGTGGAATTAGTCATTCTAAATCATGCAGCTGTGGTCGAAGGGAGCTCTTCTAAAAATCATTAAACAATCATGTATTCCTATTGATTTATTCAAAATACCTTGAGGGAAAGCAGATTAAACACAAGGTAAAAGTAAACTAATGCAGATTAAATGGATGAAGGATGGGCCGATAGTTCCCTAGGTAGTTTTTTTACTAATGAGAGGAAAATTATATGTACACTATTACCAGTATAAAAGGGTCTATTAGAGGTCCTTTGCTTGACATATTTATGTATTTCAAATACTAAGTAGCACAGTGAATTAGGTTTACTCTGGACATTTGTTATTTTTATTGCATCTCCAAGTGATAAACAGGGCTTTCTCTTGAGGGCAGCACACTGCTTTTCTCAGGAGGCACAACCCTATCTGCATAGCAAAATGCTGAGATGACAATTGCATTTTGGATGACATTTATTAGCAATCCAAGTGCAGTTTTATGCCCACTTCTGAGGATCACAGCCAGTGTTTAAATTGAGGGGTGCAGGTGTAGGTCAGTATTTGCAGCCACCTTCACCCCACCTTCTTTCCACTTCATCCTCCCATGCTGCTATTTTTGAATGACATTCAGCCAGAAGGCATGTGAGGACTGGGGTGACATATTCACTGCTCCATTCACCCTGTCATGCACTTGCAGCAGTGCCCTGAGGACAGCAACACTGCAGAGATGATGATTTTGTTAAAATGCAGCGGAGTTGTCACCTCAGATGTGCCTGCTCACCTGTGCTTGCTCTGCTGCTTGTGTTCAGGAGGAGCAGGGCCACACCCTGGGGGCAGCCACACCCAACACCATTGGAAACAGGGCAATCATACCTGATGCAATCAAGCTCCTGTTCAAATTTAGGGCAAGAATTCTCACTTTTGGTTAGAAGAAGTATCAGAATGTGGTAGAATCAACCACATGGAGTATTAAATGCCAGAAGTAACTTCATAATTTGGCAGAAACTCAGAATCAGAAACTGCGACACTGCTTTCTCCTGCAGATAAGGATGGGGCTGGTGACCTCAACGTTCTTGCATTACACAGACTGCTTCTGGGTTGTCTGCAATGACTCCAGTAAGCAGTGGTTTTCTAAAGGATGTATCTTAGAGGAGATTAATATTGTACAGGAAATAATGTTGCTGTGTTGAGAGATTCATTTGCAAAACCAAATTAACATTATTGGGAAAAAATAACTATATGGCCTTTTCTAAAGGGTATAGTGGTTTCCATTTTTGCCTATATGTATGCAGAGTGGAATGTGAAGGGATCATAATTAAGTGGATTAGTTGTATACCTTATCTACTTTTGTAATTATTGCTCTTGTCAAACAATGTATCTAAACTAACCTACAAAATGAGACCTTGTCATGGCAGACAGATAAAAAAGTTCAAAAACACATTGATGATAATTTCATTTTATGCTGCACTTAATTAAAATGTAGGTAGCAACCTGCAGGTATGAATTTACAGAAGTTTAGGTTTAATATGTAATTTGTGCATAAACCACAAGCTATGTCACTGTTATGGTCTTGTTAGTCAGTATAGAAACATTTGCCCAACAGTTACTGGAGGAAGTGTATGATACAAGAATGCCTAAAGATGGGACACACAAAGTTCAACTTTCTCAAGAAGTGGAAATGTTTGATTTCATTAAGTAGTTATTACTCACCAGCACTGTTCTGTCCCTGTGGTGATACTGAAGGTGGCATTGGCATGTTTGGGAAGGGTCTCATGCTGGCTAGCATGAGTGTGGTGTGGAGCAAAATCCTGGACTGTAAAAGTATTCTTCTGCCTTTGGGCAGGTGATGTCCTGCGCAGTTTTGTTTACAAAGAATTTCAGTGAGAAAACCTTGTGGAAAACTTCCACAGTTCGAGCTAGGTTTGTGTGGAACAGTGATTAGGTGTTGTAAGTTTGTCTTCAAAACAAGTATCTCTGGGCTTTGAACACAGTGTGTCTGCTTCATGAAGTTCTCCTAATCAAAATACAGATATTGGTGTCAAGCACTGATAAGGATATTGGGTAAATCGGTGGGTTCTTAGAAAGAACAGCAATGGAGAAACAAGATAACAATGGTGTTCAATCCAGCAGCAAGAGAGGAGCTGCCTCTGCACAGCCATTCTGGAAGATGCTGCTTCTGCCAACAGGTGTCTGAGCAGTGAGAGCAGGGTGCTGCAGCTCTGGCTGCTCTCCCTGCTGCTGGGGCTTGCATTCCTCCCACTCCCAGCAGTGCCTCCAGCACCTCCCAAGGCCGTAATCCATTCCCTAGAGGCATAAAGCAGCTTCCTCTGGTGGCAGAGCAGAAGGGAAGCATAAACAGCAAGTGATTTGGGGCTCTCAGGTGCCTGTGATTCTGGATTTAACTGAAGTGATTGGATTGCTGATACCCACGAGGAAAGGGAGAGGTTGTCACCACACGGCAGGGGTCCCACCTGCTGGAGAAATGAATTCTGAGCTGCTGCAGCTTGTCGGTGATTGTGTTATGCCAAACTCAATCTGACTCCTTAAAATTTAAAGCTGAAACTGGACAATTTCGAGTTGTTTCGAGTGTTCAGTCATTTTTGTTGTGCAGGGTGATGCTTTATCAGTCTGACACTCTCTTTAGTCAACTAATTTTAATCTGGTTTATTCTTCCCTTGCTTGCTTTCCAGGGCAGCATATCCAAGTCCTGTCCCTTAGTCATAAGAAACTGAAGGGTGAATCTCAGTCTCTATTTCTATTTTTTTTTTCACCTGAAAATACTTATCTTCAATATCATGTTGTCCATAAGGAGATCTGTACCCTGTTAAAAACATGGAGGTTTTGTTTCTGTTAAGCTTCCAAGTACAAGGCCTATCTAGTGTTAGTACATAGAAGCACATATTGAAAACCAATTTTTGTTTACATATGCAAATGATTGGTGTTTCTGGACATTTAATGAACTGCAAAACATAACAAGTCTCTCTTTCCATGGACCAAGGAGTGCCCATGGTGGAGCTCTATATGGGAGTGAGAGCAGTGGCAGCAGTGAGATATAATGCCAAAATACCTCAGGGTTTAAAACAAACTTTCAGATAAGCTACATTTATTGCCAGGTAACAGAAAAAAAAATGGGTAACAGCTTCACTGTGCAGCTATGAACAGTGAGCTGGCTGATAGGCCTTGGTCCCACTCTGTTCCAGAGGAAAAAATTCCAGCTGATTGCGTGTGTTTAGGTCCACGTTTTCAGGGGGGTGCAGCCCTCACCACTGGCTCAGAGAATCAACCCCATTCACCACTGTTACTTTTCAGAGCTCTACTGTTCACCTTCTTGTGGAAGGTCTTGGAGCTTAAGAATGAACTCTTTCAAAGTTCTTTTCTTAAGAGTTGTTCCAACGTTACCTGAGGGGGAATTTTTTGGGGGGTTGTAATTTAACTTTTTTGGCCCCTGTGTTCAGAACAGTAGAATTCAGTTTGAAACATTTTCAGGTTTTGCTAACTGTTGCTTTCCACCAAATCCTATCAGTAGGATCTTCACCACTTAAATTCAACAGATATCACTTGATGTATTCATGTTTTGTATATTCAGAGCTATGCATAGGGAAATTGAGATGGTTGACTACAGGAACTCACCTGCAAGAAGAGATAATTCTCTGAAGGGAACAGGTCAAGCTTTGATGAGAATGGGCATTGCAATCAACTGCAGCAGATCTCAGCCTGGTTCAAGATGAACTCAGCCCAGCAAGGACCAGCAGGAATGACCTTTTGGAGACATCAACTGCAAAGTAAAGTGCAGTGGCAGGCAGAAAGGGAGAGAAGTTCAGGATGCAGTTCTATCAAATGTGAAAAAATTGTCTTTCCTGGTGAAGAGGGAGGAGGTTCCTTGTGTTCTAACTCACTGCCAGACAAAAAGCAGTTGCACCTGGCATGGGAAGGCTTGTTTGTAAGTCAAAAAAAAAAAAAACCCAAAATATTTTAGATTATTGACTTAATTACCTCTTGAAAAAGATTCATGAAGTCTAATTTTTTTAAAAAAAATATTACTGTAGCCTGATTTTTTTAGAAAATAATTTGTTGGTTTGTCAATTTGGAGATTTGTTTCCCTTGGTTGTTTCAGGGGGCTGTCTTGACTGCCAGTATCAGTTCAGCCTAGTTTCTGTTGTGCAGGAAGATAAAACTGTAGAATTGTCAGACTTGATCAGGGCAGGCAGTCCATCTGATCAACTATCCTGTCACCAGCTTACTTGAAAAATAAAGGTTTGTTTGCTGCTTTTTCTTTTTTTTCTTTTGCTGCTCTTTAGCATCTTCAAAGCCTCTCTGCTCTGTATCTCTTACCTTGCTGTTCAGGCTACCTCTAGTCAGAGCAGAGGGAGAGAAGTGTTTCCAGAAAACCAGTTCATCCCACCTTTGCTAGATACCAATTCTTGGATAGGAATTCAGTCCCAGAACCTCCTTCAGAAACATAACTTAAAGTGATGATAGTTGCTTTAGAGAAATGAGGGAATAAATTACAACAAAAGCTTGCCAAGTAGCACTAAACAAAAAATAAATACCTGTTTGAGGGAGAAAAGGGAGAAAAGCTTCTGCAGTCAGAGCTGTATACCTTGTTCAAGTCTGTCTTGAATGATTTCTGAGTCAGTAATAAATAGATATGATGAAATACAACCTGTCATCACGTTTGACCCACAAACTGTCTTTCCATTCACCTTTCCATTTGGGAGGAAAAGAGCTGCATTTTCCCCCTCTCCCTATGTATATGGGCCACTATTTCAGTTCATTATTGTCTTTGTGGTAATGCAGCCCATAAACAAAGCCAGTTATAAGCCTGTGAAGTGATGGAAATTCCATCCCTAAGTGAAGCTGTTGCAAGGCAGTTCCCAACAGGTGTATGTTGGAAGTAGAGAGGAACCTCAGGAACCATAAGCAGAACAAACTTTTCCCTACCTAACTTCACAAATGAGGAAGACACAGAGGAATAGGATGGCTTTTGAATAAGTTGGTAGCAATCCATTTGGTTTATGTGATCTCCATGCTTACACTGCACCACAAGAAACATCAGTGAAGAGCTGCAATGCCTTGCTGCATCATACAGAATTCCCAGCTCTTGGTAAAGAGGCAGGAAAATAATAATCAGAATTAGTTGGAGACTGACGGTCTCAGTGCACCTTTAAACTACTCCTTGTCTGTTTGCAAAGTCTGCTATGAATAAAGAACTTTACAACTGCTGGATATCCACCTAAGAAACAAAACACACATTTAATGTGATCGGTATCAGATGTGTTTTCACACCAAGCAAGCAGCACTGCTGCCTTCTCTGTCTTAGTGTACAGTCACTGAAGAAAGCCACTATACGGTGAATTATTAGGGTACTTGGAAAGTGAGATTTGATTTGTGAGGGTTTATGTTATTCAGCATTTAGGCAAGCAATAATTCTGGATGCCCATGAGCTGTCAGGCCAGGTCCTTTCCTGGAAAAATGCCAAGCAAAGCTCATATTCATGTTTTGATGACATGAAATGCTTTGTGCCTTTTTGCCTGAGGCCCGATGTTTGTCACAGCCTAGACAGCAGTGACAAAAAACATGAAGCATGGGATTTTCATAAAGAGTGGTGGTATTTGTCAGTCACTTAGATCCAGGATATATTTGATGAGTTTAACCCTGTCCAGTTGATGTGCTAGCACAGGTTGGTTTGATGCTTTTAAATTATTAAACGTGGATGGATAATTTAAAATATTTTCTTGCAAAATACAATAGGTTTATCTGACTCAATTTTTCAACTCAGGCATCTTGATATTAATTAGAGAAACATAGTTCATCATCTTGCCTATTGAATAAAACTGGAATGCTGCCTTTTTTTATTTTGTTGTGGCCAAGCCATGACTTTTTGCTGTTTATGAGAAACAAGCGAACTTGTGTAAAACAACTATTGTCAATGAGCTATGTTATCTGGCAGCATTGAACACACTCAGTGGATTAAAACTGAGTCTGTCATGATCTGTATGACTGACAATATCTCACTTCCTTCCCTTGGCTCCTTTCAATATGCAAGAAATCCCAGTACTGGAGATGGTTCTGCCAGCTGGGAATCTGTTCTGCAACTTCAGTGCCTGAGAGCTGTGCTTGGCAGACACTGTTCTGCACTCCACCTTCCTTGGGAGCAAAATAAAATTAAATATAATGGAAGGTCTATTTAACCACAGAATTTGCAAAATGAGACTCACTGACGCAAGTCATGACCCAGAGCCCTTGAGTGTGTGAGGATTTTCTCAGCTGATTTCAGTGAATTTTGGATAAGGCCATCCTGAGCTGCATGGTTTTAACTGCACTCATAGTTATCATATATATTCATGTTTGTGTAAGCTTTTTCCCTTCCCCACAGTCTATTTTTCCATCCTGCTGTGACCCTGTAGCCTCAGTTTCAGTATCAGTTTCTGAGGTCCCTGTTCATTTTACAGCTTAGGAATGATGCCACCTGAGTACAGATAAGGGTCTCACCTGAGCTGTAAGCCACAAACAAAATCCAGCCAGCGTGAAAAACAAAACTTGCTTTCAGACACAAACACCTTCAACAATGACAAAGGAAATACTGAAAAATTACTGGTGAGGCAAATTGCTTCTTGGATTAAGTGCTCTTGCTTGGGAATTTGTCCTGTCACGAAAATCCTTTTCCAAATTCATCTCATGCCTCTCGTCTGAAGCACAGATGAGCATGCAAGAGGTCTTGCTATTTGACAGAGACAAAATTCTTTATGCTTGCCTTCAGTTCCCATAATATCTTTAATTTTCTGCCTTTCACATTAATTCAACTTGGAAAATTTGTTATGCAGATGCAATGCAAACCACTGCAGCAAAGACCAAGCTGAGCAAAACATCCACTCAGAACCAAGTTATATTTTCATTCTCAATAGCAAAACTGTGCAGAAAAACCAACAAACCCACCCTGACTCTGCCAGGTGAGCTGTGACAGATCTGATTTTGCAACCTGAAGAGGTCACTGTCCTTTCACCAGGAGCATCTGCCCCAGCTGAGTTACTAGGGGCAGCCTGTGCTCCCAGGAACAGGGGTCACAGTGAGGTGAAGATGAGTTGTGCTGGAATGCCTGACTCCCATTCTCCCTCTCCTCTGCCCACATGCAGGATGTTTCCCTGAGAACAGACACAAGGGATATTTGTTGTCATTTGAAGAGAGGGGCACCTCACTTGCCACTATTTTCCTCTGTGTTGGCCAATTCTTCTGTAAAAGTCAAGACAAGCAATTACTGTAAACTGTCACAGGCTGTTCTCCTCACCTACATTGTATTCAAACAGGGAAACAACTCTCATCATCTTTCCAGCACAGGAAAAATAATATGAAAATTTGCAAGTGATTAAAAACCAGAAAAGAGAATGTTGACGACTGTAGCCAGCTCAAGAAAATTCAGTTCTGTTTAAGCAAGCCTATGTATTTTTATGTTCATTAAGTTTTAACACCTCCCAGTCTCACCTCAGCAGATTTCATTTTCTTGGAATAAATTGTTAGCATTTGTATAACTTTGACATGATGATTTTGGAGACTCTTTGAGAGATGGTTTTGCTTCAAAGCTCAGACGAAAGTGCTTGAGAGAATTTTTGGCTCAGAATATGGGTTTATTTTTGTTTGTTTTTTTGGTTTTTTGGTTTTTTCTAATTGTGCCTGCTGAGAACTCTGGCTTCCTGTACAAAAACAAAATTATGAGACACACAAGCTTTCCAAATCTCAGTATTCTCACCATTATCCAGCTGGCACTCCTGAGGAGGAGGGTCTGATCTCTGTGTGTTCACATATAGGAAAATAGACTGCAGAAGAAAACTGGACAAAGCTCAGGTAGTTCTTAGCTGAAGAGTGTTGTCTTGTTATTGTTTCTTTCTCTGCCTCTTGCCCTTACCAACTCTTTTCGTAAGCTTGAATGCTGCAGCTGAGTGCTTGGCTTTGAGAAAGCATACACATAACATCACCTGGAGCTTTTCCAAGTAAAATCCACTATCCCTTGGCCACTGAAATTATGTGGGAGACAGAGAATGCAGTACAGGAATTATATTTTGCTGTTAGAGAAACAGAAGCCACATTCTTTGCTACCTGTGAATTTAGTTCCTTGAGTCACTGAGAAAGAAAAGTGGATCTTTGAATTTATACTGTCGTTCATCAAAACATACGACTCTGTTACAGAAAATGAAATCAACTTTCCATTTCCTACTGGAAAGGGATCAACCCTAGAGTGGTCAAAAATGGGAAGAAAGGGCCAAAACTCATTCCAGATCAATCACTACTTGTCTGTGTGAAAAAGAACCGAGGAGAGATAATGTGCTCTGAATACACTGTTGCAATTTATCCACAAGTATAACAGATGCGATGAAATGAAAACACAATGGAAATTAGCTGGATCCACCTAAAAAATGCAGGAATATGCCTGCTGCTGAGGAAGAACCTCAGAAATGGGAGTGTATCCTGAAATGTCTTGTTGAGAGCATTGCTTGAAGCCAGTGCTGTAGGCAATGCTTTAG
The DNA here is from genome assembly GCA_013399915.1 of Illadopsis cleaveri. Classification (NCBI taxonomy): domain Eukaryota; kingdom Metazoa; phylum Chordata; class Aves; order Passeriformes; family Timaliidae; genus Illadopsis; species Illadopsis cleaveri. The sequence continues at coordinate 814,859 of VXBB01000838.1, read as the reverse complement.
ATATTCCATGCTATCAGGGGCTTTGTGGCTTTGCTCTTTCCTACTTTGATTATCCACTCATGCTTTTCCGTATTCTAGTAATTGTGCCCAACCACTACTTGACTGAGAAACACTTTCAGATTCTTTTCTCCCAGCCAGCACCCAAATCCTTTCCCTGCTTTCTCTCCTAGGCTCAATTCCCTGCAGAGTTTGGGACAAACTACTTGCAGACCAAGGGAACATAGTATTCTCATTACAAGGAAACCTCAAAGCTACACACTTGGCTCTCTTCCTTGCCTTTCATTTCTCCCTGTCTTATGTGTACAATAAAAGTCAGTCTCATAGCTCTTTGTGACAAGCATAATAGTGTGCTTAACAGTCTGCCAGAAGAATGGGGTGCAGTGTTGGGGTCCTTCAATTAATTAGGCTGCTAATTAGTAGTAGTGGCCTAATTGACTTAATTTCAGTTTGTGTTTCCTGTCACTTGTAAATGTAAAAAAAAAAAAAAAAAAGTAAGGCCACTGTGCAGGTTTTATTAGTAATAATAATTTTATTATATTTCACTAGATTGTTCCCTAGGGTTTTTAGACACCTAACCAAAATCTGGATGTGATGTGAAGTGAAACAAGTCCAGGTGTGTGTTCTGACTGTGTGCATAGAAGAAAAGCAGAAGAGCCACATGAAAAAAGTCTGAGTTACTAAAGCAGTGATAATTTCCTAATAGAAAATGTATCCTTAAAACTGTTTCCACAGAGAAAATCTGAAAATAGTGTCCAACTATCCACAGTACTTAGAAATGTCAGTGCTTCTTGGAGCAAAAGGAGCTTGACAAATGACAGAATCCCTGCTCATGCATTCAGTGTTTTGGTCCTAGCACACACACACACACACACACATATCTGCAAGCAGAAAAGATACATCAGAGAAGCTCTCGCTGTTTGCCAGAGGTCTTAAGAGGATCTTCTATTTCATTCGGTAGTAATGCCCTTTTTGTTGACAAAAGTAAATTGATGACAGGCAAGAGGGAAGCATTTGGTGGAAAAATTCTGTTGACCCTTCTCAGATTGAATTTGACCACAGAACGGGATACCAGCAGTTGCAGAAATGATAGATTTTTGTAATGACCAGCAGAATGGCCTTTTGGCATGTTTAAATGGCAATAAATTTCACTAGGAAGAGGGCAATTTAACTACTTTAGGGCAGTGAGGATAGTCTTTGTTTGAGGTGTAAATAAATTGCGGTTCATTAACAGTGCACATATTACGTTCACGGTGTAACTCTAAAGCAGGGGATGTTAATATTTAATTTAATTTAAGCAGGTATACTTTGACTGTTTGAGGCTTGGGCTTGTTGGGGTTTTTTTCACCTTAGGTAAAAATTTTTCAGGGCACTTCAACCTCCTAAGGCCCATCTGTGCACTGCTTTAGTAATGGCAAATAGAACAGGGTGCACAACAGAGTAAAACTGCTTGGCATGGCTTTTCCAGCTGGTATCATTAATTGAGCCAATGGGTACCAATTTATACCAGCAAAGCCTCCAGCTCTTGGTGTGTGGTGTTAAGTGCTAATTTAGTTATGACAAGTGTGGAGAGCCAAAGCCTTGTTTGCTCCACGGGTGCAAAACCAAAGGAAAGGCACTGAATTAAGCTGTTGGTGGCAGAACCACAGTGACACTATTGCTGGCAGGATTTATTTCTCATCTTTTACCTTGACTCTGAAATTCCTCCTGTCCCTCACTCACTATTTTGGCACAGTTCCTTGCTGAACTCTGCTATTCAGGGAAGGAGGGGGAGGGCAGGGAGGAGATGTACCCAATACAGTTTGACATTTCCTCAGAAAGATTGTATTAAAATCCACTTACATTTAGAGCGTGCTCTCATTTTGGAATGCTAATAAGCCATCGTTTCATCAAGGTAAAGGGAGCAAAATCTAATCAAGCCAAAGACCAGCTTGCCTTGCTGTTGACTGTGTTCCTGGAACATCATTTTAAAAGGTTGCTTTTAAGCATTGCTAAAAATGACAGACTTATCAAAAGTTTATGAATAACCATACCACTTGGCTACTTACCTCTGGCTGTAATAAGTGAGCCTTATTTCTTTATTAAAGATTTTGGGGGCTATGAGCTCATATCCATGCTGCTGTTTACACCAGTGGGCAACCATCCCCCAGGATCACATTCAAGTGATGGGAAGGCAAGAATATTTCTCCAGTTCTTGGCCACGGTCTCCAATAACAGGGACTTGGCCATGACTTGTCTTTTGGCTTTGAAAAACCGAACCTCAATGGAGGAATTATTTTAAAATCTAGTTGTAACAAAGACAAACAAATCAAGGGGAAGTGGTCCCTAATAAACACCATTCCACAAGACCTGGAAACCAGAGATGAGTGCTTTGACCCTGACATAGCAAAATAGAGATGCAAGAAGGGAAGTGCCAAGAAAGATGCGTAGAACTCCAAAATCTGGTTGAAATTGGTGTGAGTATGATTCCTGTTCTGCAGAGAATATTTTTTTAGCACAGCACCTGAATGTCTTGCAGTGCTGCACAGAACAGTGTGGGTCCTGGCTGCTTTACCTGCTCCTGGCATGGGAAAAACTGCTAGTGAGGAGGGCCAGAAGTGCCATAGCTCCTGAGTGGGCAATTGTCATCTGAATTCAGTCATGACTCTGGTTAATGGGCTTCAGGCAGCTACTCTAGACAAGGCATCTCCCTGTGAAAGTCTCAATTTGCACTGCAGCCTCTCAACAGCCATCTACTGTTCACAAATGTGTTCAGGCTGGTAGGGGCACCAGAAGATTGGCCAAGACAATAAATGACTTCAAAGGCATTTGTGTGAGTTTGTTAAGGTATGGCCTTTGGGTGGACACAACAGGTTGTTTAGATAAGATAAACTCAGAAGGCATCACGTAAACAGGGAGTGAATGGGAATTCCGTGATGAGAGTATTTCACATTTTCCTATGTGAAGGTACCTACAAAGTCATAAGGGAATCATTCAAGCTCTCCACTTGCTTGTGAGCTTCCACCAGAGTCCTGCAGGTTGCTTGTCAAGATGCTCGGTGACTACTAAGCACCAGTTTAAGGAGAGGACACCTCCAGGAGGTTTCCCAAGGGTGATGCTGATTTCTGTTTCTCTGGGAATGAAAGGGATTTGGCAGGGGGAGTTAGATCAGTCTCATCAGGTAACAATAGTAAAGCTGATTTTCTTTTGTGTGTTTTCTTTTTGGAAGATTTCTCACTCTCCTCCCTGTATTTAATGTTTGACACGTACAACCAATCAAACAATTTTACCATTTTCCCCCAGTAATTAAAGTCTGAGGCTGAAGGTCACATCTAAACCAACCATGGTTACATGGCTTACACAAATTCCTTTTAGTTCCAGGGAATAAATAATAATAATTAATAATTAGTAATAATTCCAGGGAATAAATAATCATAAATAATTCTTCTGATTCCTTCCTTTTGTGCCTATTCAAGGTTCATACTCTCTAGAAAGTAGAAATTGTTATTTTTTATTACACTAGCATATTGTTGAAATGCTATTAGTGCATGTTGAAAGAGAAAGAAGCACAGCATGCTGTATTGTTCTGGATTTGAAAGCAGAGAATAATATCAGTTTCTGAAAGCTTCTTGAGAGACCAAGGAGTAGAACAGAAAACCATTCCATAGTTGATGCCTCTCCTGATTCTATCCCATCACCCACTCCAGCTTATATTTTATTACTTATTATTTGTATTAATGATTATTTATATTCACTATCTTTTATACTTATTGTTTATTTATGGTTATAACACACTCATCATACAATATTAACCAACCTATAACACTGTCATTGACAGCTGTTTTTTCATTATCCTTCATGAATATTTCAGTGTAGTCTGCCCAATTCTTCTATTTTAGAGAAGCGTTCAAAAGTGCCGTGTTGGGAGGTCCTATGAATACCAAAGTATACTTCCAAATGCCATTCATTACATCTCCTTGGGCTGATTTAGATTTGTGTTATGGTAAATGTGTACTGATAGGAAGAGTCAGCCAGACATATATAATGATGGTGTACTGAATAGTCTATGCTATAAATGCCTTCAGCTCTCACGTTTTGATTTCCCAAACAGAACTTTCCTTTCCTTTCCTTTCCTTTCCTTTCCTTTCCTTTCCTTTCCTTTCCTTTCCTTTCCTTTCCTTTCCTTTCCTTTCCTTTCCTTTCCTTTCCTTTCCTTTCCTTTCCTTTCCTTTCCTTTCCTTTCCTTTCCTTTCCTTTCCTTTCCTTTCCTTTCCTTTCCTTTCCTTTCCTTTCCTTTCCTTTCCTTTCCTTTCCTTTCCTTTCCTTTCCTTTCCTTTCCTTTCCTTTCCTTTCCTTTCCTTTCCTTTCCTTTCCTTTCCTTTCCTTTCCTTTCCTTTCCTTTCCTTTCCTTTCCTTTCCTTTCCTTTCCTTTCCTTTCCTTTCCTTTCCTTTCCTTTCCTTTCCTTTCCTTTCCTTTCCTTTCCTTTCCTTTCCTTTCCTTTCCTTTCCTTTCCTTTCCTTTCCTTTCCTTTCCTTTCCTTTCCTTTCCTTTCCTTTCCTTTCCTTTCCTTTCCTTTCCTTTCCTTTCCTTTCCTTTCCTTTCCTTTCCTTTCCTTTCCTTTCCTTTCCTTTCCTTTCCTTTCCTTTCCTTTCCTTTCCTTTCCTTTCCTTTCCTTTCCTTTCCTTTCCTTTCCTTTCCTTTCCTTTCCTTTCCTTTCCTTTCCTTTCCTTTCCTTTCCTTTCCTCTCCTCTCCTCTCCTCTCCTCTCCTCTCCTCTTATAATTTTAGAAAAAGAATTGATTTTTTTTTATTTTGGAATTGAATTGCCTAACAATTTCTATGTGTTAAATTATCTCTTGTCCACTTTTACACTTCCTTCACCCTCAGAAATAGAAGGGCTGTGCTGGATGAACTTACTGGGTGTAGTATCCTGACAGCACCAGAAGACCAGGAACAGGTGTGCATTAGGAAATTTAGAGACATGCTAATTCCTTTCTGGTGGAAGCTGGATAATACCTGGGGCAGCAGAGTTTGTCTCTTCCAGAACTCCTAGTCCCTTGTCCAGTGTTAGATACAGAGTAATTTTTATCCCAGTGCACAGCAATATAGAAAAACAACTGTAGTGGCTGCAGTTACCTGCACTGCAATCCTGCTTTATGAAGTTACATGTTATCAAAATGACTCATTGGCCAAAAGGCTGTTCGATCTTGTCTTGCAGTTGGAGGAGGAAAGTTGTTAAGAGGTTTTTTTCTGCCTCCCCAAATCCACTCTTGTGCTGGCTGCAAGGTAAAGAACCCCCTAAATTACCCACACGTATCCCAGCTAGAAATCCTTTTCCCTACTGCTCTCAGATAGAGCTATCATCCCACAAGTTTTTGAGCAGGAATCATGGCCAAGACAGGCTCAATTTCTTCTTGGGGGATTCCCAAACCTAAACACAGGGTATCCCTTCTTCTCTGATGATTCCCATTGAGCACTGTAGCAGCCCCTCTAAAGATTAAGCCTCTCCCCAGTAAAATATTGTGCTTCCTTTATGATGGCACCATAAGCTAACCACTGGGGATGGGGTCCTGTGGGGAGATGGGGCTCTGCCTTCCTACTCTTCACACTGATGCTCATATGGAATTTGCTGGGAGGAGGCTTTTGGCTGCTGTGGAAATGAGGTGGGGAGCCCAGCACCACCCTCAAGGCCCTCTGAAAACATGCCACGGTCAGAGCACACACCAGGCAGATCAGCACGACAGACCAGATGTGTGTTTTGCAAATTAATGAAATGCCTTTTGAAATGCTTTTAAGTAAATGAGAGTTAAATTCACCCTAATTGCATTAACCTCTGTGGAGAGCAGTATCCATTCAGGGTCGCATCCGCCTGGGTTTCAGGCGCGTTCAGCACCTTGCAAACCAGGCTCCTCTGTATGTAGAGAAGGGAGGGTGGATACAGGGGTGCCTGACCAGAGCCTAGGTCCCTTCAGGTGTGGAGGGACAGTTCTGGGCATCCACTGGAGTAAATAGGAGGTCATCCTTTGCCTGCCAGCAGATTTGAGTCTTGTGGGAGCGCACCGGGTGCCGGGGCCAGCCCCATGACATGCTCGGTGTGCTGCTGTGGGCAGGGGTAAGGGGTGGAAGGTGAGAACACCGACTGGGCAGTGCTGGGCATCCTCCAGGAACCAGCACCTGCAGACTTCATGGGAACAGGGAGGCAGGCAGGGACACGGGGGGAGTGAGGACGAAGTGCTAGACAGCTTCTCCATCACCAGAGCCGCCGCTTTCATCTCCGTCGTGGTCCGCTCTCTTTTTTCAGATGGCACTTTGACAGAAGATTAATTCAAGTCAGCTGCTGAAAATAATTATTGCATTATGGGAGCAGTAATCATTATTTAGAACATGATTAAATATGTCTGCGTCTATTGACTCTGCCTATGATTTATGTATTTGTTTAGTCAATAGTCTAATGTAAATGATGTAATTAATTATAGATGGTGGTGTCAGGTCATTGGTAAAAACAATCTGATGAGAACAAGGGCTCTGTTTTTTCCTGACAGATGCAGAGGGAGGGCGGGAGGGACGGGCAGAGTTGAGGGAATTCCAGGGGAACTTTTTCATGTGTGAATGGCGGCTGGGATCTCAATTTGCATGTTGTCTTTCTCTTGTTCAGCATTCGTTTAGAAATTGAAATAACTTGTTAAGCAAAGGGGAAGGGAACACATGATTGCAAAGAGGACACCTGGGAGTAGTGACGGCGCACAGCTAAAGAGCCAGCTGCTCCCTAACACGAGAGAGCGTGCCACTATCATTTACCGCTTCATAAAATTAAGTGTTTTCCAAATTAAATCAGTAGGCAGCATGCAGGAAGACCTACTATCTCTAATAACAATTTTTCAATCAATATCGGGGGCCCGGCTGATCTGGAATCGGAGCAGAGGAGTCTGGGATTGGCTTGGGGGGAGCAGGGAGACAAGGAGAGGAGGAGGTTGGGGGGGGATGCTCAAGTACCGCAGCTTTCAATCAAAGCAAAAGCTAAAAAAAATATATATGCATGGTGGATTCTCCATCACTGTGAGTCTATTCCCCATAGATTTTTCTCTTAACTGATAATTCGGTCAGTCACATTCCTCAGAGGGAGGTCATGGGTCACCCCAGCCCCTGTCAGGCCTCAGAGAAACCATTTCCATTTTAATGCCACAGCTATAATCTATCAAAGATGTGATGTACAAGATACAATGAATTTAAGTGGTCTTCATATATCACTGAGCTTTCATGCCTTCACCTGGGTAATAGTCTGAATTACTCTCCCTACCTCACAATCTGTCACCCCCAGTAAAATAACTGCCACACGGGTGTTAATGGCAGGTTTGTCCAAATTGGGGCCGTGGTAGCCCAAGGCATTACACATCATAAACTTTAGCATTCAGTGCTTAGCCTGGCGGTGTCAGCAATTGAAAATTATTCTGTAAATACTTCCGAGGCGCTGCTCTGCTCATGTTTTTATTTATGGCAGCTGAAACAAGCACAGGGGGACAGCGCAGAGCACCGCTGCTGGTGCCACTGCACACCTCCCCATACAGACAGCTGTGACAAAGCTCTGGCCACCCAACACTGTGGAAATTTTGCAGCAGCAACCCACTGGTGGACCTAGACATAGATGGGCTGATAGTTTCTGCAGCAGTTAGACCACAGCAAGGTCGGGTTATTTATCAATATCCAGTGGCAGAGTTGTCTGTGTCCATACCAGCTAATGCCTGCAGGTTAAATGGAACAAATCTGGTTGTCCTTCCATTACAAAACACTTTGAGGGCATTCCTGGAGCTCCTGGGTTGCCCAGCCTCACTCGTGGCCACACAGAAAGTTGTGAGCCCAAAATCCATTCTTGTGTTCTCGCATCTCAGGGAGGTCTCCTGAGTCATAGCCATGGTAATGATTGTAATTGCTGGTGTAATTATGTCTGTAGGAATATGGATTTCTTGCTTTCCTTTAAATGAGCTCCTGCACTAAAGCATGGTTCCAGCTAAGCAAGCTTCTTTCCCTATCCCTGGCTGCATGAGGACTGTTTGCTTGAACATCGAGTGACACCTACTCGCTGACAATAAATTACATTTAAAAAAATTAATCTATCCCATTAAATCATACGAGGCCAAGCTGGGCCTATAAATCAGAGCAGTTGTGGAGGAAGGAGTGGGAGAAGAGGTCTGAAGAAGCAGAGAGTCCTAGAGAGGCCTTCCAAAGTTGTCTGCTGCTAAAGCCATCCTGCAGTGAAGGCTTAGGCGATGCTCTGTTTGGAAACATTTAGAGGAAGAGACCAGCAAAGTGCTTGGGGCTGGGCAGGAGGGAGTGCAGGACCCTGACAGCTGGAGAAATGCCTCTGCCCTGTCTCTGTGCAAACACTGTGCTTGATTCACCTCCACAGTGAAGCCTGGGCCAGGCACAAGCCCTGTAACATGAGAGCATCCACTTTGGAGGATGCAAGCATGGATTTTTTATCTTGCTTTGTAGCTCTCTGTTGTATGAAGCTCAGAAAGTAGTGTTAGGTATGTCAGTGAATGCAGTGATGCTCTCATCTGGTCTGTACTCTGAATATGGGCTGTTCTTCTATGATGTGCTTGGGTGCTGTGTAGAACTAGAAGGATTATTTCCTACTTCAGTTATTTTCTTATTGTAAATTAAAATAACATTGTTGATGGCGGATAATCTGCTATGAATTCCCTATTCTGATGTCGTTATATCAAATCCTATTTATCCTCATGGCAGATGTAGCTGGTTTGGTACATGCAGTTAGTAATAGACTTCCTTTAAATCACAGCTCTTGCCCATAGGTTTATTGTTGTATTTGTTGTATTGTTGTATTGCTGTACAAATAGCAGGTTAAAAGCTTTTTGTGTTCTCTTGGTAGCTGTTGTCTTTAGTTTGAGATTGTCCCCAAAGCCTCCCACACCCTGGCAAACACTAAAACCAGCTGAGGTGCTCCAACACCCAGTGGCCTGTGAAGGCTGTGCCTGCAGTAAATACCCAGGTTGACAAAGGCGACGTGCGTAGTGATAAAGTGCCAAACTCCCAGGCAAATTTTTCCTGTGGGAAAAACCCCTTACCTTGTAAAAACCAACACAATGAGCACGGTTCTTCTTTGACCCCGGTGTTTGCTCACTTCAGAAGGCACAAAGCTCTCCTCAACCTTTCAGGGTCAAATCGGGCAATAAAAACCTGACTACACACTGGGGTTTCAGCCCTGCTCCTTGTGCTTGTTGCAGCCCTACAACCTATCTCCTACTCTCCTGATGTTAATGCAGCTCAGAAGATATGTACAAAGGTTTATATTGTCTCAGATATTTCCAGAATATTTTTCAAGGAGTATAAAATGCCCCACTGTCTCCTATAACATAGCACGGCATTAATTGCAACACCAAAGATGTGTCTAAACAAGAGATATTTTTAATGATCTTTCTAAAGGAAGAAAACAATTATATCCTGTAGCTGCCCTAGCTGAAATATATGCTTCATTTTTTAAGCACATCTTGGAGTACTTTCCTAAATCAGGATCTTGATTTCTAGCACTGGATATAATTTTAAATAAATCAAACTCTTTTCTCTTTTGACATATTATGCTGATCTATGGCTTGGCTTTCATTTTGTCCTGTTAAATAGAAACCCACTTCATCATGAAATATGTCCCTCATACTTTCTCCTATATAGTGAGAGAAAAACATTGATAAAAATCAAGTGCCAGCCATTTCTCAAAAGCTTCCTACAGGTCTCAGGGAAGAAGGAGGAAAACAAATGCTGTGCAAGTGCTACCAGTTCAGCTATAAGATGACTAGAGGAAGGGGTATATGGGAGTGAACATTGGAGGGGACAGATTTTGGCAAGCTATGCCTCTGGCTGCCTTACATCCAGCTTGTAGTAAGCCATGGAGGAAAAACCACTTGACTTCAGCTTAGGTGGAGATGGAATAAAGCTGATGTCTCTCATGTATAACCATACTATTTTGTCTTCAAACAAAATGCCACACTTCCCCAGCACTCCCCCTGAGAGGGCAGTGGACTTTTTAAATAGTCTCTTGTTGCACTACTTAGGATTTCCCACAGAATTTCAGGTACAACTTGTTTCTTTGGCAGCTTATAGGAAATAGAACTAACTCAGCTTTAGTCAAGGTTTGAGGCAGGATAACGTGGGCTAAGAGTGGGAATATTACAGCAAACCAGAGCTGTCTGTCTGTGTCCTCTCCAAATCTGCTGCAGTTGGCCCCTGTCTGATCTTTATGCATCCCAAACATTGGATTTTTAGACACTGAAATTTGCTGCCCGCTGTGCAACAGAGGAGAGCTGTTTGAGCTAAAGAACAATATTGGCAGAAGAACAAATGGCTTTGAACTGACTGTGAATAAATTTAAGCAATTGCATTATTTCTAGCCAGCAGAGGAGCCAAGCTCTGGAAGAGACTTCTTATAGGAAAAGAAGGAACTGAGCCCTGGCCAGCTTTAAGATGAAGCTTGATGGCTTTATGAAGATAATTATATGACAGAGTCCTCCATATCCCTCTGAATAACTGCAGGCTGGGTTCCTGGACCCGGCTGCCTCTTGCAGCCTGAAGCACACCCACAGGGAAAATTGATGGGGTCTGTAGGTGGGGTGTGAAATTCCTGTTGGTGCTCCCAAGGGATTTCACAGGAGGGCTGTGGGAAAGCCCTATTTTCTGTCAGTCCTGCTTTCCTTTCCTCCTTTTTTGCTCAGGAGATGAGCCTTATGGATTCTTTGGAGATACCTTGTGTGTAGCTGCACAAACAGATGGGCTGTGGTTTGTGGATAGGGTCCTGTTAATCCAGCACTCTCAACTCTGTCTTCCCCAGCAGGCAGGGAGAGGTACTGGCCATGCAGAGTGACCCTGACACTGTAATTTCTGGGCCAAAAGCCTCTGAGAGCCCTTCTCACAGCAACCAAAAACCCTGACAGGGCTGCCAGAGGTCCTCACCCAGCTCCTGTCCCATCTGACTGGGTTTGTACTCTCAGAGACACGGTTTGTACCTCTGGGACTCTAGCTTCAAGTCAAAGTAGCATTATTCCCTTGTTTTCCTTCATCCCAGCCTTTTTCATTGGGTGAACAACGTCACTTGGACTTCCTGAAAGAATGACAGCCACACTTAGAGCAGGAGTTTGTAGTTCGGGCTTGCATTTGCATTTCAGTGCCTGAAGGCTGACGGGCCCCTGCTGCCATCACCGGTAGAAACTGTGAAGGATCAGACAGTGCCTTCATTTTCATCCCTAATTATGGGAATTTTGCTAACTTGGGAGAGGTCCATGGGACAGCATCACTACAGGGAGTGAATAGAAGGTTGCCCTGAGGTATCAAGCACCCCAAATTCCAAGTTTCAGCATTGTATCTCAGCTAAGAAAGGATGTTGTCTGCTTTGTTACCTCGCAGGTGCTACAAGTCCTGCTCCTCATCACAAAAGATGTTTCACAGTGTGTGCACAGGACTGTGGGGCTCCAAGGCACCTTGTTTTACAAAATATCAGTGCACACTGGGAGCTTCCCCTTTGCCTTCTGCCAGTCTGGCTCTGCCAAGATGCATCAGCACCATGGAGGAAGCCTGGGAGAGATCAGGAATTATGAGTCAGCAAGATATAAGTAAAAATAAAAGTATGAAAAAATTAGACCAAGCTACTGATAAAGAAACAAATTTAATTTTCCCCAAGTAAAGGACATTTTTATTAGGAGTTTAGTACTTTGATAGGGTGCGGATATACAGCATATAGGCTCTTTTCCAGAATTTCACTCTCAGTTCAGATGAGATTTGCCCATAAAGCTCCAGTAATATTTTTCTTCTAGGAGTGACACTTAACAAAATAATTAGGCAATTAATTGCTTAAGTCCACAAGGAGGAGCAATTATTTCTTTTACTTAAAACATACAAAAAGCTGTGTCATTTATTGATAGAGAGTCACATAATATTCCATGGCAGAACAGCCCTCTGGAGACATTACTCTATATGCTGCAAATGCATTTTGAGAATAATAAACAAAACTCAGCTAAATCTTTAATAGGGTCATTCCTGTATTTAAAAAAATACTACCATTCATTAGAATTATTTATTGTTTATCAGTGCACAGACAACCACAGCCCAGCAAGAACGGCTCAGCCTGTACCCCCAGGAATTTACAGCTGCAAACTCTGTTCTCATACCAATACCTGCACAGCTGAACTCACAGGAGCTCTGATTCAGCAAAGGGCATGAGCATGTGCCTGCCTTTAGGGAGGGCAGCAGGCTCCCAGAAGCCCAAGCACATATTTCAAGAAGCTTGCTCAGTCCAAGCCTTCAGTGCTTCTTCCCCAGATACAGATGAGGAAATATGTGGGCACCAGGCCTCCCAGCCAGCAAAAGTGGTCACAGGGGCCTAACTATTTTAATGCAGAGCTTTAATTACAATATTAATACTCATTTTCAGGCCAAGAGCTTGGCAAAGGTGAAAGTGAAGATGGTGCCAGTGCTGTTAGTTTGCTTATTTTCAAGTACTACCTCTGACTGGTGAATGGAGTTGGGTGTGAGGTTTTCATTTATGCATTATACAGCAGATGCCATCCTGGTTTGGTTGTTGCAAGTAGATGGACATAAATTCCTTGTAAACTACACATACCAATTTAAAGCCCTTGTAAGATTTAGTGTTGTGTTTCATGGATAGATTCTCTGGGGTTTGCTGCTTAATTCAGTCTGTATGGTCTTTAACGTAGCAGCAGCCAAGGATCAAATCTTTTGGGTTAAGGTACTGTTGTTATCAATATATTTAAGATACTGACTGTATTGATGTGCAAACTCATCCAAGATCAAGTGAAAACAATCTACATTCTGAAAAAACTTGGACTTTTCCCTTCCCAGAAAAGGAGAAATACCATCGCTGTGGGCCTGCTTGTGTTCCTGCAGTGCCAGTGCACACTTAAGAGAGAAATAAACCCCCAAACTCCCAACTGGTGACAAATCTGAATATTGGGGCTGGGTGGAACAGGCACTGGGTGGAAGCGTTGCTCCTGAGCTGTATGGCTAGCAGGCTTGGAAGCAATTTAATTATGGGATAGTTTTTGCTTTGCAAGAAAACCACAAGAAAGCCCAATGTTGTCATAACATACTGCAGCAATATTCTTTGCATTCTGCATTTTTGTATTTCATTTTGAAATTAAACTCTTAGGTGGGGGGGCGGGGTGGGTATTCTATTTCAACATGCTTTACAGTGAGACACTGAGCTTTTAAAATGCAGGTTGGAATGTTCCTTGGCAAGTTGATGTCAGTTTGTCAGAAATGAAATGTTTTAAGTAGATCATCCTAAAAATCATTATTCTGGAGCTTTATTTTGCAAAGAATTTGGCAGCACTTCCTCCTCTGTGAAGCTAAACCAAATATTGAAACCACAGAGCCTTTGCAAAGTGTACATCTGTCTCCGTACAACTCCAACAGATACACAGCTATTCTTTTTTCCTTTCTTCCCAGATAAAGAGGAGTTTTATTTTAGACATGGGTTTTTTAATGCCTGAGAAAATAGGGCAGTCACAGAACCATGGCTTTAAACAAACTTTATTTGGGCGCTTGACTGACTGGCAATTGTGGGCAATCATTTTAGCTGTCACAAGGCCCAGAGAAATGTGGGAGAGCTCTTCCATGAAATGTTTATATTTCATAAACAAAATGATGTGCTTAACAGTCAGAGTGATGGGAGGGTTCCGGCTAATGCATTTTCCAATGTGTGAGGCAGATTATTAATGCGCTCCAGTAGCTGTTAATTTCAGTTTGCCGGAATGATTTATGGGGAGGTAAAGGAGAGAGACATAATCTAATTGAGATCAGAATCACTGTTCTAGTAGAGGAGCACCAGCATGGACCCCGGCCACAGCAGAATGATTAATATCTAATAAGCAAATAATCCGTTAAATTATTATAAACATTACTTTTGACAACTCTTTTGTTGCCGGGGGAGAAAGCAAAACAAGCAAGGAAGGCTGACAAAGCCTCGGGTAAATTTTTCAGGTGTTTCTCTTTTGCTGCATACAGATAAAGGTTTGGTGCTGAGGAAGAAGAAAACACCAGGTTAGGAGGGAGCATGCTCCCTGATCAATTGTAAATCAGTGGGGGAGGCATTGATGCTCTAATATGAGCAACAATTGAACGATCAGAAGGAAATCTATCTTGCAAAGGAAGGGAGAGGCAGGGAAAACTCCCACATTGTCGGCACGACCCACGGCTCAGCTCGCAGCCAGCAGCTCCCTGGTCATTCCTGCCCTCCTTAGTGTGTCCTGCCTGTGGCCCTGCCTAGCTGCCCTTTGTCCCAGCCAGGAGCACTCAGTATATGTCTTTGGCATCCTCCCAAGGGGCTGATGGCCGTGCTGATGTCCCTCCTTTCCAATGCCCTGCCGTCATTTTTGCATTTGTCAGTGGTTTTGCATGTACTTTTCCTTGCCCAGCAGGGGACTTGGATTTAGTTCTTCACCAGAAGCGCACAGGGAGCCACCATAAATAATTTTGGCTGTGCAGAGAGTGTTTCTGTGGGTATGTGTGGGCATCAGAATCATGTTAAAAAATAATTCAAGGAAGCCCAAAGAATGTGATACAGAGCAACACAAAGCTTGGGCAAAATACTCCTCAGGTTTTTTTCCAGGAGTGTTTGTGGGAGTAAATATTGTAGGTAAAATACTCAGCAGGCCTTCCTTCACTTTCCCTGTGCTCTAGGGTATTAAAAGTGTATTTTGAATTAGTCAAGACCAAAGGAATTTTATTTTTCATCAGATGATAAATGATCCATCAAAACTCTTGTGTGGTTGAGCAGGATGTTGTTCTTGATGAAAAATTAGGTATTTCATTCATTATCAGGATTTTTTAAAATCAATGAAATATTTAAAGAAATAAATGCTTCCAATGAAAAAGAATGGGAGCACACTGAAAATATTAAGCAAATATTAACCTTTTTTTTTTTCTGTGAGTGTGAGGATGTACATTGATTTCAATAAGATTTGCCTTTACTTGGATATCTTTGCCTTTTTTCCTTCACCCCACCCCACTTTCCCATGGCCTGGTCAAGAGAGTTTAGTTCTGGAGAGCAAGTGAATGAAGCTGCAAACCTGCTGCCAAAGCTGTAGGCTCTACTCACAAGGCAAGCCCTTGGAGGAGCAGAGGGGAATGCAGCATGTGCATAGATGAAATTTGTGAAGTGTTTTCCTCTTCATCATAATGTGAGATGGTTTTGGCAAATCAGGTATCCCAAGATTGTGCACCTGGCAGCAAACAGCATTGTGCTGCTGTGAATTGTCATTGCCTCTCCACAGAAAAGTGGCAGTTCAGTCACTGCAAGAGTTAGCCAAAAGAGCCATGCATCCTACCTGGGGTTGGGCTTCTGAGGGGAAGCAGTCTTACATCTATTGTTTGTTTAAATAATACAAAATCCCCAAAATAAGGTCTGGAGTAAGAACAGTAAAGAACCTAAAGCAGTAAAAGAGCAAGTAGCCTGATTCCAGTACCAGAAAAAAGTCACCAAATAAAGGATAACAACATAAACATCAAAACACTGGCTTTTGGCTCATACTTTTCTGAACAAAAGTCTGTTTTACATTAATGAGATGAATAAGTGAATAAGAGCTAGGCTTTGAACTGGCATATTGGAATTCTTGATTTGAGTTGTTGTTATTAATCTCATTTGCAAGGAAGTTTCTTTCCTTTGTTATTAACCCCGTTCTCACTGTTACTGTTTATAAAATATTCATTATTATAATGATTAATGATTGATGATTATTAAATCATCATCATTATTATAAATAAGTCTTTCAGCTGGCTGGAGGAGACAAAACCGCAAGTTCCTTCATTTTCTTGCTCAAAGGGAAGTCTTTTTGAGATAAACTCATGAAGTTGATTTAGCATCCATTGGATGCTACAAGGAATCTCCTGTTGATGCAGCACCTCTGCTGCCAAAGCAAGCACCTCTGAAGTGGGCAACAGAAGGATTTTAAAGGGTCTTTCCAGACCTTTTTTCTCTGTTCAGCTTCTGTATCTTGATAGAAACCTTTCATGGCAATGAAAGAAAATTTCTTCTCATGTTCTTACCCTCTGGCAAGCAGAAGTGGGGCAGATTTTTACAGAGCTGCAGGTCAAAGCAGAAGGATACAGATCCAGCTGTGTCCCTTCCCATCCTTAGGCCCTGCAGCCTAAAGGGCTGCCCTGTAATGGTGCCCTTACCCAGAGGCTGACACTGTAAGCATGGGACTAGTGAGCAAGCAGCACCTTTTGTCATCAAATCAGGCTGACACAAAGTCCACAGAAGTCAGAGAACAAACTGGCTCTCCACATTGCCTCAAGTTTTAAACTCTTTAATGAGCAATGCTGTTAAACATGCAAAAAATAACCACATAAATGGCAAGAACATGCATATTCTCCCCCATAGCAGTGGCATTCATGTATAGCCAGGCACTGGAAAAGTTATTTAAAATCCTACCCCATTCTCTCTGGGTTAATTCAGCCTGTGACCCAGTGTGCTGCTCATCCTAATATTAACTCTGAGAATCTTTCCTTTTCATCATGTTTGTTATTGTGACTGTTGCACTTGGCTCTGCTGGCTGTCCCACAGCCTGGCTGGATCCATGTACACACCCAGCCACCCCTCCCCAGAGCCAAGGGGATCCGCAGGGCTCCTTCTGCTCCACTTTTAGGCTCCTGCCTAGGCTGAATTGAAGGCAGCCTGCCTGCAGACAAGCCAGATAATGTCCTCTGGGTGCAAACCTAGCTGGGGTGAGAAGTGAAGCACAGACACTGATCCAAACATCCTGCAAGACTTCCAGCACTTTTGAGTCTACAACATAAGGCTAAAAAACATTCAGGTGCTCCTCAATCCTCCTTGGCAGGATTTCAGCTTCTTCTCAACCCACCCTCAGAAATATCCATGTGAAAAAGTTGTTTAAACCACTGGCTGCTTCAGGGAACACCAAAGCCTGGCCTCTATGTGCTCCTGTGCATGACAGGACTTTCAGGAAGACACAGGTATCTTATATTTCACATTAAAAATCCTGGAAGGCAAAGTTGCACAGGAACAGGGTATAGTATGTGTTAGGTCACTTGGGATCATTAGGTTTTCTTTGCCAGCTCCTAAGACTCTGCCAGGTTTCATTTCCTAGGTGTCAGATGTTGGCATTTTGTCCTGCAAAATGTGCATTCTTCTCTTATCTTCTTTCCAATATTCCCCACAGTGTATTTGACACCAGGAAAAAGAATGTGTGAAGTAATAGTCACCCTTTAGGTTATCAGGCCTGGGAACAGAGACCAGTTTATTTGCAGTGCAAGCATTTAACTTCCTAGTGCTTGAGAGAGGCTGAGAAAAGCATGTTCAAAATATACAGAAAGTATTAGTTCGTGACCCTCTAGGATGAATTCCTGATATGACAATGCATGGAAATAATGTCCATGTTTTCGCTTCAAGGGTATCAGCAAATTAAATGCTCTTTAATATCTGACCCAATATATTGAGGAAGGCTCTGTCAATAAACCAATCCATTGGCTGTAGAGGCAAGTTGTATTGCATGGAATTATTTCATGGCACCTAGACACAAATAGCACTTAAACAGAAGCAGTAGAAAGTTTTAACTCAGTAACCTAGAAATTTTGAAAGAAATGTTTGTTGGATTGGACTTATTTCAGGAGCAAAGTTGGACAGAGATGTACACATGTAACAGTACCATTTCTGATTTGGCCTGGGGAAAATACCTGTGACTATGCTAAGCATAATATGTCCCATAAAAGTCATTCTTTCAGTAAGACGTGAAACTCGAGGCGGTGTGCACCAGCACATAACATCACTTTCAGATCATTAGGGTCTCCATGAACCTTAGTGGAAGCTGGGTTTGACCTTTAAAACACAGAAATACACTTTCAAGAAGTATAATTCTTCTTATCCTGAAACTGTTCCCACTGTAAATTATGGGGCTAACAGCTGGCTTCCAATGAAGCCAACTATTAATTAATTGTATGTTCACTACCCTGCCTTGTGTAAATCAATATGAGAAATAAGCAGTCTCCTACTATACAGCACAGACACTCTACACAAGGAAGTAATTTAGGGTGGATGTCAGCTTGCTCAGAAAGGCTTCTTTACTGCAAACAAGACAATGAAAAACCCTTATTCTAGGGAAAGCTTCCTCTAGTTCCTGTTGGTGACAACAGAAAAATCCTGTGGCTCTAGCAGTGAAACACAACTAGCGTAAACATTCTTGCACAAATGTCAGTATCAAGATAAATTATTGTCCAAACAAGCTGATTTTGCCAGCAATGACACTATAGATGATGTGCTACATGACCAGATTATACCCTTGAATCAAGGGTGTACATTTTCAAGGATTTTATATTCTGGGGGGTTTAGTCCTCCTTTGGAATCACTTCGCTATTCACATTATGCCAGTAAAGTTAGTGGGATTATTTCAGTTTTCACCCCATGTGCCTCAAGCTGGGGCATAGCACACTTCATACCTCAGTTTGTGCTAGAAAACTTGGAGAATTGCTTCAATTGTCTGGTAGGGCTTGTGAGTCAAAATCACTGGACCTGCTGAGAGCTGTCCAGCGAATTGCTGAGCATTCATTTCTGGATGTGCTTCAGTTACTTCTCACCTGTGCTAGCAGGGAGACAACTGTCCCTTAAGTGAGTAGCAAAAACTATATTTCAGCATTTTTTCCTGAATGAGGAAAAACCAGAAGTCACAATTCTGGTTTTGTTTGTTTGGCTCTTTTCTGGGAATGTTGCCTAGAGTGAGAGTTTGGAAAACTAAGGATAATGGAGGCCCATTACTAAATGGTGGAGAGGGGACCCTGGTAAGAGAGGACACAGAGAAGGCAAAGTTACTAAACACTTTTCTTTGCATCAGTCTTCGGTGACAAGACCAGCCCTCAGCAGTCTCTGACTCAGGAGACTGGGGTAAGAGGAATATTGGAAGGAAGACTTTCCCTTGGCCAGGAAGAATAGGGTTAAAGAACTACATAAATTTGGTATCCACATGGATGGGTCCTGATGGGATGCATACACAAGTGCTGTGGGAGCTGACGGACACCACAGTGAGGCTGCTCACAATCATCTCTGATGACTGTGATCAGGAGAGGTGCCTGAGGAAGAAAGCAAACGTCACTCCAGTCGTCAAAAAGGGCTAGAAGCTGGAGCCAGGGAACTACATGCCAGTCAGTCTCACCTCAGTCCCCAGGAAAATGATGGAACAGTTCATTCTGGAGGCCATCTCTATCCACATGAATGACAAGGATGGGATTGGAGTAGCCAGCATGGATTCATTGAAGGTAAATCACACTTGACCAACCTGATTGCCTTCTGTGATGAAACAGCTGCCTGAACAGACAAGGGGACAGCAGTGGACATTGTCTAACTCAGCTTCAGCAAGGCTTTTGACACCATCTCTCACATCATTCTCACAGGCAAACTAAGGAACTGTGGGCTGGATGAGTGGACAGTGAGGTGGATTGAGCTGAATGACAGATCTCAGAGGGTTGTAATCAGTGGCACAGGGTCAAGCTGGAGGCCTGTCCATAATGATGTCCTCAAAGGTTCAATACTGCGCCCAGTATTGTTCAACCTGCTTATCAATGACTTGGATGAAGGGGCAGAGGCCTCCTCAGCAAGTTCATCGATGACACAAAGCTGGGAGGAGTGACTGATACCTCAGAGTGCTGTGCAGCCCTTCCAAAGGGCCTCAGCAATTTGGAGAGATGGGCAGAGAAGAACTGTCTAAAATTCAACAACGGCAAGTGCAGGGTCCTGCTCCTGGCACCAGCACAGGCTGGGGGCCAACCTCTTGATAAGCAGCTCTGGGAGAAGGACCTGGGGGTCCTGGTGGACAACAGGCTGTCCATGAGCCAGCAGTGAGCCCTTGTGCCCAAGAATGCCAATGGTATCCTGGGGGACATTAGGAAGAGCATGGCCAGCAGGCTGAGGGAGGTGATTCTGCCCCTCTACTCAGCCCTGGTGAGGCACATCTGGCGTGCTGTGTCCAGTCCTGGGCTCCTCAGGACAGGGGAGACCTGGAGATCCTGGAGTGGGTCCAGTGGAGAGCAAGAAAGATGGTTAAGGCTGTGCCTGTTCAGCCTTGAGAGGAGATGACTGAGAGGACACCTCGTAAGTGTCTGTCAGTATTGAAGGAGGGATGCCAGGGGGATGGACCAGGCTCTGCTCAGTGGTTCTGGGAAACAGGACAAGAGGAATGGGCAGAAACGGATGCACAGGAAGTTCCACCTGAGCATGAGGAAGAACTTCATTACTGTGCAGGGGCTGGGACTTAGCACTGGAACAGAGAGGGTGGTTGTCCAGAGAAAGTGTGGACATGAATATCTCACTGGAGATATTCAAGGACCATCATCAAGGACCATCTGGATGCAATCCTGTGCCATGTGCTCTGGCATGACCTTGCTTGAGCAGGGAGGTTGGACCACTGTGGTCCCTTCCAAACCATTCTGTGATTCTGTGAATCCGAGTGGACCCTGGAGGTCAGACTCCTTTCCCATTCCTGTTCCACTCTGGGGCCCCGCAGTGGGGCTTGCTGCCTTGCCCTCAGGGACATCTCACAAACTGACTCCCTGTTTTCCCTAAATTGAACTCACAACCCCCATGTAAAACCTCGGAGAGCTAATGCTCAGGAGTCAACAGTTATTTCTGTCAGCTAGAACCTGCCCAATCCACTTTGTCTGTTCAAGGAGAAGGAAAATATGAGAAAACTATCAAGTTTTAAGTGAAGCATTGTGAAGTAGTGGAGCATAACTGCACAAACCTTGTTTTCAGCAGTAGATTGGATTATCTGTATATTGTACCATAAATGGGTTAGAAGTACAAGCAGGAGATGCCCTGATGTTTTTTCATATCATTCTTCCGCCGTCTTTTCTTTTTTTTTTCCTGTAAATCGTGTGTCAGGAAATCTTTGACAAACATTATTTCCATACTTAAATTGAGCAATGAATTGAAACTAGCAAAAGAAAAGGGGAAGAGAATATATTCTATAGCTGTGCCTTTTAAATTGCTTTATCTATTGATAGTTTTGTCCCATGCAAAATGCAATTTCAACAATATAGAAAGCGCAGTCTGAAAACTGAGCTCTAATTAAATCAGTAATGTTTCATTATTTCATGTGAACAATGCGAGTCTAAAGTGATCTTTCCACAGAAAAATTAAATCAAGTTCCATGTGAAAGTCTGCCATTTCAAATATATTTAATATCCTGTGTTCCTAAGAGGTTTGGGTTGCACAGAGGAGGACTGTGTGCTGTGAGAAAACTTCCCCAGAAGCAGCATTCCCATCTCCCCATCTCATCAATGCCCACCATGGAGCTGGGGAGCTCCTCAGGTTTTCCAAATGCTGTACCAGCATAATATCCCATGGATACAGGAGTGACTTCCTTGTAAGAGATGTAACTGCAGCCCGTGCTAAGTTAACAAATAGGTCTCTCTGGATGTGTAGTTAAAGTGGAACGTATTTAAAAGCTGCTGGCTTATTGTGAAATTCAGCTGCATGCACTCAGGGAGTGGGTACTGCCCCCCGCTGTGCATAAAGCATGATGGTGCTGGCACCAGGCAGGGGCTGGGGTGTCATCTGCAAATATATTCCTGCTCTAAAGCCACAGGGTTTATCTTACAGCATCCAGACCTACTGCCGAGCTGCAGGGAGAGCCCCTCCTCCAACTCTGCTGCAATTTCTGAACACAAACTGTCCCATCAGCCGGGACTTGCAGGTGTCACCCATAAATATCAGAGACCTTGCTGGTGGATCAGAGAAGACCTTTGAGGGGTATGTCCCAGCAATCCTAGACGGAAGTGGAACATTGTAGCCTATTACTTCAGGTAATATGAATTTCAAGTGACTACCCCTGCAAGGCATCCTACCAGGATGCCAGCGACGGACACCTGTGCCTGCCGAGGCTACAGCGTGGCTCTTCTCCAGTACCCGTCACCTGAAAATTGCCACTGCCTGTGCCTGTTGCACTCAATCCATTTTGCCAGCGCCGGGGTGATTGCTGTTGTTGGTGAGGAAATAGAGCTGTGGCAGTGCAGCCGGCTGGCAGAGCTGGAAGCCCCGCAGCTGCCCTGCTTCCCGCTCCTCCGCTGACGGAGCACTTCCCCACCGCCGCCAGGCAAGGGGAAAACCACGGGGAGAGCCAGTGGTGTGCATTAACAAACTCCAGCAGCCCAGGAGTCCCAAAGCCACCCAGGCACGCTTCCCTTGCTAATCCACAATTTGTGATTCTGAAGAAAAAGATGATGATGACGGCAAGGAAGGGGGAGTTCACAATTCACAAACCAATTTGTGTTGTTTCTGCAACACTGCAAAAGTGCGACTCATGAATATGCTAATGAAATTGCAATGAGAGTTTTGGCACAGTTTCATCACCTCAACTAGATTAGGGAGCAATCACACTGTGGGTTTACATGTCTTTGGGAACTGCTGGAGAGGGGGCAAATGGATCTGCAATATTTATAATTCAACAAAAATTACACTGCCTGTACCATAAAATAACAATAATGACTGTGAATTGCTTAGAAATGGCTTTTGAGTAAGCTGAGGGTTTGTTGGTAAGACCATTTCCCAGGCTGCTACACTGGTACAAAAGTCTCCTCTCCCAGAGGAGTGTGGTGCTGTAGTACAGTCGCCCTCAGAAGGAGCAAGAGGAATCTCAGAAGTAAGCACTGGTATAGAAATAAGCCCACAGATCAGATTGCTTGCTCCTGTGAATAATCCCACTGTGATGAAATCTTTCCTTGTGCCATTTCAGGTGAAATGGGAAATGCAAAAGGTGTGTTTCCTGCAGTAAACTTCTGGAGTTTTGTGCCAGTCTCTACCAGGCCCTCTTCTTGCTTTTTTATAGGCAGTCATAAACTGTCAGTGGAGCTGATCCTATAATTAGATTAACTCTTTTATTTCTGAGGCATGCATGAGCCAGGTAAGAAAGTCTTTGACTTTAGGCCACCTTTTTAAATCTTGTGCCTGCAGCTGTCACCATGATTAGAGAATGCGCAGAATGGGATGGTGCTGATTTATACCAAATGAGAAAGTTTTTCCCAAGAGGCTTCTGCAGTGACATTTCCAGCAGTGATGACTGGTTCAAAAAAAACTTCAGAAATGGGCAGGCACTGAACCCATGGTCACCAATGGAAATTTGCGTGGAGTTTTTAAGGATCCCTGTGTGCTGATTTGTTCAGGGTTTTACACGTGGAGCCTGGGACTATAAAAACAAATGCCATTGTTGTCATATGGGAAGGGGGAAAGAAATTCTTCAAACCTGATAGAAAAGAAGGTATCAATGCATGAACAGTTGTGTAAGGCACCATAAGAGTGCCTCACACTCTTTTGGAGAGAGTCATTTACCTGTTTGATACCTGGTAGGGATCTGGGACATCTAGTACTATCACCCTTGCTGGTTTATTTACTAACCATCATAGTTATTCTTTTCATTACCTCCACAGTGTAATGGTTATTTTATGAAGGCTCATTAAATTTAATGAGACACCACCAGATTTTATTGCCTTCTAATAAAATGGGTAGGGGGAGCTGTTTTCTTTCTGATTCATGCAGCACCAGAGTACCTTAAAATAGTCAGGTATTCAGCTGGGTTATGAGCAGGGCCCCTGACATTGTTTCTGCTGGTCTCCTTGGGGAACATCAGCGATTAACAGCTATTCAAATAAAGATGTGCACAGGGATATGCCTAGATAGGTAAAGGGGTTTATTTTACATACACACCTATTATATTGATAGATAGATAGATAGATAGATAGATAGATAGATAGATAGANTAGATAGATAGATAGAAATATATGATAGATAGAAATATATAATAGATATAGATATATTTTAATATATGTTAGACCTAGGCACTTTTTTTTTTCCAATGGAAGATATTTCTACCAAAATAGAAAGGTATTGTTGGAGTATCTGCTCAGGAGCTTGTCAGCCCCCAGAAAAAATAAATTGTCAAGGTCCTCAGCAGGTGACCTGACAAAGCAAGGATAGTTTCTCCTAGCAGAGAATCAGATTCAGATTCAGACTGCTTGGCTTATTTGTTTACTTATTGCACAGTTGTCCATTGCAAGTACTCATTTTATTTTTGTTTTTTAAATGTGGGAGATAAATCTTGGAACACTTGGTGAAAAAATGCCTAAACCCAAGAAGGAAATCAAGCAACAGTCTTCTATAAATATCTCTTTGTGACATGAGCAAGAAGATGGATTATAGGCCTCCTCTTCCAGTGGGATATTTACTGGGAGCATCATGTCACTTAAATAAGAAAAATAAAACAAACTCCCAAAAAACTGAAGCGAGCTTCTTGGTAAGCCTCTTGATAAGCTAAGATGACTGGGAAGGGAAAGTCCAGTGCAATCGTGGCTTGTGTCTGAATCACCTGCACTGCAAGGAAAACTACAGAAAGTGAGGCAAGTGCTCGTTTGGATTAGTCCTGATGGAGGTATTGGGGAAGAATTTGTCTGGCCCAGTCAGCAGCTAACTCTGGTCTTGGGGTGAGAGGAGAGTCTCAGGGTGGTTGTGGGGGGAGAGCACGAGGAAACAGTGATGTGGCATGCAGGGATAGCAGGACACCAGCAGCATGTACCAAAAATACTGCTTTAATAAAGCAATACATTTAAAAATACAAGGCAAACCCCAAAAATGCTACAAGAGAAAGTCTCTCTCCTGCTGATGTTTTATGCTGTAGTTGGAAGCTGTGAGTGTCTGAAATCACTCTATTAAGACAGAAAAAATATACATAAAATACCTTGGAATTTGGTGACTGTGTTGTAACTTGAGTAGCAGAACAACCAGATTTAGGCTCTCTGAAAAATGTGTAGTGATGCAGCTTTGCTGCCTCCCAAGTGAGCAGCCTGAGGAAATTAAACTCTTCCATATAAAACTGGTTGAATTATTCATTATAAATAAATTATCCAATAAATGTAGCCCTTTCAGTGATCATAAATAACTAACAACCCGATCCTGATTTCAGTAGATGTTTTTGGTACCCAGAGGTATGTGAAGGGGCTGTTTCTTCTGAGGGTACCTCACTAGGTATTGTTGTGCCATTCACACTCTTTTCTTTTAAGATGAAAATAACGTTAGTGACCAGGTGCTGCGAACTGATCATTCAGGTTTTTCGTTGTTTAGTCTGGCATATAAGTTCCCCAGCTCTCTCTTCTTCACTTCTTTCCCTCTGGTGACTTGCCTGGTGCTCCAAAACCTTCCTGTGTCTCAGTATCCCTTAGCCCTCAGATGGCTTGCCTTTCCTGGTGACTCCAGTCACATTTCCATGGTGAGTCAGACTGGGGGCTTTAGAGTATGTCCTGGTGCTCTTGGGCAATTGTTCTGGTGAAATGGTCATGTTGGGAACATATATCCATAAGTCACACCATTATCCCTGCATGTCAGTGATTCATCCAATACCTATAGTTTAATCATCACTACAAGCCCTTATTTCTAGCCTGATGTTCTGGCTTGATTTTATATGTTGAACTGATTAGGAATTTTCACTACAGTGCAGGATTTTGCTGGAAAAAATATCTGCCAAGCCACATTTTTCCTCTAGGAACCATAGTTTGAGTGAAGTTCTCCCATAGAAAGTGTCTATGAAGGAGATTGGAATTATACATCCAGTTTGGAAAGACATGAGAGATGAGAATCTTGATCAGTTAGAGGTCCAGTAGTGAGAGTATTTCCCTAAAAAAAGGATGTCTGACCTCTCTGCTCAGCTCTGATGTAGTTGCTGACTCAAAGATGAACAGCTCCATCCAGAGAGAACTCCCACACCACAGTATCCTGCAGCCCAGCAGCTGGGGGATTGCACAGGGGAAAGGAGACACAGGGAGAGGTCTTTGCTTTCCCTCAGAAGGGATAATGGGATGCAAACCAAGGTCTCTCATTTCCATGGTCTCTTCTATCTTTTATCTTCTATCTTTTTTTTATAAAATGAACTTTTGGAAAGAATATCTGGATTTGTGAAGTGCAGAGTGCATAGTATTATGAAAGTTCACAAACACTTGCCAGATCAGGAACTGCCTTCCCATTCAGTTCAGCACTCCTAAGCAAAGTATTGCTGCGTTTTCCAAACAAGTTTTGTTGTCTCTGTGAGTTGGCAATATCCATCCCAGGAAAATGCCTCACCATCCATGAGTCCTGCTGATTTAAATGATCTCACCTCCAGCATGCATTCAGACATTGAGGCTGGTGTTCCTCAGAGCAGGGCAGAGCAACCCTGGGATCTCTGTGACAGGACAGAGGAAAGAGTAGCAGGAAACCCAGATGCCAAATCTTGCAAACAAAAAAAGAATTCAAACGAACCAAGGGCTGTATTTATGCCTGGCCAGTGTAAAGCCAGAGGAGCTCCTGTAGCTTGATTTGTGAAACTGACAGTAAGATTTCTTCTCTGATACATACCCTATATCCTTATCATAAAGGGAGCAGTTGAGAGGTGTGTAAAAGAAACCTGTCTGTCCTCATTAAAGTTGAGTATAGTCTATTTTTGCTTTAATGCAGTGATCTAATTAACCTTTAGCCAGAATTAAAATGACCTTGAATTGGCCTTGTGACCTCCAATGCTTAATGTTGTTAACTTTAAACAAGCTTTTTGGGGTGGTCAGAAGCAGCATCTGTTAAAATGGCCAAAAGGTCGAATCCATTTACTTAAATACACCTCCTGCACGCATTGCTGGTGGGTGTGCTGCCTGCGTTTATAAAGGGATAGAAGATGTATCTTGGAGGAGAAAGGGCAGTTTGTCTACGAGAAACCATGTGAGGAGGGTGAAAAACGGCTCTGAGGATATGGTTTCACCATCTCGTTTTATTTCCTCTAGCAGTAAGCCTCTTCGGGTATTAATTTTAAGTTCTGCTGTGTGCAGATGATTTTAAGTCCTGCTGTGTGCACTGTGGAAAAAATGCTGCTGCTCGGTGGGCTCTGCAGCTGAGGTTACTGCGAGGAAGGTGTGAGGTTGCTGAGGAAAGTGTGAGGCCGGTGGCCGCTTATCCCGGGCAGGAGGTGCCACGTGGAGCAGCACTGTCACATTTTGGGCTGAGGTTTATGTTCCATTGGAGTCTGAGAAATACACGTTCATGTTTAAAAAGGAGATGCCCAGTGCCTAAGAAGAAGTAGGTGCCCGGCAGATTTCCTGGACCACAAGGTCACCGGTGGAAATTACTTTAAAAAACCAAAACCAAACCGCACTGTCAGGGCGAGGAATTTCAAAGGCAGCATGTAAAGATTTAGACGAGAACAGTCTGTTCAGGCGCCTCCTCTGATGGATATTAAGGCGCTGGGACGTTCTGTACAGAAGTCGTTTTGGCTCTTGGCATCGTGCACCGCCCCGCGTGTGGCGATGCCGCGGCCGGGCCGGGGTCCCGGCTGGGGGTGGGGACCCCGCCGTGCCCCGCGTGGGTCATTTCTGCCGTCCCCGCGACAGCGACATCACTGTCAGGAACGCTGTCGGTATTGCCGCGACCGTCCCGGTTCCCGGAGCCTTTCCCGAGGCTGCTCCTTCTCCTTCCCCTGCGCAGCGCCGGCCCTGGCACGCCGGCTGTTTGCAGTGCATTACCATAGTACATTAACATTTGTAATGCGGCGATTATTTTACATAATCGATACCATCAAGTTCCTTTTCTTGGGGACCCTCGTGTTTATTTACACTTATTCCACACACGTCAGCTCCCATCAGGAGCAAAACCGATTTTCTTGTCCTACATCTGCTCTCGGGATAACCTTAACTCGCCGTAAATCCATCGGCGCTGCCGCCGCCGTGAGCCCGGTGTGATGTGAGGGCGTGGGGAGCGCCCCAGTTCCTCCGGCCCCAAACCGGCCCCGAGCGCAGCCGGACGGGAGGGAACGAGGCGGCCGCGATATTAATTGTTGTTATTATTGTTTATTATTATTTCTATCGCGGCAGTTTCTGTTTATGGCGTGATGCATTTGAGCCCGAACGCATTAGGTGCGTTATTCATTGGGTACATTTGTCAGAACATGCATGTGTATAAAGAACTAATGATCCATATTAAATTAATGACGCTATAAAAAAGAAAAATACCCCATACATGCAGTTTATGACGGCAACTCCCGACTTTGATAAACCATAGAAAAGACTTAATCAGATGAAGCATTGGACTGTTCCGTCTCCAAAATTACATTTCTCGAAATGTGCTTGTACACAATGTTGGTTTTATTAAAACAAATTAATTCAGTCATTAAGGAATCATACGGCAAGTGTCTCATAAGTCAGGACCTCCAGTGTAACAAATTGATTAAATGACTGTGTAATAGTCTCTTTAAACAAATCTAGTGTAACAAGTTAATAGATCTGCTCAATTACCATGCTGGGGTGATGAGGATGTGGGCAACTCTCTCATTAAATCCGAGATGGACTTGGGGGTGCGGAGGGGGGCGGCGCGGAGGTGCGTGTCGGTGGGGCAGGGCTGCGCCCCCGCAGCCCCGGCCAGGAAGGGACCGGGGAAGGTGCTGGAGCCGGAGCCGGGCGGGGATGGCTGCGGGCTCCGGGCAGGGCCGCCCCACGATCGCGCCGGCGGGCTTCTCCTGACACCCCAGAGCCGGGGGCGCGGGCGGAAAATCTATTACCCCACTGCCATTTTGTTAAGTGTTTGCTCCCCGTTGTGACCCTGCCACTTTATCTGTTGATTTTTATTTTCTGAGTGCATGTTGCCCATATGTTACTCTAATAGTTGCTATAATTCTTGAGCAATAGGGCTCGTATTTTGCTGAGCTGAATTAAAAAGAATGCACTTTAATAAAAAACCCGAGCAATACACTAATGGCTTGACATTGATGTATTTGCATAAAGATGAATTATATGGGCTCGCTTGACACGACTTTTAATAAATGATCGAGGACGTTATTACAGGGATGCACTTGGGTGTGCGGAAGCGGGTTATTGCCGCGGGGCCGGTGCCAAGCGCTCCCCGCATCCGGCCGGTCCCGGAGGGCAGCGCGGCCACCGATCGGCCCCGCCGAGCGCCTCCCGCAAGCCTCGGGCCTCTGGACAAGGCTTGAGCCTCCGGGGGATGCGGAGAGGCGCGGTGCTGCCTGCTCGTGCCCTTGTATCAATGATTTTATTCTTATCAACCACGTTCTCTGGGGCGCGGAGCCGCTGCCGAGCCCTGGGTGCGGGGTGCCCGCTGCTCCCAGCGGCAGCGCCACCGCCTCCTCCTCCTCCTCCCCCGGCAGATGTTTGCATCCCTCACGGAGACTTGTAACCGCTGTTGGAGACAGCTGGCAAGCGCCGCCAGAAACGTGTATCTGGGAAATACCTATCGGTGCAGAAGGTAAAGGCGGAGCTGCAATTAGGAGGGAGCAGTTCATCTTACTTTTTAATTTGCGGCTAGCGACGCCGGCTCTGAGCGGTGGATCCCGCAGCAAGCGCCTCTTCCAGCGGTGCCTCTCCCCGCGGCCGCGATGTGGGAAAGGATTCGGGCCGGGGCTGAAAGCCCATCACCCTCATTTAACCCCAGGGTTCTCTGGCCTGCGGGACGGCTCGTGTCCCTAAAGCAAAGCCTCGGGGCGGCTGGCAGGGGTACAACCAAAGTCTTGCACCAAACAACTTGGCGGCAGCAAACGGAGGGAGAGCGGAGGGAAGACGCCGTGTGTGTAATGTGGGAAGCGTTAAAAATTAATAGCACTGAGAAGTGATGAGGGATAACGGGATTTCAGGAGCTCATCACAGGAGGCCACGCCTGAGGGAAAGGGCGGGAGAAGCCATCGCTCGCTGGAATGGTCGCGCTGTCCCCGCGTGGCTATCGGTCTGGGCATCCCTCTGGCGGGGTGTAGGCATTGCCTTGCCTGCTGCCTGTGCCGGGGGCTCTGAGCGGGAGTTGTTGGAATGAGAGAGCCCGAAGGCCTCGGGGCTGTGACAGCGCTGCTGTAGGGCCTTGTCAGAGGCCGGGTGACAGCGGCCTACGGACTGGGCTTCCCCACAACGCACACGCCACGAATAGAGCGACCCCTTCATTACCCCGCAGTCGGAGAGCTCTTCCTTTTCCCCCTCCCTGCGGCCACTCCCGCCCGCCCGCAGTCCGTGGGCTTCCCCTTGTAACCTCCGTCCCCCCTGCGGCACGGCGGCGCGGATCCTGCCCGCGTCCATATGTCCGCATCCATATGGACGTGTCCCGCAGGCAGCAGCTGCCGGCCGGGAGCGGGGTACCCTCTTTTGCTTCCCGTACTTCTCATGCCTTCCTCCCTCCATCCCTCCCCTCAGTCCTGCGGTGCCCACGGCTATTGGGCCTGGGGCGCTTCTACGGGGAAGAAAAGTTTTCTCTCTGCCCACGGCGATGCTCTCTGGGGCTGGAGACGGACCGCAGCGGGTTCCCTTTGCGGAGTACCTCGACAAAGCAGAGGGACTGGAAAAGTAGGGAGGATGCTTTGGGCACCCTGGGATTGCACAGCCGGGAACTTGTTCCGCGGCATCTTCTGCACCCCAGAGAAGGCACATGGCAGGGACCAGGGACAGAGTAAACCCAGTAACAGCCGCCTCTATTTCCCCTGAGCCAGGAAATCCCAGAAAAAGCTGCCTTTATTTTCGCTGAACCTGGAAATCCCGCACACAGAAAGGGAGCAGGCTTTAAAACCGAGGGCTCTGTGGCAGAAGGAAGGGAAAGCCAAAAGCTGCGTGCGAAGGGAGCTCTCGGGACCGGCCTGCCGTGGTCTCCCACCGCTTAGGCAGGGACCGGCCCGCCCAGCTCCCCACGCGTGTGCGCGGCCGCTTTCTCCCCGCGGGGGCTTCGGCCCGGGCCCGAGCTCGGGGCGGCAGCCGGGGAGCGGCTCCGCCGGCCCCATTCTCTATGGACATGGCTGTGCAGCACTTTTTTAATATCGTTATCCCGGAGTTCATACAGTTCCGCCACAAATTCCTGCCTGCACGAAGAGCTGAGCCGAAACTGCGGCTGATCTCGGCCAGGCAGGCCCCCGCCTCGGGGGGAACCTCGCACCCCGTGAAGCTCGCTGACATTTGTCTTTTAATTGTTCGCCGTGCTGTCCGTGGCAGCGATCCCGAGGTTAGCTATTGAATCTCTTCCTAAAAAGTCCTTTTCTGGAGCCGGCTTTGGCTTCCAAAACATGTCCTGAAAAGGGGGGCCGTGCGCTCGTGTGAATCCCCTGCTCTTTTTTCCAGCGCCCCAGACAAAACCAACCTAACCAAGCGGGCAGCGTTGGGCTCTTTTTCCTGCGATTCCACTTTGACGGTGCCAGCTGCAACTGGTGGCCAGCTGGGTCTCTGTGCAGAAGTAAATTAACTGGAAAGCCTCAGTCGGTGCTGCGGTGAACTGGAAAAGGGGCCGGGGACCGCCCGAGCGCTGGCGGCAGGCCGGGAGCTCTCGGGAGAGCCGGGGCCGGGCTGCAGGGGAGCGGGGCCGGGCTGCGGGAGAGCGGGGCCGGCGGAGTGGCCACCGGGAGACAGGGCTGAGGGAGAGCGGGAGGTCCTATCCCGGCGGAGACCCAGCCGGGCTCCGGCGGGTCCCCACCCCGGTGATCCGAACCCCGCGGTATTTTGGTCTCTCTCCCGCCGCCCCGCAAAACCCGCGGGGAAATTGTAACGGCGTGAGCCGGCAGGGCCGAGTCAGCTCTCTGGGAAACGACCGGCCTTTCCCTTCGTGCCGTCACGAGTTGGGAAAGACTGGGGTGGCGATGGGAGTGTCGGTGGACGATGGGCAGCCCCGGGTACCCCGGGCAGGAAGAGCCGGGGCAGCCGCGCCGAGGCAGCCGCAGAGCGCCGGGCTCGTTCCCTCCTCCCGGCCCCGGCATTGTGTAAGCCGAAAGAGGAGTAAAACGCTGCTGTATTTTTTTTATTTTCTTTTTTTTCTCTCTCTTTGTTTTCTATTTAGAAAATTATTCCCAAATAGAATTTTTTATTTATTTTTTTCCCTTCAGAATAGCTGGCCCTTTTTCTCTCTAATGTCAGCAATTCTATTTGCTCTGCTGGTCCTTGGGAAGGAAAAAAAAAGAAAGAAAAAAAAGGCGATTGTTTCTGGACTGTTTAGATATGGAAATGATTGCCTTGGATAATGAGTTTCAATTTAAACCACTTGTTCTGGTATTGGGTCTATTTGTTCTAGACGCTTAGCCGGGCTCTTATTTTATCCACTGTTTTCTTCTTGGAAAGCGGTTTCTTTCCCATAATAATGGTAACGCTGTGCCGTTAATGAAACCCTGCGTCGCCCGCTCTGAAAAAGTTGAAACAGCCTAATTTAGGCTGAGCCGAACCGCTCCAGTGGTCGGGTGGAAACTGCCTTCCCGGTCACGTCCCCAAACAACCAGCGGCTTATTTTATCTGTATCCTTCTTGAATTCCCACAGCAAAATGGTCAAGTTCCATTCTTAAAAAAAAAAAAAAAAAAAAAAAA
>VXBB01000838.1:712931-779575 GCA_013399915.1 Illadopsis cleaveri | reverse complement strand
TCTCTTCTCTTCTCCTGGCTTTTCTTTTATTTTCCCCTCTTCTCTCTTCTCCTTTTCCCCTCTCCTTTTTCCTCCTTTTCCTTTCCATTTTTCTTTTCCCTCTTCCTTTTTCCCCCCTCTTTCCTCTTCTTTATATTTCCCCTTCTCCTCTCCTTTTCCTCTCCTTTTCCTCTCTTTCCCTTTTCCTTTCCCTTTTCCTTTCCTTTTTCTTTTCCCTTTTCTTTACCCTTTGCCCTCTCCTCTCTCTTCTCCCTCTTTTTCTCCATTTTACTTTCCCTTTTTTCTCTTCTTTTCTCTCTTCTTTTTAATTTTCTTTCTTGCTTTCCCTTTTCCTTTGTTTTATCCTTTTTCCTTTCATGTTTTATTTCTATTCTTTAAATTTTAATTTATTTTTCTACATTTTATTTACTTTTCCTTTACTTTCTCGTTTCCCTTTCCTTTTTCCATTCCTCTCTCCTTCTCTTTTTCTCTTCTCTCTCTCATTTAATTTTGCGTTCTATATTCTTCTGTCCTTCCCCCTCTTTTTATTCTTTCTTTCTTTCTTTCTTTCTTTCTTTCTTTCTTTCTTTCTTTCTTTCTTTCTTTCTTTCTTTCTTTTCTCTTTCTTTTTCTCTTTCTTTCTTTTTCTTTTCCTTCCTTGCTTCCTTGTTTCCTTTCCTTCCTTTTTCCTTTCTCTCTCTCTGTCCCTCTCTCTCTGTGCCTTGGGAGCGACCCCAGAGAGCGGAGCCGCTCTAGTCCCAGTCGGGCCGGGCCTGCCCCGGCTCTTCCTTGGGATGCGGGTGGTGTGAACTGACTCGGCCCTTCCCGCACGCCTCTGGGCCGTGTGGATGCTCTCTGTCCTCGCTGGAACCGGATGGGTTTGTGCCGCCGGGCACTGCCCGGTGTTGTACACCCGCGGCCCTCGGTACCAGCGAGCCCCCTCGACACTTGTGCCCAGTGTCCCCGGCTGCTCACGACTCTTCCTAAGGATGGAAGGGAAAAAAATCCCTTTTCCTAGCCTAAGGATGGAAGGGAAAAAAATCCCATGTATCCTCTAAAGAGCATTCCACGGAAGAGTGATGCAAAATCACCCTGAGCAATTTTTACCCTGTGCTGTCGGTGCCCGTGTGTTGTACTTGTGGGGGACTTTATTTTCCTCGAGGGTGGAAAAACGGGATGGTGTGAAAATTAATTTTATTTTAATTACGAGCCTTAGTTAAAGCGGAGGCACGTTGGTCCTCTACCTGCAACGATGTTTCCTTCTATTTCTAAATAACTCCTTGTTGCTCTGAATTGGTTTAGTTTAAATTATAAAACTGCATAATACACTTGGAGAAAGGGCGCGTAGGATCTTGCCTCGCCTTAACTTTGGCACAGCCACGCGAAGGGCATCTCCGGGAAGCTCTAGTTAAATCTCCGAGTTTTAATTTAATTTTTTTCGTCCTCTCGTCACTTCGCAAATATTCTAAAAGTAAAACCGAAAAAAGTGCTATCCTGCTGGTTGCAGAGGAACCAGCGGGCGCTCGGCCGCGGCAGCCCCGCACGGCCGGCCCCGCAGCCCAGGCTCGGCTCCGGCAGCGAGCGTGGAGAGGGGGGAGCCGCCTCTGAAAGAGTCCGATTTGCATCTGAATTAACGCGGAGAGAAATGCTAAACCACGTTTGGAAGTGATGAGGCAGGCACCAGGCGGCCCCGCTGCGTGTCCAGCACCCAGGGGAGCCTCTTTCCTCCCTCCTGCAGAGGAGACGGTGCGGGGGCAGGGGCTCCCCCCGGCCCGGACCCGCTGCCTCTCTCTTCGCAGCGCCCCGAGGGAGCTCTGCCAGGGCCGGGGACCGGCAGCGGCGGCAGCTTCGGCCGCGGGTCCACGCTGGAGCGGGGGAAGCGGGCCCTGAGCCCTCGGCGCGGTCCTGCCGGGCCGGCCCGAGTTGCGATACCGCCCGGGGCTGTGCGGGCGGCGGGCGCTGCCAGCCCCGAGCTCGGCCCGGCGGTACCGGCGGTATCGGCCCTTTCCTCTCGCTCCGCGCCTCCTTCCCGGCCCGGGCGGGAGTTCGCCGCCCGGCACCTCTCGGCTTGTCTTCTAGCGGAAGAAAAACAAAACAATCCCTCCAGCACGAGCGCTTTTCCTCCCTTTCTGCTGTAAGGAAGTGATGGCATATTGAAAAAACGAGTGTTTATTTGGGGGGCTCCTCGCGCAGCTTCTTCACTAAAGACAGCATCGCAGGCGGGATGGCGCCCATAGGGCTGCCCCGCATGAGAAACTGATTCAAAAGCAGACGCCAGAATTGCTTCCTCTCTGTCTTTAATAACTGAAATATTCGAAAATATATATGTTTGGTTCATTTTCCATACTCTGCGTCTGTTTTCTCTAAGCTAGGGCAGTCAGTCCCTGAGCTAAAGTAGTCAGGCAAAGTAACTCAGGAGGCAGTCGGGGCTGTGCTGCGCCGCTCGGCAGCTGAGCAGCGGCTGGGGGACGACGTGAGCGCCCCAGGCAGCGGCAGGGGTGAAACCCATCCCAGAAACGAACTTCACTAACGGGGTGAGCAGGCGGCAGCCTGGAAACGCCGCAGCCGAAGAGATGGGGCTACTGACCGGACCCGCTGCAGCCGGGGCTGCCCACCAATACCCGGCTGCGTTTCACTAGTTTCACGGGGTCTCATCCTAAGCGCTTCTCCGCTTCAGACAGACCAACCACCAAATCCGATAATGAACGAGAGAACAGCCGCCAGGGCGAGCCGGGGGAGAGGAGGAGCGAGCGGCCGGCCCGCGGCCGGGGCAGCGGGGAGCAGGGGGAACGGCATCCCGAAGGATGCAAAGCAGTGAGAGGAGGGCAGTGCCCTCAGAATCCCCTCGGGGCCTCGGGGGAGCAGCCTGCAGAGCCCCGGGAACGGCAGGGTAGCAGGGACAGTGGGGTCCCGGCCTGCGAGGGGCGGGGGCTGGGAGCAGGGAGGGGCTGAGGTGCGATGGGGAGCCCGGCCTCCCTGGGAGGAAGCGTAGAAGAGGTGTGAATGAATTCACAGGTACATAGAAGGAGCGTTGTCAGAAAAAAAAATCAAAACAACAACAACAACAAAAATCTCCTGTAGTTATTTGTTTGTTCGTTCGGGGCATAGGGAGTACGAGTACTGGAGCAGCTGTGCCTCCAAAATTCACTTCGACCGGAATGGTCCCAACATATCTGAAAGGGAAAAAACCCCAACCAAACCATGAGGACGCCTAAAATTAAAAGGTCGAACGTGCTTTGGCATTGCAGGGTCAGATGTTCTTCAAGCTGGCGAGACAGAACCCGCAGTGCAGCGCCGTGCCGCCCGCGGGGTCCCGCTGTGCGCGGGGTGCTGCCCCCGAGGGGAGGGCTGGCTCTGCCCCACAGAGCTCTTCCAGCCCCCCAGCAGTGGGGACAGCGAGCCCCACCTTGCCCAGCTTTTTCCCTAATAAGTCGTCATGGCTGTGAGGGGAGCCTGTCTGAACTAAATCAAGCAGTCGTTTTATTTAGCAAATAAAATTTTTTGCCACTACCATATGTTCCTCATTGCGAGCAAGCAGCCAGTTGCTTTCCTAAAGTGGTGGATAGGTACGTACACACCTTTTTGTTGTAGCAGCACTGTAAAGCCACTGAATCATTTGTTGCCTGCCCTACATCGTGGGAAGGAACTGAGCCAGGAAAGCATAATGTTCTTCTGGGTGCTAATTCGAACTCTTAATCAAGATCTGATTACCAAAAAGGAAGACAGAGCATAAAAGCGCTATAAAGATTTAAATTTTTTTCTATCTTGGCCATAACTCACCCCACAAATGTGTCCATTATGGCATTCACTCTAGCAGGAAAATTGTGATGTTGTTGCAAGATTCCCTACAGCAGAGCTGCTGCCAATGATGATGAATAATCTCGGTCCATATGCTAGCTCTATACATCTCTACAGCACCAGCCTGCTCTCATCCTCTTTCTGCTTCCTCAAAAACACAGGATATTTGAAGAACAGTAAAAGCTAATTAAAAATAGTTAATAGGTTAATCAGACTTGGTCTTATATTTATCTAATGCAGAGCACTGATTCTTTAGTGATGTAGCCTGAGGCATTACCACGAGCCAAGAAAATGAATCAGACATTTAATGGAGATGTGGAAACGGAAATTTCTTGTAAGACTACAAAATCGCACGCCAATAATACACTGAAATATAATAAATTTATCATTAAAATACCACGCATGAAATGCCATCCTGTGTCCTCTTGCTGGGCGATAAACTGAGACAAAGCCGGCCAGAAAAGTTTTCGGGAGACGGGCCTTTGGCTACATCTCACCTGCCTTTTCGCATTCTTGTCCCAGAGTGTCTGCCCGCGGAACTCTTGGTGAAAACCGAAGTCAGAGGCGTCACTTCGCGGGTGACCCCACTGCGGACCGCCTGGGTGGCTCTTCAGGATGCCGAGGACCATGAAACGCTGCCAGCTCTCTCCAGGGGCGAGCTGGAGGCGTCCCGCTGGGACTGGAACCGCTCTGAGTTACTTACTTGTTCTGACCGCGCAGGAATGGAATTTGTGCGGGGAGCAGCTTTCCCTTTCCAGCTGGTGGCGGATGCTGCGAGCTCTGCCTTCCCCGGGGGCTTCCAGCCACTTCTGAGCACACGCTCCCGTCACTTTGCCGCGCACTCTGTCCGAAATTCTCTTTGCATTTACAGTGGAGCGTATCCAGAGTAACTGGGAGCGGAGGCTGAGGCTGAGACTGAGTGGGAACAGGACACGGTCATTGCCTTTTTAAAACAGCTGCGAAGAGGAGGGTGCTGCACGCTGCTGCCTGCACTCGCCTCTGTTACCACTTCAATATTTTTTAATATGCTTTGCTTAAGTGAAATATTCAAGCATTTTCCGTATCCTCAGGAAGGCAAAATATTTTTCTCGTTTCTGGAACATTGAGAATATTTGCTGCTGAAGCGGAGCAGTTACTTTTACTTTTGATTTGTGATCGTTGGTTCAGCCTGACCCCTGCTGGGGGAAAGCCAAGAGTAGAGTTACGGAGTGTCTATCCGGAATCCACAGGTTCACCAGAGACCATTCCTGGCTCAGTCCTGCTCCGAGCCCCATTCCCACCCCCGGCCCGTGCCCTGCTCAGGCTCTGCCCACTCTGCCCCCTCCCCTCTGGGCAGTAAAAGCCGTACCTGAAGTTTGTCCACCTCACACCTCGAGAACCTGTCACCACCTCCACTGTCACATAACGATTTAATATGGCCACAGGGGCCTGCTGGAGCTGCAGCCATCCCTCTGCTGGCATCCTGGCTCCAAAGCCCTGCTAGCAACAGCCCTGTGGCATCACTGATTTCCAGCTCTCCGTCTATCCTAATTAGTGCACAACAGATTTCTCAACATTCCCATGTTTGTGTATTCCTGTGTGGTGCTACCAAACACTGCAGCCAGCACAGATGTGCCCGTGGTGTGACCTGGCACTCAGACAAGGCATTTCCCTCTAACCTGCTGAGGACTGAAGTTCCTGTGGTAGGGATGGCCCTTCTCTCCATCTGGGAGCAGCAGCAATGGGGCTGCTGCTGCCTCTGCACACCTCAGTCTGTGGTGTGATTCTGGTGGGAGGCCTGCTCCATTTCCAGGTGGGAACTCCGCGGGGACTGGATACATGTAACTGATCAGCCCCAGGCAAGGAAACGATTTTGGAAACCCACTGTTAACAGTGATGCCAAAGTGTATGTGCCATAGGCCAGGTGTGCAACAGCAGGAACAAGAAACACTGGTGCTCCATCTCCCTCATTCATCTCTGCCTAAGGGCTGTGCAGGTGCCACTCTTCTAGAGTCACCTTCCTTTTCCCTTTCACTGAGCATTGCTGCACAGAAACTTCCCACTCTGCAGTGTGTGTGCACATGAGATGTGGATAAAGATACAGTTTAGGCCCAATAGAAGTTCACCCATCATCCCCCAGCCCTGGCTGACCAGCTCAGCCTGCCAAGCACCTGCAGGGCAGTGAGTGCCCCCACAACTGTTGGATATGGATCCAGGCACTGCCCTGGCATCCACGTGAGGGATTTCTAGATGTGGATAACCACATATCCCCTATGGCTAAAATTAATGCCTGGCTTTACTTGGGTCTCACATTAGCAGCAAAAATGTATGGAAATCTAATTGGCAGAGCTGGAGCTTTTATACAGTTTCTTTCACTCTGTGAGACAAATATATGTACACTAGGCCATCGCTGCTATTGATCTTTAAGCAGCCCCATGGAAATCAGCAGTGAGAGCTTTGCTTAGAAATTGTTGGCACGGGGTGGTCCAGTGTCAGGGAACTGAAAATCATTAAACTGATTATCTAAATGGGGGTGGGAGGGGGAAAGCAGAGGCAGTGGCTATCATTATGTGCATAATTTTATGATTTTTAGAAAATCATATTTCAGCATTTTCTATCACATCAAAGGCTCTCAGGGCCACATTGATTAGCAGATTCAGCCCAAAGGACGCAGAAAACCACTGACAGCAGTATACCTCGTACCACGACTTTGTTTAAGAAAAGATCTCGCTTTCTCCGTTTCAGTTTCAGTGTATCCGAAACGAGTCGAGGGAACATCGGCGGTGTCAGGAGCACGGGGAGCTCGGGGAGCAGGGCTGGGACGCGGTGCAGCTTCTGGGGCGCCCGGCGATCCCGGGGCTGGTTCCCGGCGCTGCCGTGCTCGCTCCGGCAGCTCCACCTAGCGAGGAGCGCTCCCGGCCGCTGGAAACCACAGGAAGGTACAAATCAATTTATCCAGTCAGGAAGGACAGCGTACGTCTGCCTGCTCCATGCCAGTGAAGGCTGTTGTGCAGTAATGGAAGGGGCAAGAGGATCTTCCTGAATGGGCTAAGGCTGGAGCCTTTACCATTGCTTTTGGTGTGCTGCTTTTGGGCAGTGCTTTTTGGTGTCCTGCTGTTGGAACTTCCTGGAGCAGAACAGCTTGGAGTACCCTGAGCAGGAAAGAGTTACTCCCCTCCTTCCCTTCGAGGTGAAGTGCCATCCAGGCCTGCAAACTCCACTTTACTGGCGCCAGCAACAGAATGGGGATTTGTTAAAGGGAATTGTGAGTGCTGTGCCATAGACTGAGGGGATGTGGTGGCTTCTGTCAGGCTCGACCCCATTTTCTGGTGGAGAGAATGAAGTGCTACACACGACAGAGGCAGCAGGCTCACAGCTGGGGATGACTCTGTGCAGGGAAGCACAGCATGGCTGGACCTGCTCTCCAGAGGTGTGAGGGAGCTGCTGAGAAAGCAGGAAAACTGATGGTCAGATTTTTCTGTGAGAAGCTGAATCCTTAGGGGAACTGTTCAGTGTTTTTGGTACATTTTTTTGGTTTGTTTGTTTGTTGTTGATTTTTTTTTCCCTTGTTATTCCCTCTCTAGTAAAGGATCGGCTGTGGGAGAACAAATAAGAGATAGGGCCGAAGGCAATCTTGCCAATACATTGCAGCTGTGTTAATTACCAAAGAGTGGGAACAGCCTTGCCCTCATAGTCATGGGTGTGATAAAAGAGGGAGTGAGCGAGCTGGTTNGTCATGGGTGTGATAAAAGAGTGAGTGAGCGAGCTGGTTGGGGTCAGTTGGAGTCTGCTGGCCGTGCTGTGAGGAGGGAGGGATGGGAGGTTGTGTGAGGGATAGAAAGCATTAGTTGGCCATGCCAGGGACAGGAAGGAGTAAGCTGGAACTGCAGAAGGAAGACAGAAATAGGGAAAGAGCCTGAGGTGTGTGGAGCTGCCCATGGGAGGTTACATAGAAAAGGTGTGAGAGACTTTTAGACAACACTGTGCTGATGCTTGGAGCTTTCTTCAGTGTTAGTTGTACCTCCTCCATCATCTGGGCAATGTAATGTGGGCAAGATTGCCTTCAGCACTATCTGTATCTGTCCCCCCACAATTGGAGATGTAGACCACTAAAAAGCCTGCATCCAGAAGGGGCAATTTCCCACTGTGAGAGTTTGAATCCTAGTTCTTGCCCCAGTTTGGAGTGGCAATGCCAAGAACTCTTGGGATAAAGCATACTGCTGTTTCCTACCTGACAGAGGAAACTGTCATTTCTCTACAGGTTTCTCAGTCAT
This sequence comes from Illadopsis cleaveri, assembly GCA_013399915.1. Classification (NCBI taxonomy): domain Eukaryota; kingdom Metazoa; phylum Chordata; class Aves; order Passeriformes; family Timaliidae; genus Illadopsis; species Illadopsis cleaveri. The sequence continues at coordinate 771,545 of VXBB01000838.1, read as the reverse complement.
CTCTATCAACTCCTGCTCTGATTACATTCACACTTTCCTTTTTGTCTCTCATAACCAGTGATGTCAAGTCATGTTCTGCAGCTTGCATGAACCTCTAGTGGCATTTGGGACAGGACAGCAGGGGATTCTTTGCTGTAATAAGATACTCAGGTAATTTCTTGCAGTACTGTCTTTGGCTGGGTGTCATGAGGGCATGAAGGATGCTGTTCAGAAAGCACTGTGCTGGTACAGCAGCTGGCTGAAACTGAGTCTTCTTGTGCTGGCAAACAGGGAATTTCTTTAGTTTGCAATTGCATGAAAAAAAAATTACCTAGATCAAAGAGTGAGTGAGCCTGAAGATACGATTCTGGACTTCTTTCTTTTGTTTTGGCTTTACACTGTGGGCTTTAGGTAAGCAGACATTTGTCTGGCACAACAATAGAAGCAGTAGAAAGATACTTGCTATGGTTGCTTTCCATTCCCATTTTTGGTCCTGCTCTTCTGGCAGTAGCTAACTGAGGACCAGCCAGTTTGGTCAGAGCCCCCAAAAGAGTTAAAAATGCTAAAAAGCACAACTGGTGCCTCTCTTGGGCAACTAGTACCCGTTCTTCCTGGTGTTGCAGACCCCTCCTTCACTGTGATCAAGGCAGGCAGCCAGCTGGGGGGCTTGGAGGGCAGGCAATAGGCTGATGGGACTCAGAGGCCTTTGCCCATTTAGCACACAGAGCAAGTCTCCAGAAGAAGCTTTTCAGGATCAAGTGCTTTCCCAATAAATCTGGCATCTTCAGGTAAGGAAAAGAGGCATACAAAGAACTTCTTGGGAGTTGCCTCTGCAAGTGTTGGTGACTAAGGGAGGAGAAAAGTGAGATCAGGAACAGGAGTGCTGTGGCATATATCCAAAAGCCACTGGTCAAGATTTATTGAGAGGCTTTCAACCACAAACCTGGAAATACAGAGAGAAAAAAAAGAAGAGGCCATAAGTCTCTGACTTTTGAAGTCTCTCACTTTGTCTTGGCTCTTCAAATATGGGGAAGATGCTTGTCTCAACGTGCATCCCCCTAGTAAAAACCTCAGGATCTCATAGTTCCAGAACACAGGGTTTGGAGAAAGATGGAAAATATGTGTAACCAGCTGGTAATTTCTAGCATATTTTTACAGCTATGCCACTGGAAGGTAACTTCCAGAAAATTCACCTGAGTAAATGTGCAGGACCACCTTTGTAAAGTACAAGATGTACTTCAATCTGAAGACTACCACAACAAAGTGACAGCAAACCAAGACTTTACAGGGCAACCTTTCCAGATCGTGACTGTAATACGTGGCTTAATTGCCTCCTGTCGGCTGCTCACCACTTATAAAATACTCTCTGAGTGTGCCATAATGCTTCTCCTGTCCCTTGAGATAAGATAGTTAGATGGTATTGCTGGCAAAACAGAGTAATATTTCATAAACTGCTAAAAATCAATGGTGATATGCCTGATCATACCTTAGGTGAACTTTTCTCATGAACTGAAATGTAATAGAGTGGGTAATACTGGAGCTCAATTAAATGAGATGATATAAAAGTTATTGAAAGTGACACAAAGAGGAGGGGAGCAAATCCAGTGACAGAGAGCAGAGACAAGTGTGGGCTGTGCTCTGTGCACCACAAATCCAGTAAACAGTGAATACTTCCTGTGGAAGTTACTCTGACCTGATATTGCTGAAACTGTCAAAGAGCTTTTGCCTTGGCCTAAGATGGCAAAATTCCCACCGATGGGACCAGGGCTCAGCCTCATATCTGGCATGTGGGTGTGCCCATGACTGTTGCCAGAGGATAAAATGGGGTCTTTTGCTCATAGTATGGTAGGAAAGCTCATTCCCTGAGAGTCCATCCATCAGAGAGCATCATGGTCTGCTCAGTTACATAGGAAGAACCAGAGCAACCTGGGATTGAAGAGGGAAGTTTGGGCACAAACATTGCTCCCCTGACATCATACAGCAAGGATTATCTCTTGCAGCTGGCTGTAAACTGCAGGCAGCTGTGGTGTTAAGGCTGGTGCCAACCATATATGTGTTAATATAAATGGTCTCCACCTCCAGGGAAATGGCTGGGAAGTGGCACTGGGCACAGTTTGCTTGGCCAAGTTCCTCCTGTCAAGGAGGTGTTGCCAGGCAGAGTGATGGGAGCAGTGTAGGAGGCAATCACTCTCCTTTCCTCCTGCCCTTCCTGCTGCAGGCTGTGGGTTAGGGCTCCTGGCCTTGTCCTGTGAGGGGTCAGGTGTCCCAGCACTCTCTGTGTCTCCACCAGGCTGGTACCACTCTGAAGGTGCTGGGGAGCTATTGTGTGTGGGGTCACCTGAAGGAGCTGTTGTGTATCTACTGAGGCCTTTTTTAAAGCATCTTATGAAGCTTTTTGAAGAACGGTTTGCTCTTCAGTCCTGCCCAAAGCACACAGAGGGTAAGCTAGTTCCTCCAAATACTTTAGACTGGATTTATTGGGGGACAGCTGATTCTCCCAGTGCTACATTTTGTGGAGCTTATCTAGAATGGAGCCAGCTCTTCTATTTTCTCTGGCAGCCACCTGTGTTTTGACAGAGTGGTGCCATTTGTCCCTTTAAACAATCCAGTGGTTACCCCTTTAGCCTTTCCCAGTTGGAATTGTAAATGTATAGTCCTTACCCTTGGCAAGTCTGTTTCCTCATCAGACTTGTCTCCACCTTTTTCTATGCCCACAGCTCCTTGCAAAAAGAAGAGTTGCAAGTTATGGTATTCCAAAGGGAGGCTTGTATGAAAAGAAAGGATCTGCATGGATAATATAACATATAGTGCACGTGTGATTGCACAAGGAGGGTGTGTTGCAATTTCATGGCATGTTCAGACAGCCCCAACAAGCTCAAGAATTAATTTCATGTCTAATGCAAGAACAGCACAGCTCTCCAAGTGCCCACCACATATGGACCCTGTTTTGTTGTTGGTGGTTTTTTTTTAAGTACAACCATCCTTGGGATCATGGTAGGAATAAAGGAACAAGAATAACTCAGTAGCTGTGCAATACTCAGTCACTTATACCAAACAGAAGGTGACAGCTGCCTAGGGCAAAGGTTTGTGCTGCCAGAGCTTTCACAGCGGTCACTAGATTACGTTCCTCAGACTTTGGTGCCTAACTGGAAATAATGAGGTCAGTTTGTTTTGTTGCTTTGTTTTTTCTGGCATACAAGTGACCTATTTTATAAAGTTCAAATGTACAACTAATAAGCAAATAGTTGTCCACAAATGCCATGGACTACGAGGTTTTTATGCCAGACTAACAAATGTAAACAGATTACATGACATATTAACCAAACACAAAAGAACAATTCAGTGCTGTCAGTGGATTAAAATTACTAAAATATAGATATGTATGCTGTCTTCAGGATGCCTTGGCAAAGTATCACTGGCTTTTGACCCAGTTAAACCCAGTTAGACAGTATTAGAGCTCGTGCTGTATTCATTTAAAGGGGAGAAAAGCAGCTTCTTTATTGGCTCATACAAGCCCATATCTCAGTGCAGCTTTCCCTTTTTGTAGCATCTGAGTCTAGCACCTAGAGCTGGAGGAAGATTCATCCCAGAGTGCACAGGTTGTGTAATAACAAGCTTCTGACCTGGAATTTCAGCTTTAAGCATATCCTGAACACCTGGGCTCCTGTGCACTGTCTCAAGGCAGCACCAGGCAGTGTTTTGCAGATCTTGGTTTTGTCAGGGGAGCACAGGGTATTAATAGCTAGCCTTGTACTTTGGAGAACAGTCACACAGCCTGATTGAGGCTGTTGTATCGCTGTTTCCTCTGTTTCTTTCTGACTTGGGGTTATCCTCTTTAAAATGATTTAGGGATGCAAAAAGATTATAAATTGATTGAATACAGCACATTACAATATTGTCCATAATTGATATTATTTAAGAGGATACTGAACGGTTGCTGACAAGGCCTGGCATTTTTATCTGTGCTGACCAGTAGGTATTGACATTTTCCACTTGTCTCATTTCTGTGCATTAGTAGGACTCCATTAAAAAGAAACCCCAAACCCTGCAAACCACTTCTGTTTCCGAGACTGCTGGCAGTAGGGATCCTCAGTGGTATAACTGTAGGCATACTGTTGTTTCCAACACGTGTTTTGAGCCAGATACTTTCTGTTCCCCAGGTTCTGACCGGACAGGGAACCAGTTCCTTCATTTCCTTCTGCTGCTGCAGCCATGAAGTGGCTCCACTCTGCCTCTTCTCCATGCAAGGGGCTTAACTGCTGCTCAGTGGAGACAGCAGCAGCTCCATGCCGGCTGCCTTTCCAGGAGGCTGGATGCAGCTTGTGTAAGGGCTTATATAACTCTTTTAATGTCAGGGCTCCGGGTTTGCGTCTGCCTGCAGAAAACTCCTCCTTTTGTACGTAGGTCGGGGCAGAGAGCAGAGGCAGCCCCGGGCTCAGCCGCAGCGGGCGAGGCAGATCTGCCTGCTGTAGATAACCGGAGTGCAGGGCAGGGGGCAGCATAGCCGGGGCAGGTGATGTGTCCTAACTCGGGGCAGCTGGGGGAAGTGCAGGGATTTGCTTGTTAGAGGTTTCCTTGTGCTGCAGATAATGTTGAGTAGGTAGATGAGGTTTGGGTTGTTTACTGGCAGCTTTGAGACACTAAATTCATGCGGGAATACAAGGCAAGACAGAGCAGCAGAAACCTCTGAGGTCTGACACATCAAGATGCTGAAATCCATTCAGGAGAGGTGACAATATCTTAATCAGGAGAGTTGTCAGCTGACATGCTAATCCTTCTGTCCTGGGAGTGCAGGGAAGTTTCTGCCACGCATTGTGAAACCATGCCTGGTCACAACATTTGGAGAAGTGATGTTACATTCCAGCCAGTGTAGTTACTTGCCCCAAAGGAGCCTGAGTAACAGGGTGTTGACTTGGAAAATTCCCATCCGACCAGTCTAACCGGGTACTGGGCTCCCATGGCTGCAAGGTGCTGCAGCTGAGCAGGACAACCACAATGCCAGGATCTGCTTCATCCCTAAGCCCCCTGCCCCACAGCTCCTCTGCGAGTCCCTTGCCTCTTTCCTCTGAGCTGGAGAGGCTTGAAATGCACAGCTGTAATACAGCTGGATTTGCTGTCCCTCCTCACGTTTCTGAGCACTCCATGAGTGAAAAGGTGCATGACGGGAGCAGGAACACCCGGCTGGGAGAGAGGAGTGAAGCTAGGGCTGGATTCCTGCCTGATCCCACTGGGGCCTGGTCCTTGTTTTTAATTGTCTCTCCCAGTGGCCCTGCCCAGAAGATTGTTCACTCCCTCACCCCACTGTCACCAGTTGTTCATTGCTTGCTGTGCACTGACTCATCTTCTTGAATTTGCCTTGCCTCTACTATTAATATGCATCGAGTACTTCACCTTTTCCTTCTTTGACATTATTGCTACTTTCTTCCAACACACCATTTGCTAAACAAATATTTTTTTCCTCTGAGCTTTTCTAAGCAAATTTTTTCCCCCTTCATGGTTTGGGTTAAGGATGGAGCACAGATGTAGAAGAAATGGAGGTTCTTACTCTTCTCTTAGATGGCAGGTAAAGATCTGCCTAATGATCTTTATGCAGGTATTGAAGCATAGTCTCTGTCTCACTGACCTCAGAAAGGGTTTTTTTTTTTTCTGTTGCAAAAAAAATCTAGTAATTGTAGCCCTGTATTTTTCACTCCAGGTTTATCAGGAAGGGCTGTAACAAGGCATGCACTTCTTCAGCTAGACCCAGCTGCTCCACGATGGAAATAGGGCAGTTGGTGTCCCCAGTCCAGGCTACTGACCAATATGTGGGACCTGCATGCTGGGGGAAACAGCCTGGATATCTGCTCCACACGCTGCAGCAACTATGGGTGGCAAAGCTGTGGGGGCCAGACAAACCACTTCTTATTCCCTCTGTACAGAGAAAATAAATGTTTATGCTTTCCCCCAGACAGCTCCTCCCATTTGCAGGGTCAACAGGGTAAAAGCACGTCTTGCACTTGAAGTAAGGGGAACTGGTTTTTTCTGAGAGCTTTGCTGGAGGGACACTCGCAAGAGAAAACTCAATAGGGGAAACATACTGAAAGAGGAGAGAGTGGAAAGGATGCCTCATTATTCATTGGGGTCCCCTCTGCTCACCCTGTATGGTTTAGGTTTCTGACCTGCTGGGGATCTGTTTCCCACCCCCTCATATTCTGAGCAAGGAGGGCTGAATTTTTCCAACTCAATTTACCCCATAATATTTCACTTATAGAGAAATACATCAAAATTGTACTTAGCAAGAGCAAAGTGTTGGAGAGGCCTGGCCATATCACTGACCTGCAGTGGGCTGCTGCTTTCACCTTTGTCCTTAAGGGACACAATGCCAGGAACTGCTCCTATGGCCTGTCTGGCCTGGCTTTGCCTGGTGCTGGACTTGCCCTTCTCTTAGCACAGCACATTTTTGCACATTTTTTGGGGGAATGCTGCAGACACACTGCCCCCTGACACTGTCAGCAGTGCCCAGGTAAAATCTTTCACATAAATGGCTGTTTTTCCGGAATACTGGGGTATCCACACCTCCTGGCAGCAAGACTGGAATTGTTTTACTAATATCATAGTCCATGTCCACCCACAGCATCAGTTCTGAACCGTGGCGTTTACATTAAAAACATGCCAAGCATACTTTTGGAGGGACATAATAATAATCTTGTTTATGTAATGAAACAAANCCGACCGCGGCCCCGCCTGTGCCCGCTCCCCGCCGGGTGGGCGCTGCGCTCCCGCGGCGCGATGTCGGCGCGGCGGCGGCGGAGGGCGGCTGNTATAAAACCAATCAAGCTTGGTGAAGCCAGTCACCATATGGATAATGTAAATGACAGCAGGAGTGGCTCGACACTGCCTTGCAAAATGTGCTGGCCCTGTGTTTGCAGGCAAGTAAGCCAATGTGTGGACATTGACGTGACATTTATACTGAGTGTCTTTACAGGAATGCTCCCAGGCAGCCAGTTGTTGCCATGGCCAGGCCGAGAGTAGCCATACAACTATGGTGGAGTGGCACAAGGAATTCAGCAGGTGTAGCCGGCCTTGCAGAGCACTTTTCTCGTAGCTCCTAGGCAGGTGTGTTTCGTTTCTGTGCAGGCTGGTGGCACCACACTCGGCAGGGCACATGACATGGTGGGGCAGGGATGAGCCAAGCACCGCACCTGCATTTATAAATGGATATAGAGCAGGCGGGCATGAGCATCCCAGAGGGAAACGAAGCACTCTACAGATACCCAGCGATGCCCGCATGGGCACTGACACGAGGCGACACTGGGGCTGCCTGGAGATGCCTGTCCCAGGCTTCCTGGGCATTCCACCGGCAGGCTACAGTTCCGCGGCCATTCTGGCATCCAGGAGAGAACAACCTGGAGCTCCGGGCCCGCGTTACGGGGCTTTGCGGNCGCTGCCTCCCCCCAGGGGTCCGGACCGTGTGTGGAGCTCCGCGATGCGCTCCCGGCCCCGGCAGCCGGGACCCTCCCGGGCTGTAACGCGGCCGCGCTCTCTAGAGGGCCAGGTGCCAGGTTAGGGGTTGCGGGCCCACGCGTGTTTTACCCCATTGCCATTCCCCCGTGGCGAGACCGAAATGGGAGCGGCTGGGCTCTCTCCGGGCCCGCAGCGAAAGCTCAGCGCCGTAGCTGCGTGTCGTGTGTCACCTCTTGATGAGGGAGCTGATGGTGCGGTGTGACCCCGGCCGGGTGCTGAGCACCACTCGGCCGCTCCCTCACACCCTTTGCTCCCCCCTGCCCGGTGGGATGGGGAGGAGAGTCGGGGAAAAAAAGGTAAAACCCCTTGGTTGAGATAAGAACAGCTTAATAATTGAAGTGAAATAGTAACATTAATGAAAAGAGAGATGACAAAAAAGGCATATAAAACCCAAGGAAGTGCAAGTGGTGCAGAATACAATTGCTTCACCACCTGCCCAGCAACGAGCAGCAATCAGCCTTTCTCAGCCAATACCCCCCAGGAGAGCCTTTGGCCAGGTCAGATCAACTGCTCTGGCCATGCTGCCTCTTGGCTTCTTGTGCACCTCCTCTCTGGCAGAGCACGGGAAACAGAAAAGTCCTTGACTTGGGCTAAGCACTGCTCAGCCAAGCCAACACATCAGTGTGTTATCAACATCATTCTCCTGCTAAATCCAAAACACAGCACTGTAGCAGCTACTAGGAAGAAAATTAACTCTATCCCAGATGAAACTGGGACAGCGGCCCAGGCAAGGAGTGTGCTTCTGTGTGGTTGGGCCAGTCCAGTAGCACTGGAACTAACTCAGAGCAGTGATCTGCTCCATTTAAAGGCTGTGTCAGCATTTCCCCAGCAACTCTCTCTGCTTTATGGCCTGTTAAGTGATAGGCATTCACCTCTGGCCTGGAAAGGACTTACAGTATGACATTTCTGCTAAGGCAAGAGGTTTTTGAAATACTAAGTCTATGCATCAGGTTCATTACAGTGGCAAAACAGCCACAGTGCTGTTCTTTTGTTTGCTGTGGAGTTAAGGCTTATCTCTACAAAAGCTAAGCACATCACCACATCACAGTTGCTAATTGTCTGAATAAAATGAAAGAGAAGGTCTCATTTGGGTAACTGGAATTAAAGTTTTAAAAAAAGCTTTCTGATTGTTAAATTGAGGTAGCAGTAAGTGTTTTTGCTTGAATCAGTGACTGCTTAAACTTGCAGGGATGTCGATGTTGCAGAGTGTGTAGTCTGCCTTAGGCATTGTGGCAAGGAACTGGAAAGTGAAACTCAAGACTGTTTATTCCTTACTTTGGTTGCTTTAACTCAAAGCCAATGAACTTGCAAATTTGTAGTGCTGTATTGAGGGCTTTGATCACATAAGATAATGTTTAGATTATAGTTGTGCACAGTATTTCTCTGTAGATCAGAATTAACTTTTAAGCATAATTTCTCATCACAGTGTGCTCGAAAAGCTGTTTTTCTATGGAGATACTCTGGTTTGCTTTATTTTGCAGAGTAAGTTTATTTCTGTGGTGTGCAGTGAGCTGCCTTCAAAGAATTCTTGCTGTTCAAAGACTCTGCTACCCAGACCTCCAAAGGGTGCCCCTGATCTTGGTTTACCTGTGTGATTTTCAGGGAGGAAAATGCTGTTCTTACTTACAGGCCTGCTGTGGTTTTACTCTAGCTGCTCGACAGCCTAGTGTTTCATCCCATTTGGGATGATGTTGAGCAGCCAGGAGGCTAGTGCTGTGTATGCAGCCAGGATGCTGGTTACAGGAGATGGATTTCAATGTGCATACATTTGTGTTCACTTGAATGACAGATAAGGAAAGCCTTTTCCACTGCACAAGAGACTTTCTCATGGATTATTTGTGGGACCCTCCATGTTCCCACTGGAGTTGTTTAACCCATCTGCAATGTGCCCAGCACTGGTGACCCTTGTTGTGCCTCACAAGTGACAGTAAGGATTGATTTTACATATGAAGCTGACTTTAGTGCCATTGTGGAGATAAACCAGTATTTTGTACTGAGGTTTCCATCAGTGGGTCACAGTTTGGGACTCTGTTTTGAATATGAGCACACATGTAATGTCTGATGCAGGTGATTTGATGAGCAGCATCTGGTCATCAGGATTCACAGGTGTCACATTATACAGCTTCCTAGAAGGTTATCACTCTGCTCTGTCTCTTGCCTGGACTTTACAACGAGTGGATACTTTAATTGTCCTCTGGCTATTTTGAGATGACCTTTTTGGTGTGGTGATCCTGTATTTGGACTCAAAACTCGTTCTTTGGTTGATAACTACTCAGGATAGCTATGCTTCAGTGAGTTTGCAATGTTTGCTAGAATGCAGCTAGAAACATCACCCTCTTCATCACTTGTAATGAAAGACAACACTTTTTTCTTTGGATCATATGTGCTTTATTCTGCTTCTGCTCTTGTTGGCCCAAACCAAGCCTTCCAGATATATAAAGGCAACATGCACTTTTCTTGTTCAAGTAGAGAAGCCCTCTGTGTTTGTTGAAGAACTCCAGAAACACTAAATACATCTGAAGGTTTTTCTGTATTCTACTTGGAGCCCTGTTTCCAGTGTGCTCTCTGGTACTTTTCATGTTACACTTGCTATGTCCATAGATGCTCATTTCCTACTGAATTTGAGTGAAGCTGTTCGGTTTTTGTTTTTTTCCTCATTTGCGTGCCTTTTTGTCACTAATTGGAAACAACTGGTAGCTATTTCTCTATTGATAAAGTTTCAAAGGAAAGTTAAATTCCTTGGGTTTGTATGAAGGAATATGGTGTACTCTTCTTGAAAGCTTCTTGAAGTTCCCAAGCTCTGCAATTCTTGATGTCTCCAGTGGCTCACTAGCCTGTTGAGCTGGTAACATTTTGCAAAATGGCTGTGAACATGCCTTTGCCTTGTAGGGCCCTGCAATTTCATTAGTGTGTTGGTTTTTTGTATTGTCCTGTGGCATGCAGGAGAGATTTTTTGGTTGTCACTTTCTCACTTCCTGCTGCTTGCCCTGGCTACTCTTTTCCTAACAATGCCTGATCAAATTGCCTTCTGGGAGCATTGGGAAAAAGAGGAATGACTTGGCATTCAGGTACTTAATATGTATAAATCAATTAAAGATTTACAGGCTGATCTGCGTGTGTTTGTGATTCTTTTAAAATTTCAATTGTTTGCGTTCTTTGCTAAAAAGCAAGAGACAGTACTTTCAAATGCTTCCAAAAAAAATTAGTGTATCCTGGAAGAAATCATACAGTTATTACGCTTTGTACTGTACAGAGTTGTCAGAGTAGGACAGGGAGGGGAAACTATATTGCATTGCTGGCTGCTAATTATTTGTAACTACAAGCAGCTTGGAATCACTGAATGCTGTTTCTCTTGTGGTATTGAAAAAGCTGTTTCTGTTCCATGGGACAGCCTTTCAGGGAATCAATTGCCAGATAAATTACTCAGACCTGCAAAACTCAGTTTGGCGCTTGGTCTTTGATGTCCACAACCTCACAAACCTGCTGGGAGATAAATGGAATTCCTGACTGCCGTATTACCTATTGTGGATCTGTCTGCCATGTATCACTTAGTTACTTCATTTGGATTATTTCTCTTGGAGTACCCCGAAAACAGATCAGTTTAATTTTCACAGAGAAATCTGACCTCTATGCTTTCTGCTACAAGCATGGTAGTAATAATAAGACTATTTCCAAGCCTCTATTTTCTTGGAAATGGTGATGAATTAATACTAATGCAGAGAGCGAAGGGGCTGTAGTTTCCAGTCATTGATTCAGTATGTGCAGGTCTGTCGCCTGTGTTTCTGCATAGGTCAGGCTTTAATAGTTTGGAAACAAAGGTTTCATTATTCAGGATCTTACGATACTTTGATTCTTGGCTTCAGAGGAAAGTATCAAGGTACACCTAATTAAATACTCTACAATGTGTTCTAACTGAACTATTGACTTTACTATGGAACCTGTGGGAGAGGCTGCCAAAAGATCAAAGATGGAGGAGAAAACTTACTTGAAGTAACACTTAGACTTATAAAATGACAATAACTAAATTCTTTTGCTCGTTAATTTTTTCACATAAATTCTTGGACAATGGCTTCATTTTTTCAGTTGCTCTTCAGGGAGATGCTACATTCTCAAAGAAGAACATATTTGCTGTCTACTTAGGAGTTCCTTATGGCATCCTGGAAAAATGCTGTACAAGAGCAACATTGCAAGTGCCTTTGTAGCCAGAATAATTCTGGTGCGTGGCTTGCTTGGCACGTATTAATTGTAGTGGAGGGCGTGTGGTACAAAACAGCAATTCAGAAGTGTGCGGCCTTTTAGATGATGAAAGATGGAGATGTGTATTTTTTTCTCCATGACACACGGCTGTATTTCGTGAGCTGTTGCAAAATAGCTGGCAAGCAGACATCCACATGGAAGTTTAACTTATGGCAAGATGTCACATGTTCTGAATTCCTGGTATGGAGGCTCAAGCCCTTGGCTGGCTGAGTTTCCCCCTTTGTATTTGTGGTCTTGTACAGAAGATTTAGCACAAGGATGAAAGCCTTGTCTTTTGAGAATACCAAACTTAAACCATCTACCCCTTACAGACCCTTTGGGTGTGAATCAAGCAGCCAGGAGGGCCACACTCTCTGTGTATGAACAGCTCTGTCACCTGCAGTTTGAAAACTCTGAAAAAAAATCCAAACACCATGGATAAAACACTTAATTTGGAGTTAGGGTTGAAAGGTTTCCTAGGCACTTAGGGCAGTACAGCCTGTGCTGGTTTCAGTTAGCCTTTGAAAACCTCATAAATACCTGCTCACAGTGTTGTACCCATGGCATTTCCCACGGACCTTCACAAGTCCTTGATGTTACAGTGTACTAAGCTTGGCCACATCTCGAATCTGAAGAGCAGAAGAAGGAAGGGCTGCTTGGGTTTGTGCTGAACTTCAAAACTGCTTCTACAAGGTCAAGCTGCATTAACAAGGCTCTCGATTATTTTTTTTTTTTTTTGTGCTTTTATAGTGATTAACTTAGTGTTTCCTTCCATAATGACTGTTGTTATTTGTGGCTGTAAACTGGAATGTTTGTTATCAATCATGTAAAATAATTTAGAAAATTATTAGCAAGAAAGTCTAATGCCCCAGTGATGAGGTTCTAAGCACTTAATGATGCAGAACACAATTAACTAGCCTTTAGTGAGCAATGTCCTCTTTGGCTCCTGATTTTACAAATTGAATACCTTATTGAGGAAATTGTAGTGGCTGTGATAGCAGTTAACTGGAAAATAAAGCATTCATGGTAATTTTTGAGGTATGTTGCACAGGGAAGTTGAAGATAGTTGAGGTGTTGATTCCCACTGGTTATTTTAGTAATGTGAGGTGGAAAAAAATGCACCAAGTTTTAAGCAACTTGCAGGTTGCACCAGCTAAACTCCCATGAGCTACTGAAAATCACATCAGATAAACACAGACTCCTTCTCCAGGCTGGTTAGATGCTCTGAAGACAGCTGTGCCCTTTGTGAATTCAGATGTTAGGAGTAGCAAATTTAAAATATTGCAGATAATGAGATGCCTATAAGTGATAGTTGTGTGTTAAAGATCAGAGGGAAAAAACTAAGTGTGATTTTTTTGTTGTTGTTTAAACACAATCGTTTTCTGCAACACCAAAGTGAAATAAAAAAGTTTGGGGATATTCTTAGTTCTGAGTGCTTAGAAGAGAGAACATCTCTGCCGTCTGCAAGCAGGGATTAATATTAAAGACGCTAAGTCATGGTCTTAGGGCCCGGATTACTGCCCGTCATCTGTGCCATGAGTGGTGTCTCCCAGGACTGTGCAGACAGCCTGCTGCACTCCAGAGCAGCTCACAGGAGTTGGAACATGGCTTTGGGAGAGAGCTGTGATCCCCCCAACTGCATCTACAGTTGATTTCCTAGGCTGTGGTACAACTCTCTGAATAGCAGGGTTGTGAGTGTGGTAATTTTTTATTTATTTGTGTGCTTTTTCAGGTGTTCCACAGAGTTTCTGAAGTCTGGACCACAGTTTATTTGCTCTTGTTATTTGTATTAATTATAGGCAGAGTCTGCCTAATAATTATTCAGCTGTGGGGTTTCAAGGCCTGGGGAAGCATTGATCACCTTTTTGAATGAAGTAAATGCTGTAAAATTGAGAATTTCGTCTTGGGTGTGTGTGTGGTACATCAGGTGAATGAGAAAAACCCAGGCCTAACTTAAAAAAAGAGAGTACGTACCCACTTGCCTTGTGCATGTGTACAGTGCCAGCTCACTGTCTCGGGTTCTAAAAGGTTAAAAGCACTGTCTCAGTGGAAGGGATGGTGTTTTCCCGAGGATCAGTGTCCCCGGAGAGCCGGGGAGGGTCCGAGGTTGGAGGCTGCCTGCAGCACCCTGGCCAGCTCCTGGCCCCTGGCCCCTCCACGGCCAACCTCGAGGTGTGGGCTCGACCCTTGGCTTTGGGCGACCAGCTTTGGAAAACCTTATCTTCTGCCTCGTGTTGTTTGCAGAGGCCAGGCACTGGGACAGAGGTTACACCAAAAGGCAGCTGCAGGAAAAGGCCGTGGATTATAAACAGAGTAACCATGCTGGGCTTGGGTGGGATGGCTGGGGGTGTAGGCACCTAAATTCTGTGGTTTCTTGTAGTGGGGGCAAAAGAGAGGCTATACCTCTGCTGGCTTAGAAAAAGTGACAAAAATACTTGGAACAAGGGAAGAAAATAATATGGTTAAGGAAAAGTAGGAAAGAAAAGCAGAAGTTTCTAATTAAAGGAAATAGAGGAGAATGGAAATAAAGAAGAAAGAACTGAGATGAGAAATTGGAAAGAGAGGGAGGTGGAAAAATAGCATATAGCATTGGAGAAGAAAGTTTTAAAGCACAGTTACTTAACAGTCCCCAGAACTGTTAAGAGCTGATGAACTTGAGGCAGCAGGGCAGGCTGGAAGCTGTTTGAGATTGTAAGAAGGTGAGGCGAGTCAGGGAGGTCAGGAAGTTCATGTCTCAAGAGAGCCAGACACTGAGCTAGAGATTGCTCTCTGCATTACTGCTGTGCCAGGGCTGAGTGCAGATTTCCAGCTCCCTGGAGCTGTGATATTTGCAACTTCAGAATGAGTGAAGTCACCCTTAGTGTTGGCTTCAACTGAGGAAAAAATAGTCCTGACAGTGTGCTCTGAGAGTTGGTGACAATTTGTACACTGTCACCAAAATATGTAGTGCCTGTTTTGCATTTGGGTTAGACACACAGCCTGTCTAGATGATGTCTTCTCTACCAGTCGTCAGCGGATACTGAAGGAAGAATCGTAGTGCTGCAGTCACACACAAAATTATTTTGAGTAATACTGTGTCCATGGGACAGTTACAGTTTGGTCACTTCACAGTTTGGCTTTGGATTGTTCTTTTCAAGCCTGAGAGTTCAAGCCCTACCATGTATAAAACTGCCAGCAACCTCTTCTCATTGGAGAAAGGGACTGGTTTTTTCATGCATTACATTTTCTTTCTTTTTCTTCTTAATGTGACGTTAAACCTTCCCCTTATTCCATAGAAGGGTAGTTTGAGATGTAGATGAGGGAATGTGTTAGAGGCTTGGGGATTTCTGGCAAACTCCAGTATTCTGTGTCAGCTGTAGGATTTCTGGAAACATATATCCATGAAGAAGTGATGCCTAGAATGGGAAGTTTCTTGAATAGAGCAGGTAATGTCACAACATCCAAGTACAGGCCTTCCTATAAACATTTACTGGCATACATTTGTCTCCTACAACATCTATAGTTTCACTAGTATGCCATTGCTGTCTTTCAGAAGGTAATGCAGATATTATCAGTTCCTAAAGTAATGTTTGACTCAGAATACTGTTTTCTGACAAAATAGCTGATAATCTTTCATTTTGTGTTGAGTTTTCTGATAGTTTTATTTTTCTTTCTGTGATAGGAAGTGGATTTGGAAGAAAGACTTCACGAGTTGGACCTTAGAAGTGATTCAGATATTCCTGACATTCCTCCACCAACAGACAGCACTCCAGAAATCCTCAAGAAGGCTTTGTCAGGCTTGTCTGCCAGGTACCGTGAAACAAAGAGCTCTCAAATTTAACAGCTGGTGGCTAAAATTAATACAGACTATATTGTAGTTTTGAGTCTCGTACTGCAGTTTGAAGTTTCATACGGAGATGTGAAAATTTCAAGGATAAATTTTTTCTGCATGTTATTGATTTATTTTTGCTTAGATTGTTCCTGCAGTGGACTGTTTTTTCATACACCTGTAATTACTGGTTGCAAGCTTTTCTAAGTAAACACAGTTTACATAAACATCTACTGAGTCTGAGCATTGCAATAACATGGGCTAAAGAATTTGAATTATAGAATGGTTATTTCTGGAGGTTGTAATATACTGATTTCCTACCTTCAAGAGATTGAGAGGGAGATTGGTTTATGAATGAAAAGATGTGTAAATTCTCAAGATAAGGTTTGCTAGATTTTTTGTGACATTTCCACTTCCAAATAATTTGCTGTATAGTTAAATACATCATTGCTGGTACGTCCATACTTTCCAAAGCAATGCTCATTTTTTTTCCTACTGTTTCTTTTCAGACTTAGGTTTCTTCCTCCAGCCTCCCAGGAACCTGATGGCCAACAAATGTGGGGGGATGTGTATCTGTACAGATAGACAGATGATTGTGTGGACCTGCATATTCATGAAGGCTGTTGGATAAAGTTTCTTGTATAATTTTTTATGCAGTCCCTTTACAACACCTGATCAGTCAGACCCTTTTGGGGCCAGCAAGTAGGATTGGTTTTTTTTCACTAATGCAATGAAAGAGCATTTAGGTGATAGAGAGCAAAAAACTACCTACTCAAATGAATATGGGTGTCATATATACATTATTCTCAATACAACAAACCAAGCAATATACGGTGTATATTTTAAAAGCAACTTAGGTCTTGCAAGAGTCAAAAGAAGACTATAATTAAAACCTTCCAAATCCTTGTTAAAAAAATGCTCTCCTGCAGGTATCTCCAACAGCACTGTGAAATGAAGGTTTTGCCTTGATCATTTTCTAATCTGTTGTCTGTTTCTGTTATGTCCATGAGCTATAAGCGGATGTAATGTTTCAGGGTTTAAAAAGCCTGTGTTTTAAAAAGCCTGTTTCAGAATTCTGTCATGTTAAATGTGGAAGTCTTAGGTCTCCAAATCCAACTTGTTCCAAAGGACATGGTGACACCTCAAAGCCTGTGACTAAGAGGTGCAGGTGAAACCTTTCCTGTTTCACATGCTTGAAATTCTTTATTGGCGTGTTTGCACAAAGGTATACAAAGGGTGCTTTGCGTGAAAAATTAAATTCTTGGTGCTTTATGAATGCTAGAGTTGAAATTACCTGCCAGTTCAGTAGCCAGCAGTCCCAGCAGAGCCATTATCATCACGTGCAACATGAGTGGGTTGCACTGTAACTCTCAGAAATATGGATACTCCTTGTCTTTGACCCTTGAAAGAAATAGTATTTGTAACTTTCTAGCAGGGAGTTAGGATACAATACACTTGTCAGGTGGCTTCCTAAATTCTGGTGCTTCTTGTCTTACTGAAGTTGTCTTTCCAGTGCTGTGCTTGCCAACACTCCCAAAATACTGTGTGGTATTTTAACATCACTCATAAAGGAAGCAGAATTCTTCTGGAGGAGGCTTGCTCACTGTGGATATGCCACCAGGGCCAAGCTGCTACTGTGTATCCCACATCATAGAGCAACATAAAACATATTGTGATAAAGCCTCTTCTGCCTCTATTCTGATAGTTAAGGCAAATCCAATTAGTGGCTGTAGCTGCCATTAACCTGTCAATGAGTCACAACCTAGAAAATCAAATTATTGTAGTTGAAGTTTACATTAGAACTGGAGTGTGATTCAAAACTAACACTGAATCAGGTGTCTCCTGAATCAGGTGTATTGCCTGATGAAGCAGTGAAGCACAAGATGATGCAAAGCAAAACATCAGAAAGACTGTCTTCAGGCTATAGTAGGGGGCTTTGTGTTTAGGAGTAACTTGTGATTAGTTGCTTCAGTGGACACTTAGAGGAACTGGCCTCAAATTGTGCCAAAGGACGTTTAGGTTAGATGTTACAAAAAATTTAATTTAGGAAAAAGGTTTGGAATTAAACCTTTGGAGAGATTTAATTTAGGAAAAAGGTCAAGCATTGGAACAAGCTGCCTAGGGAACTGGTACAATCACCATCCCTGGAGGTATTCAGAAGATGTGTAGATGTGGCTGTCAGGGACATGATTTAGTGGTGGACTTGGCAGTGCTAGGATGACAGCTGGACTCAGTGATCTTAAATGTTTTTCCAGCTTAAATGATTCTATAGTAACAGAAATTTTTACTCTGTTTTCCTTAGGTAGCTATCAGCAGCTGCAAAGGTCTACAGGCACAAAAGAGTACAGCTAGTTTGACCTATCAACCCCCATTGTCACATATTCTCCTGTGCTGGTTCCAGTGCTCACAAGAGAGGGATATCCAATAGATAACCCTCTACCTGGCCAAAGAGCTACTGAGCTGCTGTAGAAAGTTGGTGGTCACTTGTTGTGAGGTTTTGTTGTGTGTCTGTTGCTCCTCAAAGAATCATTTTCTTTTTACCTGGCACCCTTTCTTTCCTGTGCCAGCCTTTGCATGGCTGGGCCCCCATCAGTCTTGCAGCTGATGGGATGCTTTTTGAGGGTCCTGATGTATTTTCACAGCAACTTCAAAATGGGGTTGTACCAATTCATTACAAAGAGCATTTGGCAGGGCTGAGGCAGCACAGGGGAAGAAGAAAGGGGTCTAACTTTGATTTCTTTTACTGCCCATCCTGTTTAGTTGAATAGTTGTTTGATTCTGTGTTTCTTACTGTGCATTGATTAAAGACTTCTGCTATTCCCACTGTTTCTGATACAGTTTAATCTGTAGTTAGCAGAGGAAGGGAAATTTATTTTTATTTATAACTGCTTGCCTTTTTTTTTTTTTAATTAGATGGAAAAATTGGTGGATTCGTGGAATTCTCTCCCTAGCTATGATTTCTGGGTTTTTTCTGATTATATATCTGGGATCATTTATGCTGATGCTTCTGGTAAGTTTGTTTAAATGCATTCTTCTGTGCAAGAGTTATTTGGTCTCTTCATTCATCATGCCTAAACTGAAAGGAAACTGCATGGACAGTTCAGAGCTATTGTCTTTCATTTCTGTAAATGTAAATACTTTGAAAAACACTTGAGGCATGCAAAACTGGACCTTATAGATTAGGGACTTCTTATATACTGCAATTACTTTTTTTTTTTAAATTTAAAGTAACTCCAAGAAGTTGAATTACTGTTGCCTTACTTAACTGCTACCATCCATTTCATTGACTAGTTTGTATCACCTGGTGTTGCTTGTTGAGGTTTGTTTTAAAAAGCAAACAAAAATCAGACCCAAACCAACTCAAGAAAAACCCCAGACTCGCTAGCAACAGCAAAAATCTTAAAAAAAAAAAAAAGAGACAGGTGCAATTTTGAGGCCAAGGAAAGCAGGCAGCCCTGGCCTTCTGTCTGCAACTGGCCCTGAAAGGCTTTCCTCAGACATGCTCCCTTAATTCCGTGTTTCTCTGTGGGGCTTCATAGTGGCCTTGCATTTATCTGTAGGTTGGAGGTAGATCCCTTTCTGAGGTGCAAAGTGCATTTTTAGGTCATGAAGTGAAATGCTGATGAGGATAACAATAAAAAAAGTTATAATATTCGTCATATATGCTGTATAGCAGCAGGTCAGCCTTTGCAGCTTCTTTGCACCATTTTAATTGCTGGTATTTTTATGGAATGGTGGTTTAACTATCCTTTCCAGACTTGGCAAGGAAAAGACAGGAATTTAACTTTTAATGTGCTAAAATTGGTCCTTCTAGGTAACTGCTTCAGTTTTTGACTCTAAGTTTGTTCAAGTATCAATTTTTTTTTTTTCTACTTTCTTCTTGGCCTCCTATGAGGCAATTTTAGGATTGTATTCCTAGAAACATTTAGGTTGGAAAATACCTTTAAAATAATTGAGTTGAACTGTTAACCCAGCATTCCCAAGTCCACCACTAAACCATGTCCCCAAGTCTCTCATCTACACATCCTTTAAATATCTGCAGGGATGGTGACACAACCACTGCCCTGGACAGCATCTTGCAATGCTTGACAGCCTGTTTGGTGAAGAAATTTTTGTTAATATCCAATCTAAACATCTGCTCCTGTCTAAACTGAGGCAATTTTATTTCAGTTGTTACTCAGGAGAAGAGACCAACCCCTGTCCCTGTCTCCCAGCTCAGGGGACAGAGTAACCAGCTCAACAACTGGTCTTACCATTAAAGAGACAAAGAAAGCATTAAGGACCTCAGCCTTTCCTTCATTCTTTGTCACTGTGTTTCCTCCTGGATCCAACAAAGGATGGAGCTTGTACTTAGCCCTACTTTTGCTTCTGATACGTTTATAGAGGTGGTTTTTATTGTCTTTTATGGCAGTAGCCAGAATAAGTTCTCATTGGGCTTTGGCCCTTCTGCTTTTCTTCCTGCATAACCTCACAACATCCTTGTAGTCATCCTAAGTCACCTGCCCCTTCTTCCAAAGGTCATAAAATCTAATGTCTTAAGAGGTTGGAATGCTGTTTCACCAGCATTATGGTCTGCATTACAGTTTACACACCTGAATTAGTCTGGTTAATATTTCCTGTTTTCAGATGAATGGCATAACAAACTGCTAATTCATTGTCTCATTCATGGAGGATTTTATTTTTTGTGTGTGAATAAACAACAACAAAAAAAGCCTTTTTAAGGTGCAGGTTGCTGTAAAAAAATTTTTTCCCCCGCAATCCTTCCTTTAGTAGTCTGTTACATTTGAGAATTATGATTATGAACAAAAAGGAACTAATTAATTTGCAGGGTGATTTTGTGTATTCATGGTATACTGTGTGATTGCAATCATGGGCAAGCTGTTAAGACATGAACCAAAAAGTAATTAAAGTTAGTATAGAATTGTAATAGAGTTCTTCTTTTGTGCCATAAAGGAAAAAGTCTGTCTGCTAATGTAATGAGCTGGTAATTAAGCTGATATTTGAGACTACATAAAAAGGGGAATGGAGGGAAAAAACAGTCTTGCTCATGAATTATTTAATTTGACTGGAATAAAATAACTTGTTTTTAAATAACTTTTAATAAGTTGTCATGTTAAAGCCGAATCTCAATACTGGGACTGAAAATGCCCAGAGACTTGTAGGAGGAATAATCCAGTGAGGTTTGGAGGACAACACTTGAGACTGCTGTAAAGAGTTGGGATGTTTGTTCTGCATTTGCTGGCTACTCGGGTACGCCCCTTCCATGGCTTGGACCCTCTTCCCCCAATCCTGTAGTGTTGCTCTTGCCTACAGCATTTAAGTTTTATAAGGTTGGCCAAGCAGAAGGAAGAGCACAAGGCAGGGGAGCTTCAAAATGAACTGGCTGGGGTGGTGTAAGACTTTGAACCTGCGTTCACACGTTGAGTCAAATGAGCTGCATTGCTGAGCGCAGGCGGTGAGGGGGTGCCCAAAGCCTTACATGTCTGCACGGGATCACCCCTGGAGTGAGTTTGGCAATTCCATACGTCTGGGTAGGGTGATCTGCTCAGAGACTGCAGATTGGACAGGAGTGGCAGAGTCCTTTGAAGCCCAAAGGCATGACAGAACATACTGCCCGACTCAGACTGGCAATGCAGGGAAGCAGTAGGTCAGCAAAACAAAAGGAAGACCTGGGAGGGTATGTGGCCCTGGTTTGTGCCTGAGATGTTTTGGTTTTCTGAAATTCTTTTCCCAGGGAATTTTCTGTAAACAAGAGACATGTTTTGGTAACTGTAAACTTGGTTTAGATTCTTTCCCTAGGAGGGGCTTCTTCTTGATGTCCCTCTGGTCTGACCAATGTGATTGAAGAGGTTTGTCTTGGTTTCACCAAGTGAATTGGTCTGTGTAGAATAGTATATAAGGGAGACACATCCCAAGAATAAAGGAGTAATTTTCAGCCTTCTGAAGTCAGAGTCTTTGTGTCATTGTGGTGTACAACAGCGTCAAGGGTGTGACATTCAGACCTGGGTTAGATGACCTTTGCCTCTAATCATAAATGCTAATTCCCTTAATGAGATACTTACAAATACAAGACCTGGGTGTCCAAGCTGTGTTGCACAGCTAGTTTTTTTCATAAGGGCCCAGAAGGTATTTCTAGAATTAAATGTAGGGGTAAAACTTAGCCAAAAGAAATGAGAGAGATTTCTTTACAGGAAGCACTTCTGATCTGCTGCTGTCAAACTGTTTTAATGCAGAAAAGTCAGGAGTCTTCCCTTGTTTCATGAGTATATTCTTGAAGCTAGCCCAATGTGGGGTTTTTTTCTTCATGTACAGTGGTTTGGAGATTTTTTTTTTTTAAGTTTTAAATGGAGCTTAGTTTTTCCTTGGATTTGCTTTGAAGCAGTTTTCTGAGTGGAATTTGACTTCAGAATAATATCTTCCCTTATTGCAGGCTGCAATGCTTCTTACAGCCTGTAGGAAAAAACTGCAGCATATTTACAAAGTTTTTTATTTCTTTTATTTTAGGTCTTAAGCATCCAAGTGAAGTGTTACCATGAAATCATTACTATTGGTTACAGAGTCTACCACTCATATGACTTACCATGGTTTAGATCCCTCAGCTGGTGAGTAGCAAACCAGAACATCAATAAGCCAGGATGTGAAACTTAAATCACCTTCTTCCTCTCCTGTTGTGGTGGAATGACAGCTCTGTGGGTCATGTGCAGACCCACATGAGACATCTGTCTCTAATACAGAATTTTGTAGTTGTGTTCCCCCAGTGAACTTGGACAAATCACCTGGCCTTTTGTTACTTTTTTTTTTAACTTATTATAAATAAATTTGTTTTGTTCATTTGTTTTGTTTTTAAGAACTACATTTAATATATATTGTCTTATTAAAATAACTGTTAGCTGTTGCATATTGTAGGTACTTTTTGCTGTGTGTGAACTACTTCTTTTATGGAGAGACTGTAGCTGATTACTTTGCTACATTTGTGCAAAGAAGAGAACAGCTGCAATTCCTCATTCGTTACCACAGATTTATATCTTTTGCACTCTATTTAACAGGTAAGTGCAGGAAATCAAAAAAATGAAAGAACTTTGTGCTGCATTTCCTTATTCAATTTATATATATGTATATAATTGTTCCCCATCTTTATGCACTGCCAGTTTTTTCTTCCTCTTAATGCTTGAGGAAATGAGGTGTTTGCAGTTACATTTTTTCCTGTGAAAAGATGAGTACAAATTTTGCATTCACTGAGAAGAAGAAATCAACCTAAATAAGGAAATGGTCTTGAGACAGTTGAGATAACAATGCTCAAAAGAGGCTGGCAAGCATTAATTTTGATTGCTGAAGACCTGGTGCTATTTTGGCAGGCTGTAGAGATGGCTTCTGTGTGTAATTGCTGTGCTGGGTTGATTCTTTACTGTGCAAGTGTTCTCCTAGGTCTCCAGTAATAGGATTTACTAATACATTTTTAAACTGATTAGTCAAAATGCCTGAGTCTTAATTTTGTCTGCACGATATTTAGATACTTGCCTCATGGAAAAATTTACTCCCTGTCCAAAGAAAACCTTTTTAGAAGCCTTTTTTTAGGAAGAAGAGACACAAGTTGGCATTCTTGTGGGGTATTGCTTTGTGAACATGTAACTATATTTTTTCATCAATGCAGTTTAGCATAAAATTAAATCAGCTGAAGACTCAGATTGGCTTAAGGGACAAGGGCCTGCTATGCTACAAATGTGTAAAGTACTAAAGTGTACTGAGAAATCTGATTTTTGTGATATCTGTCAGTTTTTCTGGTTTTTTTTTTTTCTTAAACCAAATAAAAATTCTGCTCAGTGCTTAGATCACAAACTTGAAACTAGCTTTGCAGAACCTGACCTTTTCCAGCTGGCTTTGGCTTGGGGAAACCAACTTAAAAAAGTGCCTTGTGAGCTTGTGAGGGGAGTCATGAGACAAGCCAGGCAGGAGCAAAAAGAGGAGGCAGAGCATAGCAGAGCCCCTTGGCATTGGTATTGTGGGGTCACTTAGGGGCTGTCCCCAGGGTTCAGGGTCTTTTGAGTGTCTCTGGTGCCCTGTTGGTGCAGGAAGTTGCCATAGGAGATAAGAGGTGCTCAACTAGCCACCCAGAAAATTACTTTTGGTCAGCTGAATTCTCCAACGCCTGTGTTTCACACTTGCATTGCATGCACTCATATGCCTGTCTGGGGGAATGGGGCAAGCTGGTCTTTTCCTTTCATTTATTTTGGTTAATTATTTAAAACCAGTTTGTTGACCTGGCTTTTAAGTAGCTTTTAGAAGTGATGATCTCCTTTACTAAAAATTGATGTCTGCAATGGGACCTTGTATGTGCCTAGATAGATGTTCTTTACTGATGGTTTACTATGGATGTTCTTTACTGGTGTTAGCTAAACCTGTGTTAAATAAATCATAATCTTGTATGAGAATAACTCTGTATGTACTTTTAACTCAATATAAGCCAACACTTCTAGCAGCAGAGGGATTAAAAATTTCTACAAAGGAAGAGAATTACTGGTATATCACAGTTCAGTGTCATTAAATATGAGATGGTACAAACTGCACTTGCTTTGTTTTACAGGATTCTGCATGTTTGTTTTGAGTTTAGTGAAGAAACATTATCGTCTGCAGTTTTACATGGTGTGTATTACCCACTTTGCTGTGGTCATTCATGTTATGAATGTCACTAGAAACAATCATGTCCATATGCTCATAAAATAGTTTGGATGAGGGTGTGGAAAATGTGCTTAAATTGAGAGTAACATGAAATCAAGTCATGTTGGACTGTATCTGTTCATCTTCCAGATGATGATGATGATTATTATTATATCCCAGGCTGTGGCCCCTCAGGCAGTACAAGTTGTCCTTGGTGAGGCCTTGTGCATGTCCAACATGATATGTTTCCCTTAGTGATGGGCTGATATTGATGCCTTGAGAGGCTGCCTAGAAGAGAGGCTAGATGGTGTTAAAGGAATAAAGTAGGTATTTATTAAAAAGGCCTTTGAAGGATACACCTCGGGCAGTACAAGAGCCTGGCTGGGGCTGCACCCAAGATAAACGATGCGTCACATGTTTTTGCACTTTTAAAAGTTTTGGTCCGTTTACATGTTGGGGTTGATTGTCAAATTACAGCTTCAGGTTATGAAGTCCCATCCCCCCAGTTTGCTCTCCTCAATCTGCTGTTATTTATACTTTTTGGGCCTGAAGCTGCAACAGTGTCCTTGGTTCTCGGGCTGGAAAATGATTGCTTTGTCTAACTAAACTGTGAGGAGAACTTGCTAACATTTTATATGAAATTCAGAGTTATATACTAATGCCGTACAGAATCTGAAAAATATGAAAACTAAAACTTAAGGCATCAATATCAAAGAGGTTGCTGGAGAAGGAGGATGCCTCTCCCTGCCAGGTCTGAAGCCAAACAGTTCAGCACTGTGTGGAAAGTGGTTCTTGTGACTCAAGTGTTGCTTTCTAGAGGCTCCACTGAAGTACCATGAGGGGAACTTGATCTTAACCCCTGTGTGGAATATTTATTCTGTGACACTTCACAGCTGTTCTGGTCTTCTGCTCTGCAGTGTCTGAATACATCATTGATGTATTAAAAGAAACCAGCATTCTACTCTCTCATGTTTGTCCACCTAATAATCAACATAGGAGCTAAGCCAACTGCATTAACCTTTTTCTTATGTGTATCTTATACATTGAAAATTAATTCTGTTACATTACAGGTTAAAACCAAAGCAAATAAACCACCCAAAACACCCCACTGACAATGCCCCACCTCCCACTTCTATATAGGAAAGATTAGAAATCACAGGGAAACAGCAGTGCAGTACAGCCCCTGTCTTGAAAGAACTTGAGCAATCAGGGCATTGCACAATTTAAAGATTTCCTAAAGCTTTGGGAATGCAGTTAACCCTGCTGTTTCTGCACTGCTTTAGGTAGCACTTTACCATTGAGGATCCCCAATTACAGACTAGGATTTAATTGAGCCTTATAATAACATCTTAAAAAAATCTTTTATTCAAAATAATGTACCCTGTTTGTAGGAGAGCTTACCTGACAGTGACATGCAGCTTTTCTAGGAGATATAGTCTTTATCTTCTAATCTTCAAAAAAAACCCCCTCCTCATCTTCAGATTGGCACAACCTAAATATATTCACTTGCCATGATTTTTTTTCCTTTTTTCTCTTTGGAAAGAAGGTGAAAATATGTCATGTTAGTCATGTGACTTGGTGTCTGCCCAGAAAACATTAAAATGTGACTACCCAGGAATTGCAACAAAACAGAGTGAAGCCATGCATCTACTGTGTGCAAATAGTGTTTAGGAAGAAAAGGAGAGTCTATCCCATCCCTGAAAGTGTCCAAAGCCAGGCTGGATGGGGCCCCAAGCAACCCAGTCTAGTGGAAGGTGTCCCTGCCTGTGGTGAGGAGGTTGGAACTATGTGATCTTTAAGGTCTTTTCCAACCAAACTGTTCCATGATTCCAGTAGAGTAGGCATTTGGGTTTAGGTGGTGTTCCAATGTCACTGTACAAATACTAAAAACTTTGCTGCAGAGCTGCAGTAATTAACCAGCAGATAATCTTTTCAGAAACCGTTTGTCATTTCTTGTACCCTCCCTCCCCCCCGCCCCCCTCCTTAAAGGCTTCTCGAGTTGTCTTATCTGGAAGTAGAGTCTGGCTGCCACAGGTAAACACCTATGTGATAAGAGAATTAAAGAAGTAGGACATTTTGTGTGTAAATGGCCCAGACATTTAGAGTGCTTAAATTTGGTGTGTCATGAGAAAACTACCAGTTCTTGATTTAAAAGTGTTTGGAAAATAAAATCTATCGCAGAATCTTTACTGGCAACTTGTTTAGAAACCACTTTATTGTACATTGGCTCTACAGATTAAACATCAAGTACATACAGTAGTAGTGAACTAAAAGATTGTTTAAATGACCATGCCCTTAAAAACAAACACTTTATTTTTGCTAATCCTGAGAATTTTCACGTTTCATAAGAGTATTCTGTTAAGAGAGAGATCCACATCTGTGTAACATGACTCTTTCATGAGTAGTTCATTGCCATTTTATTGTTACAGTTCTAACATGTCTGTTACGTGTATATACAGAATATCACATTGCTTAAACTTCTTTGCTGCTTTCATGCTGGAGGTGTGTCTTATTAAATCAAGTGTTAGAACTGCATGTTAAAAAATTCTGGGTGGAGGTAAGTGATGAAGAGAGCTACTGAAGTTTCAAAACTTGCTTCAGAAAACCAGCTCACTTGTGATATACTGTATGCCCACATCTCTTGCATTATCACTAGAACTGGTCTTCCCAGGGAGCTCCTCAGTAGCTCCTGTAGCTGATGTGCCAGGATTTATGGAGGTGCACGGGTCGGTGTTTTCACTAACTGTTGTGTTGTTGCATTGTTAACAGTTCGCATGGACTCATGTCACTTTGCTGATCACTGTAACTCAATCTCATCTTGTCATCCAAAATCTCTTTGAAGGCATGATCTGGTAAGGGGACAGTAACAAACTGATTTGTACCTCTATTGCATTGAAAGGTTGGTTCTTTTGCATAGATCTGGGTAGGGAATAATTGTGGGAACAGTTAAAGAAGTGCAGATTATAGGAACATTAATGTCTAATTGGAAGGGGAGTCGGAGGAATTGGGAGTGATGAGGTAAGGCATACAGGAGAGGAAGCAGAAACCTCTTTATCTAGATTGACAGACACATGTCTGATAGTTTTGAGCAACCACTTCATTTACTTGCAGGGAAAAGGATTGATTGCATGCTATGTCAAATATTTTCCACAGCATTTTGCTGAACAGATAAATATCCAGCAATTCTTTTGCAATTACTTGGGAGCTTCGAGTTGCTCAGAGCTATTGAAGTTGGACCATTTAATTTGAAATCCCCAATCTGACCACGTTGCCAGCAGCCTGTCCTGTTCAAATAAATTCAGAGTACTTAAAATATTTTAAGAGTTTTAATCTTGGTTATGGTTGGGCAATCTTTGTGCCTCATTTTCAGTAATACATTAAATTTTGGCAATGCAGTTAAACTTGGTTATGTAAAGCCACTCCTCAGAGAGTGGGTGTGTTTTCCTACTCTTCACTTCTTCAGGGACAGGGTAAATTTCAAGTTGAGAAAGAAGGAAGAATCATGTGGAAGATGTTTTTTGTTCTTCCAAGGACATAATGCTGTATATTTTCCTGATATAATAATCTGGGGAGATTATTGCAGACAAGGCATGCTTACAGTTAGAAAGAAAGCCCAAAGCCCTTGACAAAGTTTCTATATACAAATTCTTTTTGTAGTGTTATGTTCATGTATCAAAAACTGAACTTAGTTGCTTTGCTAGCCTACTATTTCATATTGCCACTCTTGCTACACAATTTGGCAGATGATCAAAAAAATCTGACTTTAAGCTTATTAATACATCCTTGCTTTGAAAAGGAAAAAAAAAAGAGAGCTTTATAGGCTTGAATAACAACTTCAGATGCAGTCGGCATGCAAAGAGCACTTAAAAAGCCGCTCCAAACTGACAAGAGGGGGGGGAAAATACAAGGAAAACTATTTTTTTAATTCAGCTGTCATTTAAACTTTTTGAGTAATTTGCTTGTTTTGATGTTACCAATAACATTAACATGTTTATATCTGTTGATTTCTTCTTACCTATGGTACCAGTCTTTAAGCCTGATAGGAAAAAGCCAGCCTGTTCATGTTTTAAGCTCATGCACCAAAATAACACTTTAACTTGAACTAACATGAATCTGTTATGATCTAGTTTGGCTGAAGACTAAAACCAGTATAGCTAAATGTGGTGCTCATGGGGAAATGAGGCAAACACATTATGAAACATAATTTCTTCTAAATACTGCAGAAAAAGTTCCCAGAAAGAAATTCTGCTCTTCCAATTTTTGTCCTGTGTTTAGGTTCAAGCAGTTTTTCTCTGTGACACTTTCAATGTCTTCCTCTAGGTTTCTGGTTCCAATTTCAAGTGTTATCTGCAATGACATTACCGCTTATATTTTTGGATTCTTCTTTGGCAGAACTCCATTAATTAAGGTAGGTGCTTAGGCACTTCCTTGCTAACAAGCTTTTACAATTTATAGCAATTTTGTTACTTGTTCAAAAGCATGTTAATGGAAAAAAAATACTTAACACTGTACTGCGTGATTCACATCTTTGCTAAAAAAGCCCAAACTGACTATCCTGTTCCTGAGAATTTGTGTATGGGAAATTGGGATTAATGTGAATGTGATATTGGCATTACAGGATAATGCAGTTTGAATCTATTGCATCATCATTTATAATTGCATTCTTTTTGGATTTCAGATGCAGGTTTGCCTGCATACTTACTGCACAGAAACTGTAATTTGAAATAAGCCACTAGGTCATATATACCTGCTCCTCTTGTTCACTGAGAAGGTCTCATACATTAATCTTCCTATTCTGGTAGAATATGCAAGAAGACCCCACAGAAAGCCATGAATTATTTTCATGATGTCGCCATGTTAACTTTTGGGGATTTAGTTGGTTCTGATACTAAAATGCTCTTAAATTGAAAGTGTGATAGAATTTGGTGACAGCTTGGCACACTGGTCTCTCTAACTATTTGCTGTATTGGTCATCCAATGTGTCTGCTGAAAGCTGGTGTCTCCTGAGGAGCATCCCCAGCAGTGGTTGTGTCACACTCGGGTTTCTGGCACTATCTAAACGGACACTTGCTTGCAGAGCTCTCCAACATAGCTGAGGTGTGCTTGTGCAGGTCTCCCAGTTTTCTGCTTGAAGGGAGTTCAGCTGCTTAATCTGGGTCAGATGCAGCCAGGGGCCAGCAGCAGCAGCCTCCAGACAGCAGCATCAAATGGGATGGGAGCTCTCCCTTCCCTCAAACTGGCCAGTGGCACCAGCCTAAGAGTGGCCTTTCCCCACCTTGCCTGGGTCAGGTCGTGGCCATACTCTTCTGTTCATCACATTCAGTGGCTGCAGCTGCTGGCATTCAATATTTCACACAAGCCTTTGAAAAACAAAGTAGGACCTTAATTTTCACAAACAAGATCAAGAAATAGCTTAAAAAAGGGTGCAGTGATTTAACTGATGGACTAACGCTATCCTTTTTGTGCCTAGCTGTCTCCCAAGAAGACCTGGGAAGGGTTCATTGGAGGCTTCTTTTCCACTGTTGTATTTGGATTTATTGTAAGTAACCACAGGATATTCATAGAACCAAAGAATGGTTGTGTTTGGAAGGGATCTTTAAAATAATCTCATTACAATACCCCTGCCATAGACAGGAACACCTTCCGCTACCCTAGATTGCTCAGAGTCCAGCTAACTAACTGGTCTTGAACATTTTCAGGCATGGGAGTTTCCTTCTGTAGATTCAGTCTTCGTGTTGTGACTTGAAATAACCAAATTTATCACTAATTTTATCTCAAACTCCTGAAAGTCTCAGAGTCAGGGTGTTTTTTGCCTAGAAAATTCTGTCAATTCATAGCTAGCTGGAAAGGCTAGGCAAGGTTTTAACCTCTCCTGAATAGATTATGTTGACCATTTTTTGCTGTTTCTGTTACAGTATCTGGAATAGTTTTATCTATTAAATATTTTTATAGTTTTAATAGTTCTAATAGTTTTATCTATTGCATCCCTATTTTGAAATTGAAGTTTATCAATAGCATTATTTATGCCTTGTGAAGTAGTCCTGTGTTACATGCTTTATAATGCTGTTTCTCCTGAAGAGCAATTTA
Source organism: Illadopsis cleaveri (assembly GCA_013399915.1). NCBI lineage: Eukaryota > Metazoa > Chordata > Aves > Passeriformes > Timaliidae > Illadopsis > Illadopsis cleaveri. The sequence goes on along the minus strand of VXBB01000838.1, from coordinate 741,277 downwards.
TTGTACTGATATGCACGGATGATAATACCAGCATAAGTAACTGTTGCAATAAGTAATTTGTCACCAAGGTCAGCAGAACTCATAATAGCCTAACTTAGTAGAAGAGATATTCAGATTTTAATGGACAAGTGAACTGCAAAAACTTATGAGTGGATGGCATTTTTGGATTTTATAATGCAGAAGGTACAGTAGATACAAATCTGAGAGATAGAAAAAGGAAAACAATTGGGGAAATCATCACTAAGCTCATTGAACATCTGCCTTGTTGAGGCATTCTCTAGTTTAAGCAGGCTGATTTTTCTCCATTCCATGTCTCTTATTAGAAAGATTTTTATTACCCTGAGCTTGTGGTGATAAAGCCATTCATTAAAGCATGATTTTTGAGTGTAATAACAAATGCCTAATTCAGAAGTTCTTTGCTTTCCAGTTTTCCTATTTTTTGGCTCAACATCAGTACTTCGTCTGCCCTGTGGAATACAACAGTGAAACCAACAGATTTGTGACAGAGTGTGAACCTTCAGAGCTCTTCCAGATGAAGAAGTACTCCGTGCCACCATTGCTTCAGGCTGTGTTGGGATGGGTAAGGAAAAATACCCAGGCTTTGGTTAAAATTGAAATCATGCTTAAATGGGTTTCCAAACCATTTTAGAAGGGTATTTGAATGCTAAGGTAAAGCTTAAGGTTAAGAACTGAATCAATAGCATGAGCCTCTCGATTGCTCATACGGGGGATGTGGTCACCCAGTCAAAATCACTGCTGGTGTCACCCAAGGGAACCTGCCTGTGTTCTTGAGGCCTGTATTCTCTTTGTGCTGCACATGGATGCCATTTAACCAGTTTGCAGACTTATTTTTGAAGAGCAACCTTTGAATTTTTTGTGGGAAGTGGACAAAGGCTTGTTGTGGCCTGAATTAGTGGCAAGCTGAAGTAAGCCTGTAGAACTTCATTCACTTTTCAGCTAGTGTGTAACTGCTGTTAGGATTGGAGTTTTACTCTCTTCACCACACAGCATCCTGTGTGTTAGTGCCATTACTTCCATGCTGAGTGAAGAAGTACTACCAGCCATAGTTACATGTAATGTACTCTCCAACCCTTTGAAATATGTAAGCTAAAAATGGCGACAATTAAACCTACTGAAACACAGTGTTCATTATTTTTCTTGTAGGAAACGGTGAATATGTACCCATTTCAGATGCACAGCTTTGCATTGTCAACATTTGCCTCATTAATTGGCCCATTTGGAGGATTCTTTGCCAGTGGATTTAAAAGAGCTTTCAAAATCAAAGTATGTAATGAATCCTGTAAGCCTCTAAGTTTTGGGTTGGTTTTCTCTTTGAATTAGATAAGTTAGTGGGTTAGGGGTTTTTTTTAAATCCTTCATTGTAGTGTTTCTACTAAGTTGCAACAATATTTTGCCTGGTTTTTAGTATCAGAAGCAGGACTTTATCAGATGTGTGTGATATTCTTCAAATTTTGCATAGTCAGTGTGTGACTTCAGTGCTGGAAATCTAAGAATAATTTGGTTACATAACTTGGTCAATAATTACTCTTCCAAATCATGTTGCAGAAGTGGTTTAGACAAGCAAGATGTGAGATATTATACTTGACATGGAGGGCAATCTGTAGACACCTCAGAAGTGCTGTCAGTGGTTTACCCTTCAGATTTTGGCTGGTTTTTACCAGTGGTATTGGTGTCACGGGCAGATGCTGGTGTGTCAGGGTCACCAACGCATGAGACGTTTGGCTGCCTTTGCCAATACAGTGCTGCCTTGTAACAGGAGCGTGCATTGGCAAATTACGTGACCTGCTACCCTCTGTTTATTGCAAGGTGTGCACTGTTGCTTGTGGCAATGCTGTCCTTGGCTGGTATTAAATGGCAGCAGGAGTATGGCAAGAGGGCAGCCCCAAACTTCTCCTGACCTTCTTTATGTCTTGGTAGGACTGCAGTAATTCTTTCCCTGTTGCTTGTTGTCGTTCATGTTGTTGTTCCCTATGTCCACCAAGCTGGCATGTGCTTTGCACAGAAGTGTGTAAACCTCTCTGCTTGTGCTGAACTCCTGTACCTGTGCTTGTACTTGCCCCTCTTGCTCATGCTGGTCCCAGCAGCTTGCCCAGCACTTTGCTGGCCACAGCACTCTCGTACCTGTGTGGCCACATAGCAAAAGACTGTTTGTGTGAGGAAGGAATTTGGGGTGAAAAAAATGCTGCTGAAAAGCAGCACTTATTCTTAAAGTAGAACATTACAAAGTAGATTCCTTTAAAACTTCTGGGCCCCAAAGTGATGACTTAAGGACTGTCAGGAAGTCAGGGATATTGTGGAATTGCTGCTGAAGGCAGTGCACTCCATGCCTGCCCCACACTGGGCAGAACTAGTTTAACTTGCTGGCACTCACCCCACATGACTGACTAAGGTCAAGGTTTTCACTCAGGGAGAACATGAGTATATGTGGCTGGCAGAAAGGATGACTGAAGGTATTTTGATTGATAAAGCTGTTCTATAGACAAGATAGGTAACACAAAAGTAGTTTATCAAGCTTTTTTTGCATCAGAAATATTTTTTTTAAGTAGTGATCATTTTTTCACTGTGTTTTTTGATTCTGTTAGATAAATTTCTATTGTTTGCACATATTATCCATTATGCTAGAGGATAAAGCAAAAAAGATATTAAAGAGGAGAATTAGATTCTGCAGAGGCAAGATACAACAGTCAGTAGCTTAAGAGGTGTGCTACAAAATGAGGTGTGCACAGGCACACAAGTGTTCTCAGTACTGGCACACCTGCACCTGACCTGCTGCTGTCCTCTTGGGCAATACTGTGGACAAATTGCTGCTTCTCCTCTTCTCACCCCTTGGCTCGCCTTTGCAGTTAAAAACTCCTTTAGCAAAGGAGCCTCTTGCTAACTTTTGGCTCCATGCAGTGAAACCATGGCTTACTTGCAGCCCTCATGTGCTGCTGCCAAGTGATAAAATCGTTTGTGTGTTTCACAGGAACCGCTGACCATCTTTTTTTTTTCTTCTTCTTTCCCCTTCTTGTCCTTCACACCCAAAAGGATTTTGCAGACACAATCCCTGGCCATGGTGGGATAATGGATCGCTTTGATTGTCAGTACTTGATGGCCACTTTTGTTCATGTCTACATCACCAGTTTCATAAGGTATGGACTTTTTACAATATTAACTACTGAAGCATGCACAGGAGCTGTGCTATGATGAATGCATAGGAGTTATGTTAGCATAGCAGAGCTTGCGGGTTGCTAAATAGGATTTATCCAATCACTCCAAAAACAGGACTATTGAGAAAACAATGTCCCTGCCTAGGATTTGTGTTGGGTTCAAGCTATGCCTTAATGTTTCTGTGACTGCTGTTGAAGGTAACCTGTGTACCTGAAATACCAGAAAGTTTTGTGTAGCAGCCTATTAGAAGTTTTACTGGAATTTACTGATTTCAGAAAGGTGTAGGATGGGGTTTCAGGCAGGAGGATTGTGCAGCATCTGCTTTCCCTGTGTGGTTCCTAAACACCCTGTAGGTCGTGTGACTACAGTTCTTCCCATAAGTTTCCATATTTCTCAGTTGCTTGGCTTAGGATTTTCTTTTTAAGATGAAAATGCTATAGTTAAAGAAAGGAGACAACTTCCTAAAATACTGCTCATCTTCCCTGAACCACACCAGCTTTCAAGAAGAAATCATGGGAATCGCAGTTAAAACAGACATTTTAGCTTCTGAGGCAGGGGTGGTTCAAGGAGCTGAATCAAGACATGCTCTTAGATTTGTAAATGCACATGGCTAAATAATTATTAGATACCTAATGAGCAACAGATTCTTTGCCTTATATTTGATTCATCTTAGAAGTAGATTGTAAGTAATTGGCTAGCTAAAAATGAGGCTGATATTCAGAAAAGCTTGGTTTAATTTGCAGTTCTCTTTACTGACTTGGCCAATTTCCCATTTAGTTCAGTAGTACATAGCTTATCTGGCAGGCAACAGATATAGATGAAGATCTGCTAATAAAAAACATTGATTACGGTGATAAAGGATGAATCAAGGAATCTTATTTGTCATAAGCCTTCTTAATATCCCCGTTTGGCAGCAAATGGAAATGCTTTTTAGTTTCTGTTTATATTGAGCTAAGAGTATGCTTTGCCAGTAATGCTGGCCCATGCATACTGAGGAGACAGACTGGGAGAAATCTATAACTTGGTGCCCTCAGGAAAGGGAAGGCATTGTCTGGGCAGCAAGAAGAAATCTAAAAGACTCTTTAGAGCTGTGGTGACAATTTTTTTTTTTCATTGGCAGGGGTCCAAATCCCAGCAAATTACTGAAACAGCTGTTGATACTTCAGCCTGAACAACAATTAAGTGTATATAAAACCCTGAAATCTCACCTCGTTGAAAAAGGGATCTTGCAGCCATCTCTAAGAGGGTAGTTTGTCAAAACAGAGGACTAGAAGGAATGGACTTATTCCATCTGCAAGAAGCCTGTGGAAAAACATTGCTAAAGGGCACATAAATAATGGCTGAAGGAAGAGTAGTTTGTAGTCTGGAAAAGGTGAATGTTTCCTGAAATGAATGAGAATGCTGAGACTTCCTACTAGGACACTAAACATCTCTTACTCCTAAAATAATTCAAATGCTTACAAAGTAATGGTACACATGCTGTGTATTTTAGTTCCTGAGGTGGATGGCAGCAGTCTTTGTTCAGCACCCAGCCTGACACTCTTCGTATTTAAGAAAAAAATAATTAAATTCACTGTAAGTTTTTAATGAATTATTTAAATCTGTGTATCTTAGCAATGCTTTTTGGATCTCCAATGATTACTGAAGTGTAAACACATCAGGGAGGCAGTAACTTCTATGTAGGCTGATGCTGAAATTACAATTGGCCAGAAAACACTTGTTAGCCTGGTCAAAGAAGTACTTAGAGCCTGCTGTATCAGACTACCTGTATTTACTTAATTGTTACGAACATTAAACTTAGCTCTGTTTTTAATTTAGCAGCTTTCTTATGAAACCATTTCATGCTTTCAGGAGAAAAGTATATTTATGGAAATACAGCTGGACATTGAAATACAGTTGGGCAGTTTGGGCTGTGGAGCGGCTTTTTTTGTTGTTGTTAACATTACAGATATAAACAAGTGTGTACCTCCAGGAGTAGAGATTACCTGAGAAAACAGAATTCTTCAGCCCAATAAACAGATTAAAGAGAATCTCAAGCTTAAGTTCCTAGTTTCCATGGCCAGATCAGTGTCTGAAGACAGTAATTCAAGCCTTATTCCTTGTGCCTCTTAACTGCTGTATAGAATCGGGGTATTTCCTTCTTTTTAAAAGCACTTTGAGGTCCTGAGTAAAAAGTGAGGTTTAAGTGGTGTTTATCACCGTGTTACTCAGTGAAGGCAGAAACTTTTATCTCACGTATGTGCACAGTGCAAGACAGGATGCGTGGTTCTTCTGCTGTGTGTTATTATTTATTAAGAAGATCCTCAAGCAAGCTTGGGTAACCACAGAGGGGTTTGAATGGAGAATTTTTATAGAAAGCAGCTCTTCTGTAGGCTTTGTGGGGTATATGAGGAGAATTAATGCTCTATTATTCTCAATCCTAGTTGTTTTACAACTTTTTTTCATCATGTAACATGACTTGATGCAAATAAAAATATGAACTTTTTTTGAAATGACAAAAATTACTGCTGTACAAACAGAAAGCACAAATGCCAATTTTGTTTTCATATACTGTAAATTGATACAATTTCATTTTTCCAACTAACTGTAAATAAGTTTCTCCATGAACCAATGCCACATCTATATGTGTATATAAATTATTAAAAGATGTATGTACATATACTAAAGATTAAAATTTAAATGGTTGGTGCTACTTGAGGATACAACCATGGAGAAAATCACTTGGGTGGGTGATAAGATGTATCTGTAAAATTCAGACTGCTTTTTGATAAACACCATGTAGCTGAGACTACGGTGCACTCTGTTTTGCACTTGGGCTTGTACAGCTTGTGTATGGAAAGGCACCCCCTTGTACATTCAACAAAATCCAGGTCTAAAGTAATTCCTGTTGATGTCAAGTATTGACAGTGTTAAATTATATCTGACCTGGAGATTGCAGTACTGTATTGAAGGAACACTCCAAGAGGTGAAAAACATCACCTGCTGCTTGTCTGTCAGTGGCTCTGTGACTTGGCTTATTTGGTGGAGGGGACTGGAGTTCAGCCCTCACTCCAGATAGAGCGTAACCTGAAGTTAAAAGGTAGCACAGCTACCTTTGGAAAGGTGTTTTAAAAAGAAGGGAAGAGAAAATGAGAGGGAAACCAAAGTAGAATATCTTCAAAACTAGCTTTTAGATGAGGCTTTGGTTATGCATGGGACTCTGGTAGATGTAATGATGAGACGCAGCCATACTGGAGCTAGTATATCTTTATCCTGGGTATTCAAAAAAATCTAAATATTTAAAAATTATATAGAGAATATATATATGTAAAAGGGTAATTGTTACTTCAGAAACTTGAAATTTTTAGTGTGATTTTATAGCATGTACAATAAGGAAGTTAAAATATATTTTAGTATTTAATACAATGGAGCATTTGAAATTAATTGCTGTCTATGTGCACAATAGAAAATTCAACACTGCAATTCTGCTTTTCAATGTTAAAATAAAGATGGGATCACCTGTGAACTCACTCATCAATTTTCTAGATAGAGTAATTGCTTCCTTCTGGTTTAGGCTTGGTGTAAATACAGCTGAGCAGGATCTGTCACTGTGAAGTGACATCTATGCTTGGTTACTATAAACAGAATTTACCACACTGGCTACTTCTGTTAGTTTTAGCATTGAAACATGATCAACAGCGAAGTTTAACTTTTTACATCAGTGATTCTTTTCACTTGCACTTTTGTCCCAAGTGGCTATAATTACCTGCTGAGCAAAAAAGACAAATGTATATTCTGTAAATATTGTAAATGGTATGAGCATATAATGTCTGTTTTAGTTTGACTGTTTCAATCTTTCATTGAAGCAGGTATCGTAAAAAAAAATAAAATAAAATTGGGACAGAAGTCCTCCTCTCTTTTATTTCCTATAGCATGTACAGTGGGTGGAGTTTTCTTAAAAAGAATTTATATTCCTTTAAATTCCTTACATTTGTGTTCTTAATAGAAAGTCTGCTATTAATTTCCAACCTTTAGCCCCTCTAGGCTTCAGACCATCCATGTCTGTTGCTGAAACTTGTACAATGTGCCTCAAGTCCAAAGATATGCAAGCTTGTCACCTTTTCCTAAAGGTGTTCTCTCCAGCAATACTGATATAGATCTGTCAGTATTCACCATTTGTGGTGCTGATGGGGTGGCAGCTGGCAGCTACCTCTCCTGCTTTCCTGTTCCTTCCCTTTTAAGTCTTGGATTTGAGGCCCTTCACCTCCTGCAGCCTCAAACAAGCCAGGTAAGAAATGCATCTTATTTCTAAATTACACAGACTGTAACATCAGTTAAACACTCACCCTCAGCCAATTGTGCATGTGCTGTGCACCTCCTAGGGTTTTAGAAAACTTGGGGAGAAGCACAGAGCTTTCCTGTGGTCTGCATCTACTTCCTAATGGTCTTCTGAGGAAAGGAAAGGGAAATTAGCAGTGAGTTTTCTTCTGCTAGACAGATAAGGTTTGGGACTGCTACTTGCACAGAGTCCTTTTGTCCAGCTGGTACTACTACCTGCACGTAGCTAAGTTGCAATTTTCTTTTCTCTTGCAAGTAGTTTCCTGACTATAAAATGGATATCCAGTTCCTTGTTTAGCAATTTCAAATTGCATGAACGTAGGTGTAAGTCCTGTATCTGACAAGATGCCAGAAACAGGTGTGAATGTGTCACCCATAAACACACACCAAATTTAGGTTGGAAAATACCCTTGAGATGATCAAGTCTAGCCATTAGCCCAGCACTCCAAGTCTTGCATTAATGTAAAGCTGAGTACTACAGACGCTGGACTTTGTTCATTGGATACATACTGCACCCTGACTTCTCAATACTGATGCTTGTTCCTTGATGAATTACAGGGACATGTTTTGATCCCTGAAGGAGCAGGTGACAAAGACTGCTATTATAAGGATTTTGTTAGCATGTGCCCTTTGCAAGTGATTGTGTAAAGGCAACATATTTTCACAGGGAAGTCAAGGTGTAAAGCTTCAGCCCCCTTCAATTGCCAGCAGGTGACTTGCACTTGTCTGTGTCAAGGTGCAATAGAAGCAATTTGCTTCCTCAAGTGGTTGCTGCTCCCATTTGAAGGGACTGGGCCAGTTGTCCCCAGCTCAGCAGGAACTTGAATTTTGAGCTAGTCCCATGCAGAGATCTCAGCGCAAGAAGCTGGATTTTCACTTTGGCTGTTGGGACACTGCTCTTTGATTACAGGAAGCAAAATACTTGTGCTATCTGGCAGATATCTTGCACACCTCTAAAGAAAACATACAGAGAGCTCTAATTGCCCAATAGTGGCTTCTATTACCTACCTAACTGGAGCTTATCATTGAGGGTTGTATGTTCTTGAAGGGTGTGTGTAGCTCTGCATACTTTGACCTTGTTTCTGATGTGACAAACTATGATACAAGCATACAGGCTATTCCGGGACAGGGAGAAAAGCAAGCTCTGCCAGACTCCATGCTCTGTCATGTCCAGCTGCACAAAGCAAGTTTTTGACTCCAAATTCAGATGGAAGCAAACCTAAAAGAGCATGTCTGTTGGCCCAGCTGGTCCCATGGACCCCAAGGATGAGCCAGCTCTATCCCTGAGTCAAACGTTGTCCAAGCGAGAGCAGGCCTGGCCCAGCCATTACGGGCAGCAGCACCCAGGCCAGCTCAGCACCACCACACCCACAAGCACTGGCCGTGCACCATCCACTCCTTCCTGGGAAGAGCCCTCAGTGCCAGGAGTGCAGGCAGAAGCTTGCCAGCTGCTCTCACAGCCCCCTGGAGACAGATCTCCTCCCCTGTCCCTGGCACGATGGCAACAAGAATCCCTGTTCAGGAGGGCAATCAGGACTGTATGCAGGGCATTCCTTGGCACCCACCACCCACAGCAGCAGCAGTGCCCTGCTCCCAGTGCTGGGCAGGTGCCCGAGGATGGCTGCTCTGAGCCTCAGCAGCGTCCTCTGACAGAGTGACACAGGGAAGCACGGCAGGGATGGATGCAGGGACAGTGCCTCAGGCATCTGGCTGTCCCCAGGCCATCCTGCCGCCAGACTGTTCTTGGCTGTCTTCAAAACAGCAGCCTATGATTCCCTTTCAGACACTATGATTAGATCTGGTTCATCATTTTACCACACACATTTTGCAAATAGACTGTATTTTATATCTATTTGTATATAACAGGTTATAATTTTTCTTCAACAAAACTTTCGATTTAGCCCAATTAACTGACGTGTGCATAAAAAAAATAAGTATTCAAAACCAGAAATAATGTTTTTTATATGGTTTCTTATATCTTCCATGAAACACCTGCATTGGGAATGGAATCAGGGTCAATTGCCAGGGCTTTATGATGAGGGAGGCCACAGTGACACCACAGGGCCCCACTCTGGCCATGGGGGGATTGAAGGAACGCAGAGCCCTGGGGTGCCCACTCTCAGGAGAGCACTTCCCGCAGGAGGCTGCATCTCCTGGAGCCCCTGGCAGCTCTGCAGCAGAGGGTGTCACAGACAGACATGGAGAACCCTTTGAAGAATTCCAGCTCCCCGACACACAGGGGGCTGCTGAGCCCGGACTGGGTGTACAGGGTGAGGGACGGGGCAGGAGGGACAGGCCCGTGGTGGGATGGCGCTGCACGGAGCTGCCTGTGGGCCAGGGCTGGGCTTGCTGGCACTGTGAGGGACGCTGTGCCAGGGCAGCTGCCTTCATCCCTCTCCTCATCCTTCTGGAGGTGGGACAAAGGCAGCCAGAGGCAGCATCTCAGGACAGCCAGGCCCAGGCCTCATCCCTCCTTGGGGCCAGGCTGCCACTCCTTGCATGGAGCTCTCAGGATGGCGGGAACCACCCAAGCACCCTGCCAAGCAAGGAGGGCCCTCCTCAGCGACTGCAGTGGAACGGCCGGGCCCGTCCCAAGCGCAGGGCTCTGAGGAGAAATGCCATCCTGCCATGGCAGCAGGAGATGCTGCAAGAGAACTCCAACAGCAGGAGGAACAGCTTCCAACCCTGACACGGATGCAGGTCTTGATGGGTCAATGACAGCCTGGCCATCCTGCTGCCAGACTACTCTTGGCCATGGCTTTGTGAGACCAGCCTGTGATTCCCCTTCAGACACGCTATGATTAGATCTGTTTCATATTTTTACTACAAAAACTTCACAAATAAAATTTATTGCATAAATCTATATAGTAAGTATTAGATTTTCTTAACCTAAACTGTCAATTTACCCAGTTTTTCTGAGTTGTCTGCATACAGAAAATTGGTTCAAGCCCATAAAGCTGAGACAAAGTACAGTCTCAAATTTCACAGGGTATTTTTATTGCCTCTACAGCAGGTGACAGCTTCTGCAGGTATCAGAACCATCTGTCTTATAGTTCTTATATCTGCTTAAAGTATAAGAACCAAGGGATAAAATGGTTTTGTATAATTCCTTCTGTATGCCATGGAAGATGTGAAGTGGGAGTGGGATCTGGGCTCAGCTGCCAGGGCTTTGTGATGAGGGGCTGTATTGTGCCCAGAGACCACTGTGACACTGCAGGCCCGCGGGGGGATTGAAGGAACGCAGAGCCCTGGGGTGCCCACTCTCAGGAGAGCACTTCCCGCAGGAGGCTGCATCTCCTGGAGCCCCTGGCAGCTCTGCAGCAGAGGGTGTCACAGACAGACATGGAGAACCCTTTGAAGGATGCCAGCTCCCCAACGCACGGGGGGCTGCTGAGCCCAGACTGGGTGCGCAGGGTGAGGGACGGGGCAGGAGGGACAGGCCCGTGGTGGGCTGGGGCCGCACGGAGCTGACTGGGGCCTGGGGTTGGTTTTGCTGGCACTGTGAGGGACACTGTGCCAGGGCAGCTGCCTTCATCCCACTCCTCTACCTCCTCCTGGTCTTGCTTCCCAAGGGTGCATCACAGGCAGCCAGAGGCAGTGCCTCTGGAGAGCTAGGCCTAGGCCTCATCCCTCCATGGGGACTGGCTCAGACCGCTCCACTGCCCACAGAGCTCGCAGGATAGAGGGAGCCCCCCCAGCCATCATGTCAAGCAAGTAGAAGCCTCTGCAAGGGCTGGAGAAAACTGGCCAGGCCCATCCCAGGTGCAGGGCTCTGCAGAGGAATGCCATCCTGCCATGGCAGCAGGACAGCCTGGAGGAGAAAGCTCCCAAAGCAGGAAGGCAAGGAGCAGCCTGCCTCCCTGACATAGTCTTGGTGGCTCCGTGGCAGACCCAGGCAGGTGACTGCCAAGGACAGAATGGGATGGGACAGGATGGGGCAGGATGGGAGAGGGGAATGAGCCTCCCTCTGACCAGGGCCAGCTGCTGCACTGCACCACTGCAGCCTCATCATCTCCCACAGCCATGTCCCAGCAGCTGCTGCTGCCAGGTCTCCAGCAGACATTTCCTGGAGGGAGACAGGTGACTTTTACAAATAACAGAATCACTGAATCACATATAGAATCACAAATATTAGGATTGGAAGGGATTTCAGGAGATTGTCCAGTCCAACACCCTGCCAGGGCAGGGTGACCTTGAGCAGGTTACACACATAAAAGTTCAGGTGGCTTTGGAATGTCTCCAGAGGGGGAGATTCCACGACCTCCCTGGATAGGCTATTCCAGGGCTCTGCCACCTAAGTGTAAAGAAGTTCTTACTCAAGCTGAGGAAGAACTCCTCAAGAAATGCCTCTCTCTCCTTTGTCACCTGCCAGGGGAAAGCATTTCTCCACCTTGGGCAGCCACTGCCAACAGGCCTGGAGGAGCTGGAGGTCATTTCGAGCAGGCAGAAGGTGCTGTGGTGGCTTGAATTCTGTGTTCCCAGTGATCCAGGGACCTTGGCCAAGGAGGATGAGGACTGCGAATACAAGATTGACAAGGAGCAGACCCATGAGATACTGGAAGAGGACATCACATGTCCAGTGCCCTCAGGGAGTTGGGAAGACAGCAGCCAAAGTGAGGAGTCCCGAGAAATGTCAAAAGAGTGCAGTGACCAAGAGCTGTTTCAATGGGAAGAGGTTGAGAGCACAGCAGCAACAAGAGAGGTTATCAACAAACTTCAGAGCACATCTCCTGCCCTGGCTGGTTCCATGGACACCAAAGATGAGCCAGCCGTGTCCCCAGGTAAAGCATCACATCAGCAAGGGAAGGCCAGCAGCACCACACCTACAAGCACTGGCTATGCACCATCCACTCCATCCTGGAAAGTGCCCTCAGTGCCAGGAGTGCAGGCAGAAGCTTGCCAGCTGCTCTCACAGCCCCCTGGAGACAGATCTCCTTCCCTTACAGCCACTCACTCCCCGGAGCAACCGCAGCGACCGTCCCTGTTCAGGAGGGCAGTCAGGGCTGTGTGCAGGGCGTTCCTTGGCACCCACCGCNCCAGCCACTGCCCTGCACCACTGCAGCCCCATGAGTATAAGGCATGTCTGCACTACACTGAGACATCCCAAATAGACAACAACAGTTGTGTAGTACATGGCCTAGCATGAGCTGAAAATTATGAATTCAGAAGAGTATTTGGAGTGTCCTAAGGAAGGCTCTGGCTTTATGCTTTTGGTGTCAACTGCTTAATGTCAGTGTTGGACACAGGACACTAAGGTGAGGCTTCATTGGATTGAATACATTCCCTGCTTGAATGGACCACCCTTCTCCTCTAACAGCTCATCTCCCTTCTTAAGCTCAGTTTGTAAGACTTGAAGAGTGTTAGGCTAAATAATGTGTGTCACCTGCAAACAGCCACACTTTGTGGACCCGGTTTTGTGGCAATTACTCACACTGAACTTATTTTTTCCCTCTTTTGAACAGAGCGGTCCAAAGAAACAGACTTTATTTTTTCCACAAGCATTTCACCAGGTATCTGCGTGAGTCAGCAGGACCTAAAACCTCTCCCGGCCGGGCCTCGGTGCCACTAGGGGTCCCCGCTGTCCGCGCATNCTGGCTGTCCCCAGGCCATCCTGCTGCTAAACTATTCTTGGTCATGTCTTTGAAACACCAGTCCATGATTCCCTTTCAGACACTATGATTAGATCTGGTTCATCATTTTACCACACACATTTTGCAAATAGACTGTATTTTATATGTATTTGTATATAACAGGTTATCATTTTTCTTCAATAAAACTGTCAGTTTAGCCCAATTTACTGATTTGTGTGCATACAAAAAATTGGTTCAACACAAAAAGCTGAGAAAAATAAGTTTTAAATTTCAGAGTGTAANTCCCTCCTCATTCCTCCTCATCCCGCCTCATCCCACTCCCTCCCATCGCGGCGGGAGGCGCTGCGGCCGAGCAGCGGGATCGGGAGATAAGGGAGACTTTATCACTCTCTACAACTACCTGAGAAAAGGGTGTAGTGAGGTGGGAGTGAGTATCTTCTTCCAAACAGCAAGCAATAGCATGAGCTACACCAGGGGAGATAGAGCTTGGGTATTAGGAAACTTCCTTCACCGAAAAAATATCAAGGGACCGCCAGCCATGGTAGAGGTCACAGGAATAAAGGACAGCTTCTACTGGGCAAAGCTGTGTCTCAGCAGACTTCCAGTTGCACCAGGGATACACTGTTTTGAGGCTGGAAATCTGGATGTCCTGATGTGTTTGGGGATTTCAGGCTAATCTTGGTAACAGGCATTTTTTGAAACATTTACAAGAATTGGGTGTTTCAGAAGGAGGAGCTGGCAGAGTCAGCTGCAAACAACTTCTTGTACATCCTAGAGTGCCTTAAATTTCTGGTCAGAATACACTGTCTTTTGGTGCTGTGATTTATAATAAGATACCTCCTGCTGCTGAAGAGAGAGACCAAGTTCTCTTTTGAGAGACAAGCAAGAACCATCATTCCCTCCACATCCAGCATCAGGGCAGGGATGCAGCCACCACCCTTCCTTTTCTACTCCAGCACACAACAGAGGCCAGCTCAGGGTCCAGTCTCCTTGTTGTCTCTAGAGAGCACCTCTGTACTATGTCAGGAATGAGACCTCGTCTCCCACAGTGGCTGTTTGTAGCAGAATGCTGTTGATGCAGAGGTTGTCTGAGAAAGAAACTCCGTGTTTAGTTATCCTAACGGGCAAGGCAGAGACCTCCAAAGCTGCAGGTCCCAATTCTTGGTGCCCTCTCTGTCTTGAGAAGCAATCATATCTTTCTGGTCTCTTCTGGAAAAAGCTGTCATTGGCAGATGCTGCATGCCAAGCACCTTAGAGAGGAGGATGTGGCAGGCCACTATCTGGGTGTGGTGTGTTCAGGATAGGCATGGATATGCAGGCTGATCCTCAGGCTGAAAGAGACTCATGTCTTGAGTTGTGCCAGAAGCAGAAGTAGGTGAATATGGGGAGCTTTAATTTGAAAGCTGGTGGGCATTTGTGTTGTCAAAAACCTTCAGGATCAGTTAGCAGGAATCCTGCAGGACACATATCTGGATTTGGGTATTTAAATACCACCTAACCTTTCTGTTTGTCTGAGCAAAAGTGACTTCAAACATATTTTGAGATTATGGCTTCCCAAACATGCAGCAAAAGCTAAATGAAACTCTAGATTTCACATTAACTGGTGCAGGATTAATTGAAACATATTGTGTTGATCTGAAAGATTTTTTTTTTATCTTGATTGATTTTCTTCTAAAGACTTTTATATCCAGGCACTTGAGCAAAGTGGCCAAATTGCTCCTACCCCATGCAATCAGTACTACTTCAAGGCTTCAAACAAAAACCTAGGGAGGCTACTTGGCAAAGTGAATGGAGGTGAGGAGAAGCTTTTTTCTTCAGCTTGCAGCATCCTTGGCTCTTCTAATGTCAGATGTACTTTCAAAAGCAGCATGTAATTTTGACCTTAGCCTGCTCTGTTGTAAACTGACAAATTATAGTCATTATGCAACGGAAGTAATTTCACATTCTTTAAATACGTGTTTACAAACACTTCCTATTCAAAGGGAAAAAGAAGGCACAGCTAGGAAAGAAGTTGTTTAAAACCTTAGTGGGTGACATGGACAGTGGGATTGAGTGCAGCCTCAGCAAGTTTGCCAATGACACCAAGCTGTGTGGTGTACTGGGACATGGTGGAGGGATGGATGCCATCCAAAGGGACATTGACAGATTTGAGAGGTGGGGCCATGTGAACCTTATTAAGTTCAACAAGGCTAAGTGTAAGATCCTGCACCTGGGTCAGGGCAATCACAAGCACAAGTACAGGCTGGGCAGTGAGGGGATTGAGAGCAGCCCTGAGAAGAACTGGGGATGTTGGTGGATGAGAAGCTTGATGTGATCCAGCAATGTGCACTTGCAGCCCAGAAAGCCAAATGTGTCCTGGGCTGCATGAAAAGTGACACAAGAAGCAGGTAAAGGGAGGTGATTCTATCCCTCTACTCTGTTCTCCAAAACCTTGAGTACTGTGTCCTCAACATGAGAAGGACATGGAACTGTTGGAGGACATCACAAAGATCATCAGAGGGCTGGAGCACCTCTCCTATGAAAACAGGCTAAGAGAGTTTGGGTTGTTCAGCCTGGAGAAGAGAAGGCTCTGAAGAGGCCTTCTAGCACCCTTTCAGTATCGAAAAGGGCTACAAGAGAGATGAAGAGGGGCTTTTTATAAGGACATGCAGTGATGGAAAAAGGAAGAATGGCTTTAAACATGCCATGCCTGGCAGCATTCAAGGCCAGGTTGGATGGGACTTTGAGCCCCCTGCAAGGGTGGCATTGAAAAGAGTGCTAGTCTATAGGTGTTGGTGTGTTTGACCTCATTTCTAAACCAAGGACAAAGTCCTCTGAAGCTTTGGCTAGAAGACAAAGTAGTATTTGCCTTCTGCCTTCTCTTAAACAATTTGTCAGCATTGAGGTTATCATGTTTATTCATCTGGTATGCAGCAAATGTAATGCCACCCTTTTTGAATAGGGGCTGTAAGAAAAAACAGCTTGTAGATTTCTTCTGCTTTTAAGCTTTTTTTTCTGTGAAAATGCCTGTACTGAAGGACAAAAGAATGGCCTGTCTGCTGCAGGTGGCATCATCCCTAGCCACCAGATCACAAAGTGTAAATCTCTAGGAGAAAGCCTTAAGTAATTTTTTTATTTATTTACAGCGTAGAAATTCACCACAAAAAGTCATAAGTAAGCATTTGTCAGAATCAGACAAGGTCCCTTTGTGTACTTCATGGTTGGTTTTTAATTTGTGCAGAGATTTGGCATGTCTTCAGCACAATGATGATGTATTCAAGCCATTGATAACACTAACTACAAACAAATTCTTCTGGTTCACAGTTGTTTGGTTGGGGTTTGTGGCCAGGTCATCTGTATAATCACAATATGTGAAAAAGGTCCCAATTGTCTGATAATTTTAATGTTTCTGTGCTAAAAAACTTAAAAAACTTGTAAAACAGATTTGAGGCAATTTTGTCCAGTCTCTCATTCCTCTGTTTGAAGGGCTCATTTAGAAACAGTCAAAAAGGGGATGCTGCCTAAGAAACACTGGGTTTTTCTTA
This sequence comes from Illadopsis cleaveri, assembly GCA_013399915.1. NCBI lineage: Eukaryota > Metazoa > Chordata > Aves > Passeriformes > Timaliidae > Illadopsis > Illadopsis cleaveri. The sequence goes on along the minus strand of VXBB01000838.1, from coordinate 724,674 downwards.
ACTGCCTCACCTAGAAGTTATCTGCCTTTAGCTGTGCTGTAAGACATAAACAGCTTCCAATTTACACCCTCCCATGCTTGAAAACTTCCACAGGTGAGCAATTATGCTCAGTGATTTTTGTTTTCATGCCACTGCCAGACAAAGATATTTGGAAGGTGAGAACTTTGAAAACCTCCCTGAAAGAATCTTGAGAGGTAAGAAGCCAAGCAGTGTAACTGAGCAATGATTTTTACATTATGTAGCTCTTCAGTGTTAGAATACAAGGTAGGCAAACCACCACGAGGGTGCAGTGGTAAGGCAGCCTTTGCTGGCAGTGGCAGAAATCTTTGATTCGCTGCTCCTGTTCTAAGGGGTCAGATGATGATCTTTACATCGGCTCACTAAAGGAAATAATTTAAACATAATTAACTTGAACTAACACTGAAACTCTTGGGAACGTGATGGAGTTCAGTGCAAGTGGAGGTTTAGCTTGCTCTTTATCAGGGATGTGATATTACTGTTTGAATTAAGACAAGTCTTAATTAAACTTGACCTAAGTGAGAACACAGTTGGATGAATAATATAACATTTGCTCAGACTGTAGTTTAGTGTACTTCTACAGTGAAGAAGGACTAAACTATTATTTTACTCAGGATTAATTTAGCAACTTATTATTATTATTGATGTGCAACTTCTCCACTGCTTAAGCCTGGTTCTCACATTCTTCTTTCAGTAATTTTTTTTGGGGGAAAATGCATTATGAATCAACCTTCTCAGCATTCAGCTTTGTTCTCTATCCAGACATCAGTAAACAGGTTATTTTATGTTTGCCTTTTTAGATATGCTGTAAAGATGGACATTTGCTTGGGGTGGGGGGTTAATTATTTTTATTTTAAAAACACACACACAAAACTCTAAATGAGAAATCACTACAGCAGGACTTTTGAGGAGAAACCTGGAAATCAAAGTGCATTCACATAGGAAGAGATTGACAGCTGAATGCAGTATTTTGAAATACAGTACTTGTGCCCTGGATTAAAAAACTAGAATATATAAATGAAACCTGTCTCCTTTAGACAAAAGGACCAAGCTAGATGCTTTACCTGCTCCCAATGTCTTTAAAGAACAGCCCTTGCTTCCACAAAACCAGACTAGTTTTTGTTTTTTGAATGCTGTCTGATTTGACAAGCACAGTAAGAGAGGAGAGGAGGAAGTTTGTTTGCATGCCTGCCTCCAGAAGAAGCTGCCTGCAGCTTCAGAGGAGCTACTGATTCCCTCCTCTCTTGCACTGTCTGCAACCTACAGCCCTCCTGCAGGATCCACCTGCTCGGCTGTGAAACACAGATTGTGACAGGCATCTCCTCCGCAAGGTATTGTAAAAAAAACCCTCAAAGCAGACCCAGAGGCTTGAGAATGGGGGTTTTTTGAGTGTTAGGTTTCTGGGGGGTGCCACTCTCATGTTCCAGCCACCCTGAAGGCAAGCCTGCAGCCCTTGGCACTGAGGATGGCCTTGCAGAGGGCACCTACCTGGTGGTCCCACAGAGCCACAAGCACCTGATCCAACACCTACCCAGCCAAGACAATGCAGTATAATGCCTAAATTAGCTGTATTCACAGACCAAACTCCCCAAACTTACCTGAGGGAAAGATGACACTTTGCCAGAACTAGCTATTTAAAACACCAAGTGAGTTTCTACCTTATGATCACATCTAGGTGCAACAACTTGAAAATCAAGTAATCTACTGAGGCACCACATCTTTTTCACAAGAACATGCAAATATCTCCTGCAATTTTGGGACAGACCATCTTTCTGAATTGGCCACTTGTGCTTCTCACTTGCTCATTGAGCCAAAAAAAAAAAAAAAAAAGGATTTTCTGTGTTTTGGAAAGAGAATGGTAGAGGAAGCAGAAGAAGGTTTTTCTGTATGGACTGAGATGACCTGAAATGAAAGCTGTTGCGCAAAATAGCCAACTCTGAGATCTGTCTCCATGATCAGGAAGGAACACACAGCATTTCCTAACTGAAGCTGGCCAGCCTGGTTGGACCTGCTCAAGCACACAAATTATATTCTTCAGGCCATCTCCATTAGAAAACACTCCCATCCCCCAAAAGCTCTGTCCCCTTCCTGGCACCTGTCTCCTGCAAGCAGATTTCACCCTCTGCAATCCACCTTAAAAAAAAAAATCCCCTCTGCCGCCTGCTGGATGCAATTCCTCTTGCTCTGAATCACTTTGTGCAATTAAGACAAGGTGAGTCTGGCCTGAGTTTAGCCTTCTGGCTGGTGGTGAGAAAGTGCTGGGATGTTGTGTAGGCTGGAGACGGTGTTTTGGTGAGCTGGGGCTACTGTGTGGCCACGTTGCATTGCCCTGGAAACGGTGAGAAAGCCCAGCTCTGGAGGCTGCTTCACAAACGGCTGCTGGTGGCAATAGGACATCTGGAAACCACGTGGAAGCTGCAGATGGTGGAAATGTGGTACGTGGGAAGCATGTGAATTGCTCAGTAAGTCTCTAGGAACAGTGATGGAAACTCCTACATGGTAGAGACCTTCCCTGGGTATCTCAGGAAGGATTTTATCTTATCATCACACTGCAAGCTAGAGCTTATACCCATGCAAAAAATATCAACGTTATTTCTGGATAGGGAGATTGAGTCACCTTTCAATTTTAGGAATTCTGCTGGGCAGTTTGTGTGACAGAGAAGTAGGAATAGAATGGTAATCATAGGTCATGTAATACAATCCCCTACAGCAGGTACAAATACACCACCAAGTCCTGATGACTAAGCAATCTCACCTTTAATTTAGAAGCTTTTTTACTGCTGGAAAATTGTCACAGAGGTGTGTTTCTCAGAGTATTAGGTGTCAGTCACGTGAGATAATTTAATTTGAGTTTTTTGTTTTTTCCTGCCTTCACCCAGTCTTTAGACAGTCATGGAGGAAAAGACAAATCATGTAACCTAACATATTGATTTTTTCCCCAATTAATATTTCTTGTTTAAGATTGCATATAAAGGTTTAAATCCCCTAAATTAATCCAATACTGCAAGTCTACCACAAATCCTGTTCTTAGCATGAATTCTGCTGTGAACACAGGATGTTGTTCTCTGCTTTAGTCCTAGTATTCGTTTAAATTTTCTTCATTTCTCGCTTTCAGTCATTGTGCTAGTAGAATTTGAAGACCACTTCCATAGGACTCTTATCTGCAAACTTGCAATTGGTAGGTTTAAGAACCAGCTGTGATTCCCAGGTGAGGAGAATGAAAAGACTGTATCTGAGGGTGATTCCCTGGTGAGGGGAAACAAGAAGAATCTGGTGAGTCTATATCACAGAGGTTGAAGACCTGCAGTCCTTATCTCTGACCAAAGGTGAGTGGTTTTCATAATAATTCAACATTGTGTCAAAAATCTCAGAATAAACTAGATCAAAGACTTCCTTATGAAGGATAACTGAGGTTTTGGTGGCCAAAAGATTGGCACCTCTTGAAGATGCTGAAGAATGGAATTACTGCAACAACTGCTTCTGCAAACATTACCTTCTACCTCTTTGGCTTTAGCAAGAGCAGATAAGCAGGGCACTCCTCTTCTCCTAAAAATGTGATTTGTGGCTTTCCTTCAAAAGGGAGAGAAAAATTTCCTTGCATGATTTCTCAGTAGGTGATAGGGAGAAGAAACAGCTGAAGTGTTTTCTGCACAGGTGTAATAATTAGAAGAAATTGAATTGAAATTCATTATTTTCCTCATAAGTATCTCTCCTTTACCTTGATGTCCTTCCTGTAGTCTCTGCTGGAAAATGTAATGTTTCAGATGTACTAGTGGATACCCCCTGTAACCAGCTAAGAGAGGTTATTCAAGCTCTGTTGGCCACTTCCCAGAACACAGATTTTGCAGGAACTGCCATCTCTTTGCTCAGTCCTGACAAGTCAGCATTTTATGCTGATGACTCGACAAGAGAATATCCCCGTGCCTTTCTGGTCAGTGCCTGAATGAGGAAATAAAAGCCAGTTGCAGGGTTTGCAGTTTATCTCTTCAGAGGGCACAGGAGGAAATGATGAGGAGAGTGAGAAAATCTGTTGACAGGAAAGATTTGTTCTACAAATGAAGGAATACTCTCAGCAAGAGTTTATGGGAAGAGACCATTTTCCAGGAGTCTTCATTGGATGTTTTGAGAGAGCAGGGTGGCTCCTGCAGAGACATCAAGTGTGCAATAATGCTCAGGTCTGCCTTCTGTCAAAGGCCCATGAAATTCTGGAGAGTCCTGCACTTGGTTTCTTACTGCTGACAATGTACAAAGCCGTGGGGTGTTTTGAGGAAGAAAGGATCACATGATGGAGGAGAATAGGAAAATGAACATGCAAGCTAGTTTGTGTACTTTTTGATCAGCTGATTTAATAGGGGGAAAAACCTCCAAGCTTAAAATCATGCAGGAAACTGCTGCCTTTCAGACCCAAGTCTTATTTTCAGACATGTTATCCATCCCCAATAAAACAAGTGCATGTGCTAGCCACAAACATTGCTGGGATGAATGTACATCTGGCAAAGCAGTGTTCAAACCCCATCCTGTGTGATCAGCCATGGGGCTCACTTGAACTTCACAAGTGGATTAAATCAAGCTGCAAATGCTTCTTCTGCTTCAGGGGGTAGCTGAGGGGTCTGCTTCATTTTCAGAAGCTGACATTCTACATCTGACAGTGGCAATTGGGTGGTGAAAGAAGCAGCCATTCTTTTAGGTACCATTTATGTATGAATATTGTTTTAAAAGCGTAAGGAAGCTGATGCCCACGTACTGAGCTGATGGTAGTTTTACTATGGGATATTTACACATATCTTCTTCCAGAACTGGTTAAGCATCCATTTTGTGTATCAAAAAACTTCTTTGCAAAAGCTGGTTGGCTAAAGCGATGACATAAAAAAGCCAGGAGTCACTGCTTTCTCTTGTGACTGAAGGCAAAGTGCCATTTTTACATGTTTAAAGTAGCATATGCTAGTGCACAGATGGACAATGGTGCTGACAGATAATTATCTGCACCCGTCTGCATAAATCAAGGAAAAGCTAAGACATGCTACAACTTTCTCTGAGCCCTGCAATGGAGGTTTTGAAATGCATGAGTGCACTGAGCAATGATTGTAGGCCGATGGCTAAAATATTCTGAGAAACTAATCGGGTTTGTAAGGAAATCTCATGGTATCGTGGCAACCTGGGCCCAGAAGTTAACACATCTAGTCATTTGGAAAGCATTGGGAAAGTCATTTTAGAGAGCATGAGTTGTGTTTTGTTATCCTCAAGATCCCACATATACAGCAGGGCTGTAGCTTATCTCTACTATAATTCCACTTCTCTGGGCCATGGATACCTGGAGCCCTGCTTATTTTAGCCTGGTGTTTTCCCACTCTTCTCAAAAGGCAGAAACCTAAAGAGTGATCCCCTGGAGATGTGGACCCTGTAGACCAGGTTAATATAAGCCCACTGACAGACAAGGCACGGGCTCTTTCCAGCCACGTTTCCCATGGCTTGCTCAGAAGATTGCTTAGCCATCTATCAATCTACTACAGAAAACTCTCATCATCTCCCTTGGGAACAGCCAAAAGTTTGGCTACTAAGAAGTCTCTTTGGATCACTTTGCTGGTGTGATTCTGTTACTCTACTTGGAGGTGGAAGCTGTGCAGAGCCACTTCTATGTGTGAAATGAAATGCCCTTCCCAGACTGTAACTTGAAGGGAGACTGATGACTGAAGTCGCTGTTAACAAAGCTGCCACAGGCACTGACAAAACTTTTTTGTTGTTTCTTAAACCTAGTTTTACATGACATAGCTAAGAATATTAGAAGGGCTTCAAGTTGCCTGATTTGTTCATGGTCAAGGGACTGTCAAAGTAATTACTCCTCTACCGTAAGTTATGTACACATCTAAAAATTCCAGACTCCATCCACTTACCCACAAGAAATTCCAATGCTGTTGGAGAGGAAGAAACTTCAAGTTTTTCCAATGCAACATTAGTGATATAAGGATCTAGCTCTGTTTTGAATGAAAATGTAGGGATTTTTTTAGGAAAAACATGTATAAAGAGGCTGTAAATACATTAAGGTTAGGAACTAAATGGAACATATTCCTTTTTTTTGCTCAGCAGAGTTATACAATAAATCCTTTGCAAGACTCTCTGGTCCTTGGGTTACTCCATGAGTTTGAAGCTGTTCTTAGATTAGAGTATTTTCCCAGGAAATTGATGGTGTTGCAGGAGTTAGTTTATCTGCAAGAGTGAATTTCATTTCTGACGTTTTGTGACCACTTTGTTACAAAAATGCTGCGTCTAAAAATGAATATGGTATATGAACCACTTTACTCAGTTTACTTTCAGTGGGAAGCTGACCTGTGGCCCTCAAATTTTCCCTTAGTCAAGGGATAAACAAATTTAAGTTCCCAGAAAGAGCTATCTTTATTACATCTAAAATAGAGCAATGCATGGTTCTTAATTTAATCAGTAATTTCAACCTCTCCAAGCTACCATTATGGCTTTCTGTGAAAGCTTGTAAAAATAAAAATATCTTAGACAAAAATAACACTCCCTCATTCTAACACTGTGGAGTGTCTCAGTACATATTTGGCACATCCTCTGGGGCTCTATCAACAACAATCCGAAATAGGCTGATGTAAAAGGCGAATTACAAAAGTAAGTGGTGTTTAGTGTCTGGTCCTGTATCCTCTGAGGCTTCTGACATGCACTCAGTATAATCTACAATGCTCATAAGATAAAATAGTGGGCATTAGAGGCTGGGTAGTGATGGTCAAGGTCAAAGTCAGTTCTGCAAAAGAAATGCATTGAATCCCTGTTCTGTTAAACTTTTTCACTCAACTTGATAGCAAAACCCAGCATCTTCATTCTTTCTCAGATGTACTTTGCAGACTACAAGTTTCTTCTGCTACATAATAGTAATATATATATATAGGATTTGTGATAGGAGAGCATTTTGCAATCTCTTGGTGTGAATATGCATAACTTTACTAAAATAAATCAGGTCTATGTTATTCTCAGATGTGACTTTGTTTGAAACCATCTTTCCTAAAATTGCCTTAAAGACTACATTAATACTTAATGATATTCCTCTTGTGGCAAACCACTGTAAAATGCACTTTTTCAGCCTGTTTGTTTAAAGTAAGACTTGCAGAATGGTAACACCTCCTAACAACAAAAAGACAGCTGGAGGTCTGCAGGACTGAACCACCAGCAGCACTGATACCACTGCAGATGAAACTAACCATCAACATAATTTTTTTTCTTTTTTTCTTTTTTTTTTTCTTTTCTTTTTTTTTTTTTTTCTCCAGAGGCACCAGATGGCAGCATTTTTCCCTCACTGAGTGTGATCTCATCCTCTCGAATTCACTCCTGGGATCATCAGGCTTTGAGGCCGCGTAAGCCACAATGACCTCAGCTGAACTGCACCTTCTCTGTTGCCACCTGCTCCTTTTTTCCTACTTTTATTGGACGTGCAGAGGCACATTCAGGTGGCCTGAACACAATCCAGGCCCTTGGAGTTGTGGTTGCCTTTTGCCTGTGCAGGTCGGAGAGTCTAAAAAGAATCGTTAGCATACAGGTATGCAAAAATTTAGACCCAGAAAATACAGCTCTGACCTCTAAATTTCCCACATCCTCTAAATATTAAGAATCATGGAGTTTATTTGATGTTCTTGTTAACTACATCCTCTTTTTCATACACACACATGCACAATGTAATACTTGTTTACAAGCAAGTTTGGCGTGTGTCCTTTTCTATCAATGCTTTATTCCTTGAATAATATTTCATTGTACACAAGTTATGCATGACAAGTTATGCACTACTAGACTTGTAACCTCTGTAGCAAGAACTCTGTTCTGGACAAATAATCTGAAGCAGGGCAGGGATTTTGAGAACTAAACTGCAAGCTCTGGGGTTCTTTTACAGTTACAGATGTGGCCTAAAGCTCTGTGGGCTGGGAATTCTGTTATCTCACCATCCTCTGTTCTGCTTCTTCCCTTCATCCTCATGTTCTTGCTTGCAAAGCTGCTTTGTTAGTAGTTTTGTCTTAGAAGAAAAAAACCCCACACATTATCTCCAGCTGTAACAAACTATTCTAAAATCATCTACCTTTAAACTTGGATTCTGCAGCACTGGGATGCAAATATTTATTTATTTGAACTATGTGACTAACATTGACAGCAGAAGAAAGGCTCTTTATCCAAAGTGGGGCTGGATTGCTGGGCCCCAGAGGGTGAAGGAGTAGCAGCCCTACTGGCTGCTGCTTTCTTTGACTGTTACTTCATCAGGTTGCTGGTGTTTCTGCTATGGTGACTGTGTTAATGCTTTACAAATGCTATGAGCTCAGCAGTAGACTATTTGGGGATTGTATAATTTATTAACTTCTGACAAGCAGGCCATTATTTTTCTGAAGAACATGTGTGACAAGGGATTTTTTTTTATTATTTTTCAAATTTCAGCCAAATTCAACATGAGCGTCATAGGACGGGGCACCAGACCCTCGACAGCCCCACCCTTCCTCTTATTTAATACCAAAAATTATCTGTAAACAAGTAAGAAGGAGGGAGGGAAGAGTAATTCTCAGAGGAAGTACTAAGAATCCTGTATGATTAAAACATTAGGTAACATTGTGTAAATTTGGGAAGCAGTGCTATTTTCTTCTGTTAAAAACATTCTAATTTAAACAAAAGGCTAAAATTACTTCAAATTTATTTCACTTTCTTGTAGCAATTTCTTTCCAGTTCTGGATATGCCTGTACTTTGCCATAAGCTAGCATATGCAAAGAGGACAGATGTAGCTTTATGCCCAAGATGTATGAAATAAATGCAATGGAATTATATGACCATTCTCACCTGAAATTGGAGTGGCATTGCACCACTGGAAGTCAATTGTGTTGGCTTCACCTTACTCTCTAAAAAAGAAGGCAAAGAAATTTTAAATATATCTCTACATCTTTTAATGATTGATACAATCCCTTGTGCACAGTTGCATTGCAAAGTGGAAGAAAGATTAACTGCAAATACTTTCTTTTGTCTTACTTTGGCACTGTAATTACTATTTTGCACCTTCTCTGAAAAAGACAAGCAGCTACCTGTGACGAGCTTTGTGAGAGGAGAGATGCTGAGAAGGTAAAAACAGTGTCTGGTGTCACTCAGTATGGAGCATTACAGCTTGCCATTATTTATTTTGGAACTGTGACCGAAAGATGGGAACTATAAATAGGAATGCAATGAGCATTAGCTGTGCAAGAAGAAAAACAAAACAAAACAAAACAGGGTAACTTGGCATGCAGCAAAACGTGTATCTGGCATAGCACACAGCTGTCCCTGCAACTCCCACTGCCATCCTGGGGGATTTTGCTGATTTCCCACTACTTATCATGAATTAGGAACAGCACCATCTCTGTTAGCTTTGATTCTTACCCAGTAGAGCTGGCTCAGATAGGTCCTGCAAAACCTTTACCTAAGGAAGACGCAAGTCTCTTCCTACACATAAATTACGGGGAGAACATTGTTTGTTTTGTGAAGTGTAACTGCTATGTAACATTCACAGGCTGCATCTTGCACAGTAAGTGAAATAACTGTCGGAACAAGCTGATGGAGTCAGTGCTCCTCTTTGCTGCAGCTCAGAATGAAAACATCAAACAGGGTCAAATTCTGCCTAGCAGAGTTCATTGTGGTTTTGCTTCTAGACTGGCATGGCTGGAGGATGCACCTCTAAAAATTCAGTGCATGTTAGCTTTCAATGGACTAAGATAGAGACCTTGATGGTTTTGTAGCAAAAACATATTTTCAACTGACTCCTGAGCTTAGCCTTCACTTCAGGGGTAAATTATGTCAGGCTGGTATAGCATGCAACTCAACACACATATTTTTCTTTCTGTGTATACATTGCTACATGATGCATACAAAACATGGTGAGTGCCCTATATGGCCTTAGCCATAGACAAATATATATGTTTTTTCCGTAGCAGACAGCAACAATTACAGGTGTTAGCATGTGACGTGGCAATAGGAGGCTGGAAAGAGTGGTTGGGAAGAAGTGGTTACAATGCTCTTTGTTTAAAAAGCAAGAATTTCATTAGAAGGGGCAAAACAAGATACACATGGAATAAAATTTAAGTTTTTCCTCAAGAGACACAAGAATACCAACTGTCTTAAGACCTTCTGCCACGGATCATATTATAGTTGCTGTGACAGGACTATGACTGATATACTGTGCATGATTTCTCCCTCGGTGCCTGCTCTTCACTGATTGTTCTGCACAGAAAAAAATACAGGTATTGCAAAGGGATAGCCAACTCCATTCCAACCCAAACTAGAGCCTGGACTGTTCTCCTGAGCTGGGCTAGATGTTGCTCCTCTCCACACAGTGAATTTTGAATGCCTGAAGATGTCTTTAACAAGTAAGGGCAGCACTGTATTGTGTAGGCAAGGATGTTACACACTTGTCCTTGCTTATTTTGTTTTTCAGTTGGGAGAGCAGTCTTTCTTTGTTTGGAGTTACACTTTTGTCTTCAGTGAGCACTTCTTAGGAGCTGAAGTAGAGCTAGCCTCACTCAAGACATGCACAGGTTCTAAGCAGAATTTTCCCCACCTGAATGGGACCAGATAATTTCTGCTGCCAGCTGAACAGCAGAACATCAGCAGAAAAAAACATTAAGTGCATTTACATGTTCGATGCCAACGGCCAGAGAAGGAAGAATGCATAAATGGTGTTTACTCCATTTGTCCTCCAGCACAACAGAGTACACAGCTTCCTTATTAAACCCCTGTAGCACAGACAAGAGGCAATGGTCCTGGTTCCTGGCGCTCGTGATAATTTGCCAATAAAACAGAGGTTTTGGATGGTTTGTGCATTGTTTATTGCAGCTTTTACCCCTGCAGCCAGATTCTCCAAACTGATTATTTTGTTTTTTCAATGAAGGCTTCAGGAGGGATTTTGTAAACAGAACAAACAAACAAACAAACAACAAAAAAACCCCAACCAAAACTGCTAGAGGGTGAATGGTTACTAGCAGCTAATTTCTTAGAGGAAGTAAGTTTATAAGTGACTGGAAAAAGGCAGAAGGGTATCTGGTCACACACATGTGGACACACCTTTGCACTGCTTCTCAGGAGTGTCTGAGTGAATGAAGCTTGCCTCGGGGTTGCAGTGACCCCCTGCACTGTGTGGCCAGCACGTGTCTTGTCCTGCAGACAAAAAGCAATCATTCGGCTGTTGGGAATTTAACACGACTTCTGGATTAAGTAGGTAAAGGGTAACTAATTCTGGTTAAAGATCTGGATCATACAGACGAGACTGGTTGGTCAGCATAGGCATACAATCTTCTTTGTGGTCGGCACTAAGGATATCCAGTGGACTTTCCCTAGATGTACACTTGACAAAGAGCGAAAGGGAAAGCACCTCAAGCCCAGCTTAAGGCTGGGTTATTTGCTCTGGCATCGACCTGCATTCCCTTCCTCATCCCACATCCAGGTTCCTGCCCGGGACGGCTTCTCCTCGCGTGCCAGCTGTTCGGGCCTGTGGTGGAGGGGCAGAGGGAAAAGGACACGAGCGGTCAGCGCTAGAGGAGCGGGAATTCTGTCAGAGAACGGGGAAAAGCCAGACCCACCGCTCCACAAAGTAAGATAATTGTAAAAAGCCTCAGAACTAAGAAGCGGGCCCGCGGCCTGTCAGGACCAACCAGCTCTCCTCGGGCGGCCTCGCCGGGCCGCGGGAGCGACCGCAGCCAGCCGGGAGCAGTGGGAGGAGGA
>VXBB01000838.1:698911-712477 GCA_013399915.1 Illadopsis cleaveri | reverse complement strand
CCGCCGCGGGCACTGCGCGGCTCACAGGCGGTGGGTCGGGTCGGCTTTCCCCCCCGCGTTTTATTTTGATTTTTCGTGCGGGTACTGATTTTGGCGGCAGCCTCGCGCTGTCGACCCCGCGGTGCGGCAGGGACATTGAAGTTACAGAACCCGACAGGTTTGTCCCCGGTGCGTCCCCGGGGACAGGGGGGTCGTGGCTCCCGGAGGGTTCGGAACATGGTGTTGGGGGCATTTGCGAGGTTGCTGAAGTACCTGCTCCTTGTCTTGAGCGTGCTTTTCGCCCTGCAGTTCTGGGAGGTGGTCCACGCAAGTGGAAGGGTTTGCATAGAGACTAGTCAGTAGTGCTGGGTGCTGAAACCCTGTGTGATGTTCACCTTGAAAGATTAGGACTGTAATTTCTAGCTGTGCCTGCATAGCGAAACACTTACGGAAGGAAGTGCAGAGGACTAGATGTATTTGTTTTGCCCTACAGTTTCACAAGTGATTTAACTGGAATTTTTTGGCTAACTAGAGTAACTTGTGAGATTTCAGTGTAGACCTCTGGGTCCTGGCCTTACTTCAATGACTGAATGTTGGTTTCTTGGTAATGTTGGTTTGTGACAAGGTCCATGTGTGTCCACATATTGTACCATGAAATTTTCCTATGAAAAACAAATGGTGGCTTTCCTGTTAAAAAAAGCAAATTTTGCATGTTTTAGCTAACAGAAGTTATTTTTCTCCGCCAAAGCTGAGTTGCTCCCTGATGCCTGTGCATGCCTCTGTGCCCTGGTCCCTGTGCATGCTGTACAGCTGTAGGATGTTCCTGGGCTCACAGACTCCTATCCAGTCTGGCTCTGCAGAGAGCCAGCTTGATTGCATCCTTGGCACATTTTGGTGATAAGGTAGCAGTATCTTGAAGTAGGCTATGTAAACAAACTCTGCAGTCTGCATGAACTGGCATTTCTGCAATATCTCACTCATTCTGTGCAATCTTGGTAGACATACAGCATTTGAAGGTATGAACTTACCTGGTGTGGGAATTGGTCAGTGGCAGTAAGCCATTGAAATTCCTCCTGTTTGCTTTTAGGTTATAGGCAGGCAGGCATTGTGTCCTGGAAGTGTGTCCATGTTAATGTGGCATTGTGCCTTTGTTCCATGGCCCTGGTCAAAAAGTGCTGGCAGTCTAACTTTAGCTGCACGTTTGGGCTGTGAGTCGGTGTCTGCTCACTGTGTGGTGTGGGTCTCTTGAGCCAAATTGGAGCCAGCTCTGGAATACTGAACACTGTTGATAAAAAGGTGTTTTGGGTAGAAGAATCCCTAAAATATCGGGTGGGAGGATGGTGAATGGTATTCTTCAGTTTGGTATGTCTTTGCTAGGAACTGGACACATTTGCTTTTCTAGTTTGTTGGGCAATTTTAGGCTGCTAGACTTGGAATAAAAATGTAGTATGTTTTTGGGTTTTGTGGTCATATTGCATCTTTATCCAGCTGATTATCTAGCTAAAGCAAGTTCAGCATGGTGCTGCTGTGACTTAATATCTTCAGCACCCACTTAAAAATGTGTTACATCATTTCTATATCAAGGTTTAAGAGAGGGTTGGTGTGTCCAGTCAATTGTTTATTTCCATTTCCCTACATCAAGATCAGCTGCTTGGTAGTACTGGTACCACACAGTACTGTGGGAAAAGAACACTTATCTTTTTATTCAAAATGGTAACAGAAGGATACTAAGTAAAAATGTAATTATAGTTCTTGATAATTTCAACCTTGGCATAACAAAGCTACATTATTGTGTTGCCTCTTGGTAGGGGAGTGGTCTGAGGAGGCGATCTGTGACAGCCATCTGTGTGGCTACACAAACCTTGGGACTTAGCTCTGGTTTAGTGGAGCTAAAGTGCCAGAAGTGTCCAAGGTGAGCAGGTCTTCAGGATGTAGTGATGTGTGCTGCTGTTGGAGGAGTTCAGCCACGTGTTTCATGTCTACCAACCTGGTGTTAACTAATTCATAGTTTTCCACAAGTGTTCTGTGGGATTTTTAGCGTTCAGGAAACTTCAGTGGTGCTTTATGTGAAGGGAATGGGAGTGAGTGTGGGCAGATGTTCTGCTTGCCCTTTGAAATGCTTAGGACTGTCATGAGATTGTTTGGAAACTTTGGTGTTGGAACATGGTGTTTCACTTCCCAAATGTTGATATTAACTGTTCCGTGGCTGGATTCTGGGCATTCACTTGGCTTTCTGAAGATGCACTAAGCTGTAAAATGTAAAGAGAAGACAGTGGTTCCCTCTCGGGTGGTTAAATTGCCAAGGGACAAATCTGTTCATGTTAATTAGCAGTTTTGTTCATGTTTGTAAGTGGTTTTAAGTCCCTATTGCAAAATAGTGGAAATACTGTTTCAGCAGTGGTCTTTGACTTGCAGGACTTCTTGCCATGAGGAAGTCTTGTGTCATTTGTCCAAAATAAACAGATTTTGAAGAATGCAGATAAAGTATGCTGTGAGAAACCATGCATCTAAGTCACAATTTACCCCCTATTGCTCGCTTGCTTTTCTGATGATTAGTACCATGGAAGTCTATTCTTATATGTTACTAGAATGTAACTTGCATTTTGAAATGGGAAATAGAATTTTCTGTTGGTCCACAGTACAATTTCAGGATATTTGTGTAGGTGGAAAACAAATTATTTCCTCATGACTTTAATACAGAAGTTTTTAACTTCACTGGTTTCCTTCTTGATTCTTTTTTCATGCTGGTGATGTTGCTGATTGCAATAGTACACTATTCAAAATGTCCAAGTTATGACAAATACTTAATAGTGTTAGTTTCTTTGATGTATTTGGAATGCTGATTGCTTTAAAGAGTACATTTTTGTTACTTACCTGTCCCAAGTGTCCAACAGCTTGAGTCTTTAAGCCTTCATGTGTTGAAGGACTGAGGTGCATTGGATGTGAGATTGTCACATCTCCTAGAACAGCTCTCTTTAACTTGGTAATTTTGTTTAGAGTTTGGTAATAACAGGAGCTATACAAGAGTGAAACTGTTTATCTTCTGTTGGAGACTTTGCATCCTGCTGCTGGGCTGTTCATACCTTGTCCAGGCTGGGGAGGGGGAAACAGGACATAATTATAAGGTCCCCGTGCACATCTGTTTTAAGGTGCTGTCCCACAGACAGTGTGGAAAGTGTTGCCATATCCTTTTGCTGGGTACAAAATCCTGCTGGCAGGATGTAACATTTTAACTAAAGTCACTGGTGGGAAGGTGAGAGCAGCTTCTTGGCTCAGGTGAGAGCACTGCAAGCTTTGCAGGACTGAGTATGCGTTAGTGGTGCTCCAGCCTCGAGAAAATCTGTTTGGCAAGCAACCCGTGTTTGATGAGGCAGTAGTGCAGGCTTTGGCTTTTTGGTCACATCCCCTGTTCTTCTGGATATTACAGGTAAGAGCGTACAGCACCTCCCTGGTATACACAGGGACTTGGTGACTGCTCTGAGGGCTGGATGGCAACATCTTGCTGAGGAGGCCATGGCATGGTTTCAGGTGCTGGTGTCTCTGGTGGGGGAACTTTTTTACACCTGCTAGGAGCCCTTGGCTGGTATTGAGGCTTTCAAAACAAGTGCAGAGGGCAGCTTTGTCCAGTCCAAAGAAAGAAGAATAGGTCTTGTTCCTTTTCTATTTGCTTTGCTCTAAGTGTGCAGGAGGTTTGTTTTTTTTTTCTTTCCTTTAAGTCTTTTGTGAGTGAAGATGACCTACATCTTTTGGTTTTTTCCCGTGAACAGCTCTGGGGCAAAATTTTCTGATTTTTGTTCTGTGTGGAAGTGTGCAATTGATGTGATTTTTGACAATTGTGCTGATGTTTTTGAAATTTTGAATGACAGCAGAAAATATTTTTGGCTTTTTTTTTGTGGTGTAATTTTTTATTTTTCTGTTTTCTCTCACTACCTGTTAAGCAAAGCTGTGATAGTGGAAGTAAAACTGTATTGAGATTTAGGGGAAAAAAAAAAGTTTGATGTTTCTTTGGAATTACGTGAGAGCTACATGCCATCTTTTGGGATCTTTCTCATTTGAGGGAAGAGGGGTTTGGCAGCTTTGCTGGTTTTGGTGTTTCATCACTGTCCTGTGATGGATTTCTGCCTGTTTTAAGCATGTGACTTGTGATGCTTCTCACATATCGCAGAATAGGAACAGATTTGCAGAACTTGCACATGTAAAAAAATACCTTCTGAAATTTCAAATGCAGTAGAACAGTTTTGTGCTAGGAAGGAGGGAATTGTGTGGGAGCCATAAACAGTAAGGGATGTTGAATGATATGAAGGCAGGTAACTTCTCGTTTCTGGGCAAATTTTAAGAAATGTCAGCAAAAGATAAGATGGATGCATCTGAATTATAACAATCAGAGATGCATTAATAGAATGTTTAGTTCTTACACCTTCACAAATATTGTTATTTCGAGGTGTTTTTATTACAATAAGACATGGAAAAAGCTTTGGGCAGGTTGGCTAACCTAATGTACAGATGATAATAAACTTGAAAACACCTGGAAGAAGTGGATTTTCCAGGTGGTTTTATTTCATCCCTTTCTGTCTTGCTCTACAGAAATTTTTGCACTGGAAGCATGCAAGAGACAAATTCCTGCTTTTTCAGGCTGGATGGGTGGTCATCAGTTACATGGGTAGTTTAAGCTTCTTTTTCCAATTCTAAGACATCTACCTTAGAGAAGTCAGACCCTTTTAACTCTAAAGTTGGTCTCTCTATTGAATCATCCATTTTCTTACTAATGACTGTGACAGTTTTGATTTTGAATGTGCATTTGAGGGTTTGTAGTGAAGGATTTCAGAGTTAAGGGGGAGTTAGCAAGATTGAGCCTTATCTTAAACCAGCTATATCAGATAAGCAAATGGGAAAAAATCCCAAACCTTCAGAGCTGACAATTTGGTAGTGCTAAGATAGACACATGGCTAGAAGGAGAAGATACTCCTACACGTTCTTAGGTGTTTTGGGTTTTTTTGGGGTCTTTCAATTTTGGAACGTGATGACTTCAGTGAGAGAGTGGATCAGTAGCTCTTGAGAAAAATGTACATCTGGCTTTCTGTTTCACTGCAGCGTTTGTCAGAGTTATCACCATGCATTGGGTATGAGAGAGTAGCTCTATCTAGTGCTACTTTTCTCAGTATCATTCTGCCAGGTGGAATGTGGGTGCAAGTGAACCACGTTTTATGTTCTTGCATTACCGGATGATTTATTATTTTCATTTGAAGACATGGTAAAAATCTCAGCATTGTCCAAAGCAGAGTGGTTTGATTTGTGTGAAGTAATAGGTGATGGGATGTTGCTTCAGAAAGTGGAATATGTTTGAATGACGTGGTGATAAATAGTGTTGCTTCTTATCCCTGATTCTTGCTGAGAACCAAAGTCTGAGCTCACAGATGGGCTGTAACAGGAAGAGGGAGTTTGTACAGCAGGAACTTCCTAAAGTTTGTGTTTGGCTATTTGACACTGTAAGCATATCCTTTTTTTTTTGTTTAATTTGAGATAAGGAGAAGAGAAAGAGAAATTGCAGGGCTAGGCCAATGCTTAGGGTATCCAGAAGATATGTTGTTTAAAGGATCCAAAAGGATAAAATATGCCAAAATATCAACTTGGCTTGGTAATAAAACTTCCTAAAGACTCTTCAAGTGCTTGGATGATGGGCAATCCCGAAAGGGAGAAAGACTGCTCAGAGTGCCTTAGGTAAAGATCCCTGAGAAGGTTAATCAGATGTAAGTGCACTTGGCATAATGAGCCTGAGCTTTTGTCTGGGGTTTATTAGACCAGTGGGGAGTATTGGCCTGTGGTAGGAGTGCTATTCTAGGGGAGGCTTGTTTTTATGATATGGAGGCACCAGTGGCAGTTCTGGTTCACATGATTCCTGCAGCCAAAGTGTGCAGAGCAGAGGGGAGCAATGCATGGAAGAGAGCTCAGAAATGATACTTAAGTTTGGGGGAAAACCCCCCAGAAAAAAACAAACAAAAAACACCCCCAAAAAGCATTGACAATAACCCCTGAAACAACAAAAAATCGAACTTGAGCCATTGCCTGAAGACAACCAAAGGAGTAATGGGAACCAAGAGACAGGAATTCACCACTTTGATAGCATTCAGAGTGCCATTGATGGTCTTAGGATTTGGTTGTGCATTTGTGTGCTTGCCAAGGCTTGTTTATGTCTAATGGGATTTTAAGGAGGTCCTTGGGTCTTCAAGTGAGAGCCAGGGACGAGATGAGGCCTTGGTTTGTACTGCATGAGTGCACAGAGTACAGAATGTATCACATGGCAGAATGACAGACAAAACAGGTAAAGAGTGCATTTCTTAATGTAAAAGTTGTGCCTTTTGATGTTCTCGGAGTTGAAATGTCATGTAGGCCCTCTGTAGTAAGGTTAGCTCAAGTTATGGCTTTTAAAGCATTGAAAGCACAAACCAAATTGATTTCTTTTTTGATTTTGACCCTTAAGCATGCAGTTTTCATATTTTTTTCCCACAACTGTGAGGGTTACATCATCTTTGGAATCTTCACATGGCAAAATGCTCTGGGCTGAGGTGCCACAGGTATGATGAGATTGAGAAAGCTGTGATCAGAGCTGGTAATATTCTTGTCATCACTGGTTTTCTGTCTGATAAAGTGACTGAGGAAAGTGAAATTTATTTTATTTGTGAGTTTCTTTACACTTGCAGAAGAAAGGATGCCTCTCTGAACAGGCAAAAGTAAACATTTGTTATAATTTTACAAGCAGTCATGTGGAATAGCCATAGAAACGGTTTTGGTATTGCATCACAAGTTAAATACTAATACTTGAGTCAGCAGTTGAGCAGTGAGCCACAGTACAAATGTAAAAACAAAGTCTCTGTGGATGTGATCTAAGAGAATGTTAATTTGCTTGTTAATTAGGTTTGCAAAAGTTTCTTTTTAACAGTTCTGTGCAGTGAGTCTAAACTAGTGACGAATACTTAATTTAGGTTTTGAGTGGGTCATGAAGTAACCAGGGAATATCTTTTCAAGCTGTTCATTATTAGAATGTGTAAAGGCACCGTAGCAGCATGTCTTACTTTGACTGTAGCAATTTCTGGAGACAGAAATATTTTGCTTTCATTTCTTTTCAGCAACATAGCCATGTTCTCAGCAGTGTTGGATCAGGATAGGGGAGACCATGGCTTCCCTGCTGTCTGTTAAAAGCTCTTGTAGTTTGACTGGTGATGTTTTTGTACAGACAGGACTCTGGATGTGCTGTATAAGTAGCAGGATTTTTTTTTTTTAAATTACTTGTACAGTGTCAGGGTTTATCCCCAGCCAGCAACCAAGCCCTATGTAGCCTATGGCTCACTCTCACTGCACCAGGAATGGGGAGGGAATCAGAAGGGTAAAAGCTGGGAAACCTATGAGCTGAGATAAAGACAGTTTAACAGGGAAAGCAAAAGCCACACACACACAAGCAAAGCAAAACAAGGAATGAATTCCCTGCTTTGCCATGGGCAGGCAGCCGTCCAGCCATCTCCAGGAGAGCAGGGCCCCATCACATGTAACTTGGGAAGACAAACACCATCACTCCAAATGTGCCTCCTTTCCTTCTTCCCCTCACTTTGCATGATGTCACATGGTCTGGAATATCCCTTTGGTCACTTGAGGTCACCTGTCCTGGCTGTGTCCCCTCCCACCATCCCAGGCACCCTCAGCTTCCTTGCTGGCATGGCTGGTACAAAGAGCAGGAGTCTTGGCTCTGTGTGATCCCTGCTCAGCAATAACAAAAACATCTCCGTGTTATCAACCCTGTGTTCAGCACAAACCCAAAACACAGCCCCATACCAGGCACTCTGAATAAAATTAACTCTACCCAAACCAAAAGCAGCACATAGAGTTTCCTGGTGTGAGTTGGGATAGCCTACTGATCAGTTAAACCCTTAAAGTTATAACCTGTTTTACTTTCAGTAAAACACCCAGGTATATATTACATGCTTCAAATACAGATGATGATATGAATGTTTAGGTTTGGGTTTGTTTGGGTTTGGTTGGGTTTTTTTCCTCCTTTTTAATAAAAGGAAGCAGAGGAGTATGTGTACTGCAAATAATGTACTTGGAAAAATGTTTTTAGTCTAGCTGTGTGTCTTTCCATTGTGATCTTTCTTTATAGAAGGAGATCAATATAGTTGATGTTTTTCTGAAGTAGCTCAGATTGAGTAGAGAATATACCAAGGTGAGGGTTTAGGTTCCTCTGGCACAGACAGAATAAATTTAAAATATGAAAACTCTCCTACTCTTTCCTGTGTATCCTCTTTTCCATCATCCTTTGCAGGATGAAGTTGAACTTGCCACCTGAGTAAGGATGAGCATTTCAAATGAAAACATAATAGCACAAAGTATGAGAATAAGCTTATTTAAATAATTTAGGAAAAGGGTACCATCATTAGTAGATGTTCATATTGTGTGGAATGCAGCTTAGAATTGTCTTCTTGCATTAAGCTGAGGGTTGTGATGCTGAGATGGAAATAAATCCCTAGACCTGCTTGTTGTCTGCCTTTGTAATACTCCTCACAATGAGTGGGGAAAGTGGAGCAGCTCAAGCACTGCAGGGTCGTAGTAAAATGAAATACATTTTCCTGACTTGGGTTCAACAGACTGACTGCTGCTATCTCTGAATACTCAGAGACATTATGTGATGTGAGGAGGGACTCATCTTAAATTTTAAGTTCACCTGAAAAAGTTTGAACACACCAAACAAATTTTGGGTGGAAGGGACATTGTAATCATGCTTGAAGCAGGACATTTGCAGAGGTTGGGAGCATGGTGTTTAGAGGCCTGACTTTTTGCAGAAGGAGGTGAGGGTATGGGACAAGGTTTTTGTATGCTTTAAATAGCAGATGAAAACATGGGAATCTTTCATGTCCACTCTGAAGCCCAGTGGCAGATGGGCAGAGTGATTTTTTTTTTTTGTCTTCTTTTTTTTAATGTGATGCTGAAGATAGTAAGATAATTTTTAATGTGGTAGGCTAAGGAAGTACCGGATATTTTACTGTAACTGGGTTTTTTTGGCCACTCTTGGCCTTATAACTAGTCTGTTGCTCAGAGTTCTGTGTTTGCTCTTGGAGTGGTGGGCAGCAGTGATGTGGCAGCAGCTGTGAGGTCCCGGCAGCGGCTGAGGCAAACCTTATTGGAAAGTTAGCACAGCTTGCAGAGGTCTCTTACCTCTACCCAGGAGAAAGCAAGCTTCTTTTGTGAATTTAAATAAGTTACAAACAAGTGCCCTTTGACCCTTTTTCTTGGCTTAGGGTGGATGTTCAAAGAAATGAGCCTGCACTTAATCAGGTGGAGAAGGACGGGAGCTCGATCAGGAGCACCCTGACTTGACTGAAAGTTTACTATTAACTTGGAACACGCAAATAACATTGGTCAGAAGTCACATTCTCTTGTTAGAGCATTAACTTATGTTGGATGAAAGGTCTTTGAACAACCCATATTTTTAAAAGAATTGCATTGTTTGGAGTTCATTAATGGCCTTGATATTTAAAGAAGGAGAGTAGGTGCACAGTGTTGCATTATCTTACTAATGTATGAAGAGTCTCATTTAGTGGTTTTCTGTACAAATGTTTCAGGAAGATTGCTCTGTCTACATGAATGGAAAATGGAGGCATAATGAGAACTTTTATTTTTTTATGTTATTTTCTCTTTAATTCAAGTATTGCTGTTATTTTTTAGTCTGGACAAGAGGTATTTGTCTGCATCTTGAGTTTTGTAGAATTCTTTTCACCTTCTTTTTAATTACTGCTTATACGGTGATGTCCGGTTTGCCAGTTAATAAACAAAAATCTGCCAATAAAAAGTAACACCAGCAAAATAGATCCCTTTCCCTCTGTCCCTAGTTTCTTCATTAACAACATATATGTAGGAAAAGAAAAAACCTAGTCTGGCAAACAAGACATGAGGATTTTGTTTTGACCATTTTACTGTGGCTCTTAGTTTTTGGGTTAAAAATGAGTTTTGTGTTGGCCTTCAGCTCTCTCCTCAGGTACTGTTAGAATAATGCTTAGGCTGAACTGTGTGGAGTATATGTATTAATGCAGTACAGATATTGCATTAATACTGTTCCTTACTCCTCTCTTGCAGAAAGAAAGTGATGTTCTCGCCCTCCCTTTTTTTTTTTNNTCTCGCCCCCCTTTTTTTTTTTTTTTTTTTTTTTTTTTTGCTTTGCTTAAGTATTTTGTTGTTGGTTTATACCATTTGTAACAAGTACTCCTGAGGTGGGACTCCTGTAAGACCTCGCAGAGAATATTGAACAGGTCTGGGAGGAGGATGGCAAAACTTCATCATGAGCGGAAGGCTTGTACTAAGTATGTAGGCTCGTACGGCTGCCTCAAAATTTATACCTCTTAATAGGTTACTCTCATTTTCTGTTTGGTTTGAAACGTCATTTTGATTAATCTTGAAGAATAGCTAGCCCAGTCTAAATTAATTCTTATTTTAATAAAAAGTCATGGTAAAGGAGGAGGAGAGGAAGAGATAAGGACAAAGAACATGGGCGTTTCAGAGCCATATCTGAAAAATGTGTGTACTGGAGCACTATAATTACAGTATTTGACATCTTTTCACTCTATGTGGTGTCCTTTCTTAGTTAAAAACAACTGCCTTTTGAAGAGTCTGTTGGTTCAGTGGTGATGATCAGTTTTGGATGACTGTAATGTTTTTTGCAGTAAGAAATGATTATCCACATAAGCAGTGCTGCATTGGTTGCAACATCTTTTATTTGAATGGAGGTGTCTCTTATAAAAAGATGTTCTGTGTAATTAATGGCTGTGTGTTAAGGGCAAATCTTACATGGTTAATAAGCTGTTCTTCTGGCCAGTTACCACTCCTGAGAGGTTTCATTTTCATACTGAGTTTGCTCACCTTCCAGTATGTGTTGTAATGCCATTATCTGCTTGGTCCAAGAGCTCTGAGCTGTGTAAATACGATCTGCATGCAGAGATGACGACCCAGGCTCTTTTTAACTTTATCTTGACCTTCAATAATAAATTTAGCTTTCAGTAATAAAATATTTTTAAGTGTTTGGTAGTCATTTGTATTCTGCTTGCTCTCTTGAGCTATAAGAAGGCTGACCTTTAGATGTCTCAGAGTAGTCTGTTGGTGTGCTGGTTTATGCAGTAATATTTCTTGCCTGCTTTGAAACCCTCTCCTCCTTCCCCAATTCAGGGGTGCCTCCTGCTGCATCCAAGGGTCATGTGACTCGTGTTGCCATGGGCTTGCTGGTTCTTTTGGGATTTGTGTTCTGTGTGTTCAGACCCCTTCCTCCCGCTCTGGTTTCTAGCACGTAGCCATGCATTTGGAGGTACTAAAATGGGTGTCATTGGAAAGTGCCCTGTCTGCAAAGAGGTGGGAATAATTGTATCCAAATAATTGGTTTGTAATTACCACCTACTCCCCCAGTGTGCTCACCCAGGTGCATGAATTACTGGCTTCTATTTCTTGTATTAGCTGGTATACCTTTAATGTGATTAAGGGGAGGTTGCTGAGCTGAAGGTATCAGCTTAATGATGCTGAGCAGCACATGCCTGCTCTGGTAGTGAGTGAGTACATTCACGTGAAGATACCATGCTTATCTCAAAGTGATCAATTTAATAATGCAGGTGGGAGAGCAAATATAAATGTCTTTGAGAAAGGTATCTGGCAAATCTGAACTGATATAGCTTGTCTAAATAACATTATCACAGTCACAGTTCAGTCTCAAAATGGTAGAAATTTCATTACTCAACCCAGTAGGTGAGGGCTTGGAGGGAGTTGGGGTTTTGTGTCTGTTTGATTTGTGGGGTTTTGGTGTTGTTTTGAGGTGTGTTTTTTTGTTTTGCTGTTATTGGGGTATGGTTTTTTGTTTTATTTCCCCTCAATAGTTTAAGCATGTCAAATGATTTCAGAATATGAGGTCCTCCCAGTACTAAACCAGTTTGTTTCTTTTTGGCTTCCAGTGTGCTGGTTGCATTGTCAACAGGACAGGGAGATGGAAGTGGACACAAGGCAGTGCCATTTGTGCCATAGTAGGTCTTGGAAGACAGTTTCTCTTCTCAACTATCTTTATAGATCTGCAAGCTTAAGAAAATTGCATTGCAGTCATCGTGCTATACTCTTTTCCTCATCATCTTTCAGTTTAGGAAATAGCACTGGTCAGTGTCACTCGGACACAGGCAGAGATTCGTCCCTGCTTTTTAATTGGATGAGAACGTTTGGTAGATTTAGGAGGGAATATTTCTTTTGTACCTCTGACACTGTTTACTCTTCAGTCACGCTGAGTGTTTATTTGTACTCTGTTGCCTTCCTCCTTGGTATGGCTGCTTAGTGACACCTTGTTACCCTTGTGCCCTTCTTGCTGGATGGTGGAGTTCTCCCTTTGGGCTGATAGAGAGGGAGGTGCTCTCTGAATGTACTGTTCATTATCAACGTGGCTGTAGGGTTTTTAGCCACTTCCAAGTGGAATGCTGACAAGTCTGGACAGGCAGATGGAAGGAATGTGTCAGTTTGCCACAAGTAAGAGAACCCAGCTTAGTGACCCATCTCTGTTTCACAGTTAGTGTTTCTCTTGCAGTGTTTGTTCTTGTAAGTCTGGCATGTGAGTGCTACTGTTGCTCCTGGGAGTGCTTCAAATGTAGGAAATGCAATAATTCCCTTTGCTGGCCTGGCGGGTTTGTTTGTTTGTTTTTTAATATTTTGCTCTTGCAAAAAATGCTGCTTATGACAGCAAGCAAAGGAGGGTTGTATGTGTGTCTTTGTTGGTTTGTCAGAGCATTCATTTTTCCGTTCTGCTGGTTTGAGAGGGTTTTTTTGGAGGTTTTTTTTGTGCAGCATAATCTCAATTGTATGCCGATCCTGATCTGCCCTTGAAAGAAAATTATGCTTTATGGTCTTTCTGCTGGTCTGTTGCTGATACAGACTGCTAGGCTTCTGTTTTAAAACAAATGCTTTGGATTCATGCCAAAATGTTGCTTGGAAAAGATTGCTACAGAGAATTCCTCCAGTGCCCTCCTGGAAATGCGTCAGAGCAGGAGAGAAACCACAGATAGCAGCATGGTCCTGAGACACTTGGACCCATTTCAGAACTTGCTCCTCCTCCCTTTTAATTTTTTTTTAAATATGGAGATCTTACTAATTATCATTAAAAATCAAAGGGAGAATACACTGAAGACTAAATAGTTTTTTTTCCCCCTCTTAATTGCTTCTATAATTTCAGTTCATCTAAATCCAGGATATCATTGATGTTCTAAATATTATTGCTTTTTTTAGATAAATCATTTGCTGTTATTTTTGTTTCAGCATGTACATGCACAGGTAATTTGGGATCAGCATAATTATTTCTGATGAATAGAATCTGGAATGGCTCCCTTTTGTCCATAGGATTGGTGGTCAGTGAGTTAACTTCAGTTTATGGAGAGATATGTAAATCCTAAATCCTAATTTAGTTTCGTTGTGTTAATTTCCTGTTGATTGGGATGATGTAAGGATGAAAGTTTCATGGTTTTTTCTTTTGCTGAGCAGGAGAGTTGTCAAGACTTGACTGGTTTAGGAAGTGGTATGTTCTTTGCTTTTTTT
>VXBB01000838.1:628781-698822 GCA_013399915.1 Illadopsis cleaveri | reverse complement strand
CTTTTTTTTTTTTTTTTTTTTAAGGCCAAAACACAGTAAGCTTTGGGATTTCCTAGATTATGCTACTGACAAAGCAGGCAAAAGCCTTTTAATGATTTAAAGAGAAAAACAAATTACAATTATTTTCATTATTTCATGCTATTGTTGCCTTCATTTTTTGACCTCTTCTGAAACTAAACTTTAAGGTTATAAAGCGGGAATAATAAGATTTGAACATCTGCGTTTGAGCTTCCTATGGTTTAAGTAAATAGGTTTTCAGGACTTATGTGTCCACAGAATTGTAGTCCATCTTCCATTTTGCATCTCCTTCATGTCTTCTGGATGTGTCTCCTTTTTTCCTTCTGCATCCAGAACTTGCCTGCTCAATTTTGTAATTTTTTTTCCAAGTCACTGATAATTGCCTTTTGAGGTTTTTTTCCTCTTTCTTTCTAGTTTGCTCTTTTCTCTCTTCCCCCTTTGAAGAAAGAGATAGATTTAATGTAATGGGGAAGATTTTTCAGGACCCAGAATGAACCTCAATTATATTTGTGAAGCCTGAAGACAAATTACCTGGATGTAAAAAGCCTGGAGTCTTAGGAGGGGTTCTGCAGTGAGTCTGAGTTACTTGTGTGTCCATTCTTCATTGGAAAAGAGATCATTATAGACTTGAAATATGTGATAGTAGATAGTGGGTGATTAAGTTAAGAGAAACTGCTCATCAGCTGAGCTGCACAGAGGGCAGAATTCACCTCTCGCAAGTGTGTGAACCCAGCTGTCCAAAATCAAGACAGAGTGTGGAATGCCCTTTCAGCCTTGGGAGGAAATAATTGTCTTTTGCAGGTACTTAATTCCCATTACCTTAGGTGTTGGTTTGAAAATCATACTTTCAGAGAGCTGTTCAATCAGAAATTATCAACTCTAGAGCAACCCTAGCCACCTGAGAGGTGTCTTTTGACACTTTGTCAGTTGACTGTTTGACGTGTGAGTTTACTAATAAGACACATTTTTATGTAAACCATTTCTAATGAAAGTGAGTAGCAGAGTGAGGAGCTTTGGAAGCTTAGCTGTGAGATTTACTATTTACTTAGTTTTTAGCATTTTTAGTATCTGTCTTATAAGTAAATTTTTTACAGTGCCGTATTTTTCTTGTTGGAGTCCTGGAGCACTTCATGTTTGTGGTTTTTCTCCTTCTGCTCCTTCCTTAGCAACAACTCCAAAAGGAATGGGAGAGTAGGAGGGATTTTCAGATCTTCCTTTCTTTTCCACAAGGAAGGGCATCACACTCTTTATCCACAACAGCTGCTCCAGTTGCTCTTGGATTAGTGTACAGTAGTGTCTTGAGAGTCGCCTGGTGTTTCTTTACTCTTTGAGCAGGTAAAATGGCTCCCCTGAGTCCTGAACATGAGAATTGTTCAAAGCATTTTCCAGAGCCAGGAGGGGAGTGAGAGGACTGCTGATGAAGTTGGTGTAAGGCATGCTTGTTGCAGAGCAGGTCATTAATCTAAATCCTGAGTTGTTGCAGAAGCATTAGGAGAGGTAAGTGCCTTACTTAATTCAGAACTGAGACATTACGGATCAAGCTATGCTGCTTTGTAGCATATTCACAATAAGGGGCTTTAAGGATTGGATTATTGCCATCTGCAGCAATCCCTGATATGAAAAAAAAAGTATAAGAAAGGTGGAGTTGGAATGTGCTGCTCTCCTGTTAAGGTGGTTGCTACTGGAATGCTGCTGTGACCTGACCACTGCTTCTGGAGTTGTAGGTGGTCAAGACAATCTGCTGAGTGTAGTGAGGCTGGTGAGGCAGGACAGCAGCTGCTGCATTTTCCTGAGGCAAGTTCAGCACTCATGAGTTAAGCAGAGGGAGGAGTGGACCTTTCTCTAATTGCTGGTCCCTCAGTGTCTTGTATGTACAGAATCAGCACCTGGCTAGCATATTCCTTTGTGCAGGCTTTCAAGTTAGCAGCTTCCTTTCCCTTCACTAGGAATGGTGCCATCCTCTTTCTGTCTGCTTATCCAGGAGCTGACAGACTGGAGTGGAGGCAAGAGGATACAGGTTATATTTGGTGTCTCCCGTCCTTCTGAGATTGGTCTGTGCTTCCAATGCAATACAGATCCTGGTATTTCTACTTCTCTGCTAATTCTTGCAATTATTTGTGGAAGTGGTGTGGTCTGAGCACAAGAGGTAATGCTCAGAGTTGTAGGGGTGAGTAACAGAATGAATGTTTGTTCTCTCTTTGCACAGTCAGTGAATTTTGCTGTGTCCTAGACACTAGCTGGAAAATAACAATGAGGCATAAAGTGCCAAGATGGCCATCTTAGTGTCATCATTGTGGGTTCTTAAATTTTTTTTCTGAAATGCCATAGGCCTCTGAATTTTATCTGGATGATTTTCAGAGATTGGCAGCAATGACATGTATTTCCACATCCAAAGAAGTTCAGGAATATTGCTGCATCATGTCTGTGCTGATTCTGCAATGCAGTAGCTTTGGGCTGTGAGCCCAAGTTGTGGTGAAAAGATACAAAACTTCTGACCCAGAGATAAGAAGAACCAAATGGACAAGACTTGGAGCAGAAGAGAGGTAATCACAGGGAAATGCAAGTTTTAGATGAGGAGATTGAGCTTTTGTTCTTTTGGCCCAAGTCCTTAATGAGAGAGCTATAGTTAGGATAGAATTATGGATTTAGTGCTGACAAACTCAAATTCGACTGCCTGTTAATTAGCATGCAGTGTCTTTGTGGTCTTTCAGTCTTGAATCAAACTTCACTTTCACTCTTGGTGCTATGCCTCAGTGTCAGGTCTGCACAATACGTGACCACTTAGGAGAACCTCTATCCTGCTCATTATTCAGTGATGTCATTCCTTATATGTTGATTCGTCTTCATTTCTGTATAAATGTTACACTGGTTCTCCTGTAAGTATCTGCAGAATATCCAGTTAGACAATTAGAATTGTGTTAATGCTTGGGATATTTCTGTAGTTTATGACTTTGGTTCAAATGCCACGATAGCCACAGAATTCATGAAGTTCTGCAGCAGCAAGAGAGGGAGAGTATCATGCAAGTTGGCCTGTTGGCCTTAGGGACAGCTTTCTCCCATGTAAACATGTCTTCTGAGAGCAGGGCTGGAAAAGCCAGGTGGTAAATTCTTGTGTCTTGGCACTGCTTTAGTACATGTTGCTTTAAGGGGAAATAGATGTTTTTAGCAAGGGTCAGCATAGAATTTGATGTTTAATGTTTCAGTAAGCTAAAAAGTAATGTTTGAAACTACAGAGCTCCTACTCTTCAGTGGGACTTCACATGTGGTATTTCATTTATTAGCTCCTGTGCCCTAAGAAGACTTTTGTTGCTTATTTGTTTTCTCATGACGAGAAGGGCAGACATTGTATAACTTCTCAGGCAGCAGCGATTATGCAACTGATCCTGTTATTGTGGAGCCAAAGTCCTTCCCAGTCCCTGAGCACCAGCTGCCTGTGTTCTGGTTGCTGCTTTTTCCTTTTCTTTCTTCCCCCCTGCCCCCCGCCCCCCCCGATTTGTTTGTGAACAAGTTTTTTTTTTTTCCATGTTTCCTTCTGTTTCCTTCTCTTTCCAGTGCCAGTGAGATAGTGGCTTGTTTGGGTTCACTCTTCAATTCACTGTGCTGCAAAATCAAACTGCCCTTGTACATCATGGGAAATATGAAATGTGTAGGGAAATAAAATAGCTTGATACTTTATAGGTACATAAGAAAAGGCATTTGCTTGGATCTAAATGAAACATTGCAGATGGCCTTTGTTGGAGTTCAGGTCAAAAGTTACAAGTTCATGTTCTCATGATTTTAGAAACATGTAAATAACTGGTGTTTGTTTAGTTTGTTGGGTTTTTTCCCCTCTTCCTTCAAAGGGTGGGCCTGAGAGAAATTTTAATTCTTCCCCTGACTCTGCCCTGGGATCACCAAATAAAATATAGTACTCCTGAGTATAAGATGAGGTAGTTGTAAATCTCATGCTTTTACAGCCAAGTGATCTCACTGCAGTATAATAAAGGCAGTTAATATATTGTAAAAATGTTTGCCCTATTCACACTTCATTTTCAGTTCCCAGTTTTATGTCATGTCATTTCCACTTTGTGTTACATGGCTTCCTGTGAGCGTGACCAAGGCAGGCTGTTTTGATCCTTGATAAAACATTTAGGAGAAGAGATGGTAGACTTGTAGACTGCAGTGCTATTCCCTGCTTACAGATGAGCTGAGTGTACCATCTACAAGTCCCAGCAGAGGAGAAATAATAGTTGATCTGTGATATCACACTGTTGGCTGTGCTGCTTGTTGCTGTGTCAAGTGTGATCGGCATCAGTCATAAGTAGGCTCTAGTGCTTAGTGTCCTATATCAGGAAATAGATTGGGGTTAACGGTTTAAGGTCCTTATTTAGTTTATAAGTCTTATGCTAAAGATGTTATAGGGAGCGCAAAGATTGTGTTTTCTTGCTCACGGTGTCTGTACTGTAGATCAGTATTTGGAGAGGTGGCAAGGTGCTGTCATTTGTAGGAAATTAGGGTCCTTTCTTCTGGGCTCTTTTTGTCAGAATTTCTTTTCCTTCAGTGGCAATCTGCTCTGCTTTCAATAGACCAGGCACAGAGAAGATACTCTCTTGTGCAACCAAAAGACTGGATGTATAGCATGTATGCTTCAGTCTTGTCAACTTACACCTCTCCCCTGCAGTTTCTCATGAGAGAGACATTGAGTTCTGGCTTGGAAGAGACTCTATGCTGCAGCCACATTTATCACAGACTTATTTGATTATTTCCTTTGTTAGTGAAGGTTCTGCTAGAATTCTTACCTCAGCCTTGCAGTTCTGGCACTGTAAATATGAGAATGTTGTACTTTATCACAGCACCTGGTACTGGAGAAACCCAGAAAGTAATGATGAGAAGGGAAGGGTTGTAAAGACTTTTATGGAAAAATACATAAAACCAAAAAAAAAAAGCTTGATTACTTATGTCTAATTCTTTTTCTTGGTCAGCATGGTGGTGGTAATGCCCTGGTCTAAAGCAGAGTTCACAAAAGCAGTGCTTTTGTAAGGTAGAAAACTTAACTGGGAATTTTGGAATTGCTTTTCACACCTTAGTGAAATATTCTGTGGTCCTAATAGCTGTGTCTTCCTGGAGTATTTACTCTTTGCCTCCGTGACTCTGCTTTATATAGCTTTTCCGACTGATTCATCAAGGGTTTAAGTAGTATGATCCCTGATAAGCATTTAATAACTGTTCAGCTGTTTCAATGAATATGTACTTAAATTAGTGTGTGACTAGATGACAAGGTCTGGTGTAGACTGGTAACTTAAAAGACTTGCTTTTTCTTACTATTGTTTTCAAAAAATAGTCAGCAGTTGGGTTAGAAATCGTAGGAATTGAACAATTTAGGAGGAAGATCTTTCTTTTCTACTTTAGAGAAAAAGATTTTTTTGTTTTTAAATCTGGTGATGTCTTTTCCATGTTGCCATTACCAAATCTCCCCTTAGTGCAGTGCTGAATTTGATTAGTGGAGAGTTTCTATTCCATTGAAGGCAATGAGAAATGATAATTCCACACATGCTTCTATTGAATTGCAGGTGAGGGTTGGTACCAGTTTACAAAGGTATTAGGAGCACACTGGAAATGAACAGCAGCTCAAGTTCAGTAATATTCTTGAAGAATTTCTTTTTCAGTCTGTACTGGCTTTCCTATTAAGCACTGTTTGGATTTTCTAATTAACTACTAAGGGCATATTCATGAAATGTTAATTCTCTTAAAAGATATTTCAGGCTAATCTGTCCTTTGTACCTTTACTGTTCCAAGAGGTAAATCTCAACTGTGTTACCTGGTAAGGAGAGACATGAGAAGAATTTTGATCAAGAGTGGTACTTACACTATTTAAAGACTGTCTGCAGTTCAAACCTGGATCGAGAAGAGAACTGAGGGGGTAACTTTCCACTGCAAATATAGCAAAATATTATTTGCTGAATTGGTCTCTCTAAAGAAACTAACTCCAAATTGACATCTGATAGGTTTTGGTTGCAATATGAAAAACCATTTTGTTTGGACATTGAAAAGCATGAAAATCTAGTATGTTATCTTGGTTCAGCTTCTTTTTCTAAAGAAGAGCTGGAGCCCTTACAAACTAGGAAGGTGACGACATCAATAAGCTTAATGACTTGTCTCATACAAGAGAAGTGTATATGATGTTTCCTGATACCTTTCTTGAGCTCTGTTTCACCAAATCTCAGTTTTTAAATATGCTTATTTTGACACCCTGCAGTGTTCAGCAGTGCTTCTCATTTTGTCAGAGCAAACCTAAATATTTCTGATTATGTCGTAAAAAGTTTAATTAAATATCTTCACATGAACTTTGGTTTGTTTTTCAATGACATGGACAGCAAGCCAAATGTGATATTTCTTTACAGAACGGGTAGGAATCTAGAATAATCAAATTATAGCTACCTGGTGTCATTATTAATTTTTCAGAGTAACTGTGAAGACACTTTCTTTCCCCTGGAAAAATATATCCAAACAAAAATAAACAACAGTTTAAATGGTGTTAACAAGTAGCTTTCATACCTCACCAGTTTTTAGCTTTTTTTCTCTGAACGTTCACCCATGATTTTTTATGTAAAGACATCACGTGTGAAGTGTTGGCAGGAAGCTTTTTGTGTGAAATGACAGAAAGAAAACATAGAAAACTAAATCTATTGTCTGCATTCTTACACTTTCAACTTCTTAGGTCTGCCAGGCAATACATCAAGTTATACTGTTACTTGGAGGATAAAAATGGATGTTACTTACTCATCCAAATCTGATTTAAGTTAATAATGATCAGGAGTGGGTATTGTGAGATCTTTATTGGTCTGTGATCTCTCTTGGATCTAACATCTCAGAAAAAAAGGAAAAAGGAATGAATGAGTTGAGGAATGAAGGAATAGTCAAGGGAGACACTTTTGAGAATCAGACTGGCAGGTTTCAAGTAGTGAGTGCTGCTTTCTGAAAGAAGAGAAAGAAGTACATGGTCATAATTTTTGCAGATGATTTTAAGAGTGACTCTATTTAGACACTTTTTTTTTCTTGTAGGACTTGTTCTGCAGTACCTTAGTTTCCTTTCGGTTCAGGGAAAAAGAAAAGTCAATTAGCTTAGTTTAAGTGCCAGTGATGAGCTGCATGGGAAGGTCTGACCCCCATTTGTGGGGAGATGTCTGTTCAACTTGGGGGTCACTAAATAAGAAGGTGACTTTTTACTTTGGACACTCTCTGATTTCACATTGTAGACTGAAGCATTTATTGGGATATTCAGTATCATTTTAGTCTGCTGATGTTTGTTGGGATTTTCAAAAGTTTTATTTCTGACACTTGTATTAGCTGGGCAAGACAGGAGAAGTTTGATTCAAAGTGAGATACCTGGCAGCTGCCAAGAAGGCAGAATGCAAAGATGTGAGGACTTTGCAGGCAGTCTGCAGAACAAGTTCTCCCAGGAACACCATAAATGATCTTGGACGATATTCAGAGTATCTGTCTTCTCTTGGGATGGTGGCTGTAGTTCAGTGGATTTCTTTGTTTCCATGCAGTTACTAGAATAAGGCATTATCTCATTTACTATCAGATGCTGGTAAACTGTGCAATAAAATTGGCATTTGTGGAAATTGGTGTCCTAATGTTCCTTTTCTAACATGCCTTGTTACTTCATCTAAATTAGAAATTGGACCTTGAGAGAGCTGTCCAAATATACACCAGCCTTGCAAACCTGCAGAGTATGAACAACTGGTTATAGGTGGGAGTTCAAGGAGCTGAATAAAAAGACTCTTCTGTGAGATGAGAATCAGAGTTCTGCAGCACTCTCCTGAGAGGTGAAAGCTGGCAAATAGTGGTGATATGACTAGCACCACAATACCAACAAAACTTTTTATTGCTGTACATGGGCCTTGGAAACAGAGTCTGGGAGCTTAAGTGTAGGAGAAGGGAATACAGGTGACCTCACCCCTGATAAGTAACAGCTGTGTGAATTAACCGGTACAGCCTGGCCCCTGACGAGTAACAGCTATAGCCAATAAGGATAAGTGAGATAAAAGAGGGGATTGGCTGGTAAGGAGAGAATCATCATGGAGGAGCAACCTTGAGGAATATGATGGAGAGAATCATGAAGCAGGATCCTGGGGAGAGAGAATCACTGCTGTGAGGTCAGTCTGGGTCTGCAGTCAGAGCCTGTTGTTGGAACCTGCAGTCACAGTCTAGCCAGGTAAAATCCTGCAGTCGGAGTCTGCAAACTGATCCTGCAGTCAGAGTTCAGCAGGAAATCACCAGCAGTCAGAGGCTGCAAGGGAAACCTGCAGTAGGAGCTGCTGCAGGCAGAGTCAGTGACTGGTTGGAGTCAGGATGGGTGAGCTGTAAAGAGAAATAAACCAGGACCCTTTTCGTGCTGTGTTTAACAAGAAGTTCGTGCCTTGGCTCGCTTCTACCCTCTAATAAGAGGGCTGCTGCAACACTTAAGATTCATGGTGGAGTGTATGATAGAATAAATAAATCTTTATTATTAGGATACCTGTATATCATCAACTTTGACTTGTTCAGTTGCAATGTTGGGCAGGATCTTCATATTTAAATACGTACTGATCTGTTCTTTTGGTGGACAGGCTACTTGCTGTCTTAACTGTATCTGAGCTGGCAAATTTCTCTGTCAAAAAGGGACATGACCCACAGACCTTCTCAGAACAGTACCATTTAATTTAAGAACAGGGAAACAATTTATTGAAATACGTGCCCTTCAAGGCTTGGAGTCAAAGGTCACTGACCAGAAGAGAGTTCTTGTAGAACAGAAATAGCTGCCTGGAAACCCAGAAATGGAAGCTCCGCTGCAAATCTTTTTCTTCTGATCCCTGGATATACCTGGGCACCAGCTGTGCAGCACACAGCCTGGGAACTGTGTGCTGAGCCCAGGGCAGGAGCACTGGTGGGAAGTCTGTGCAGCCTGGCTGGCCACTTACCTGGAAGTCATCTTCCTCTCTGCCAGCTGCCCTAATTTTCTTTTCTCTCAGCACACTCAGAGCAAGTGGCCCAGTGCTGTGTTTGAGGGTGAGGACACTGTTGAGGAGGTGCATGTAGGCTAAAGCTGCTCTCCAGGAAGGACAGCTATAGCTCTATTAGCTCTGGGATAATTTCTCCATGTGCAGATGGACAAAAGCAGAGATTCACAGATGCAAGAATTAACTTGATGCAAGACAGCTCTTGCCTTTATTAAAATGTTACCATGTAAATGGCTGTGCTGCTGTCAAAGGCAGCTCCCCAAGACAGCTGCTTTTGGGTAGTACCCTAGTCTTGGCTCCAGGCAGGACCACCAAAATGTTGTCATGCCAAGATTCTCTGTGGTCCTTGTTGAGGAAGGGTTGTTAGCACAGGCCATAATGTTGCCCCTACACTGTAGATGCTGGAGAAAAACTTGTCCCAGGACTCAAGTGCTGGACTGGGTGACTGGTAGAGCCCTGGAGGAACCTGCCTGGAACTTGTAGGGCTGGATGTGTGTCAAATACAAAAGACTGCTGGTCAGGAGGTCTGTGTGCTTGGGGAGGGCCTGTCCTCTGCCCAGTGTGTTCTATAGTCTGTCAGCTTTCTTAACTCCAGGAGGATTTTTTCCTCCTGTTTTTCATGTCCTGCAGACTTAGTGACTGGTTTTCTGGCCCTCACATAGATGCCTGGAGAGAAAATAATGTCCACTGGTGAAGGGTTACCTTTCCTGTTGTACAGTGTCGGGATAGGCAGGAAGCTGAAGGCTGCTGAGTGGAAAGAATCCATGCAGTCGGAAGGTTTGGGAAAGCAGGGCAGCAAGTCAGCTGCCTAGAATGGGACACTGGGATTAAGACTTGCTCTGTACATGACAGTGGGGAAGAAAACCTCTCAAGGTCTTTCAGGTTGGGAGAAACTTCGGCAGAGCTGTAGTCCAACCTGCTCACAGCTGGGCCAGCTCTGAGATGGGACCAACTTGTACTGAGCTTGATCCTGTCGTGTCTTGAAAACCTCCAAGTCTGGAGACAGCACAGCCTCTCTGGGCCCCATTCTGGTGCCTCTCTGTCCTCAGTGGGGGAATAAAGCTTCTCTTATGTGCAGTCTGAACCTCTCTTGTATCCATTATATCTGTTGTCCCTTGTCCTCCCACCATGCAGTGCTGTGAAAAGCCTGACTTTGTCTTTGGTTTGCCAATAGCCTGTGGCACCTTTTAATATAGGTCAGCCTTCAGTCCTTGTTAGGAAGTTGTGACTTTGTGATTAATTAAAGTAAATAAAAATGCATATGAGCTTGGAATTAACGGCAGGGATAACATAGTGATATATTGATTACATTATGCAATATACCAGCAGTGAGTGTAGCTATATTGAGCAAGCTAGCATGTAGACACTAATTGAGAGGGAAAAATCTTTATTTACTTTTGAGTGTATTGTTTGCAACAACTTATGCACTTCCCTTTGTAAAAGAAATAAATAACTGTACACCCATCAGTGAGGAAATTGAACACAGTATTTAAAATTGTGTTGCAGGTCTCCAAATACCAAGGTAACTGATCTGTTCTTAGGAATGCCAGAGCATCTGTCCTCCAGGCACATATTTGACTTTTGGATTTCAGAATTTTAGATACCAGTGTTTGGCTCTATATCCAGAGGATTTTGTTCATCCTGTGGAAAGCTAAAGAGTGAGCCAAGCATTAGCTTCCTGAAATAAGCAAAGAACCCCTCTCTGTTGTTCTGGTCTTTATTTCCCATTTGATGAAGCAAAATGTTATGAGTGTTCATATGGGTTTATTTTATTAGTTCATAAATAAAATAATAACTTGTATAAAAAATCTCTCACTATTTCAGTGTGTACCTAACTGATCTGATTAAGGGCCCTGTCCTTGGATAACTGATAAACTTATAAAGTATCTCTATGGTCACTAATCTGTAATTCAGAAGAGATGACCACTGCAGAAATTTTGAGTATCTTTATCTTCTCAGAGATGCACAGAGATAACATGAGAGGCATTGGACACAAGCAGCACAAGGCCAGTTACAAGTAGGGTAGAAATTTATACCATGAAGGTAAACAGCACAGTTGGTTTCTCAAAGGGTCAATAGGATTTCCACTCTTGGAGATGCTCAGAGCTCACATGAGAAGCTGGTCTAAGCTGCCCCTGTGCTGAGCACTGAGCTTCAGAGAAATCTTCCATCCTGTACCATTCTGTAGTTACACGCAAACAACATCCAGTATTTCAGTGACAGAGATCACAGAGCTATAACGTTAAGACCCAGTTGCTTAATTTGAAAACCTCTCTGTAAAGAAGACAATGCCTCTTATCAAGCAATATAATTAACGAAATTTGATGTCACAGGTGACCTGCAAGTCAGTTCAGCATGTCTGTGCAGGGAGCATCTCGAGTTTAGCACTGACACATTGTGATTTATTTCTACAAGAAGCACTTTTCTTTGCTGTTAAGAGCAGAAGACTGTTTATGGGTGACTAAATTAATACATCCTTGGCAAAGACTTTTGTAAATTGAGGATTGAGTACAGTAGGTGAGAGCATTCTGAAGACAACTTGAAATAAATTTTACTAATCTATTTAAATGTGCATGGTTTTGACGGTTCATTTGCAGTGGGAATTAGCATTTATTTCCATTTGGAGCATCAACTTATAATAGTAGATATCAAAGCATGCAAATTTAATTAGGGAGTAATTAAAAGGTGAAGTAACATGAAGCGTGTATGACAATTTTCTTGTTCCTTTTTCAGACTAATTTTGGCTTTGACTTAATATAAATGCAGTTTATGAAGCATTTTTCTTTCCAGTGGCATAGAAATCAGGTGTTGCATTAGGTCTTCCTGACTTCAGTTACACTGAAGCAAGATTTGGCCTGTCAACAGAGCTTGCCCACAATAAATAAGACTGGATTTATTTCTTTGCTTTAAAAAAGTTTAAATTGTTGGTGTTAAACTTTCCTTGCTTTTAAATTGTACCCAGTGTCAGATTGTTGAAGCTGTTTTGTGTTCTGCCTCTCTATGTAGAGGATACTTCTGGAGGAGATGTGACTGCAGCTCAAGCAGTTTCTCTAGGGCGATGTCTCCTTTTGTTGTATCTGCTTGGCCATTTGCATCTACATCTTCTCAGGCTTTGCTGTATTGAGAAGAACCTGGCTGAAAGGCAACACTAGAATTTTTTAGGGTAAGGAGGAGCTTTTTGAAAAACTTAGAGTGTGTGGTGCCCAAGAGGTCTGTCAAGGGTTTCTGTTGTTTGTGTTTGGGTCTTGGACAACTTTAGTGAAGAGGAGCAACATTTAAGAGCAGTATGTGGTAGAGTGGCTGTAAATGTCTATCATTAAGACCCCTTTCATGAGCATCCTTCCCTTTGCTCTTGCTGTGAAGGTATTTTGAGGGTTGGCTTGGGACTTGGCATGTTGTTGCACAGAGTGAGGTGTCTTCATTTTTTTCCCACTCAATTAATTTTTACCTGTCTAAACATGATTAGTTGTTGGGATTATATATTCCACCTCCAGACACTTGTATTTAAGCTGTGGTGGTGTTTCCTCTGTGCTCATCACTGGTATCATCTTTTCAGTGGTTCCATGCTGTGTTACACTGTGTCTTGGGGACAGCTAGAACACCAAGTTAGAGGTGTTCAACCATATTCTAATTTGAAGATGAATGGAATAATTGTCAGTGAAATTTTTTTAGCAGTCTGTTGTGACAAGTGTCTGTAGACTTTGGATGTGCTGTTTTCTACTGTGAATCTCTGGGGCTGATCTCTGAGAATGTGAAGCACGTGCCTTGTTGCCTTCCTTCATCCTTCCTGAGCAGGAGGAGGTTAATGGAGTCTTCACTAGGAAGTATGCATTCATTTGGAAGTATGACAAGATTGCTGAGAGCTGGATTTATAAACAAAAAGCAAAAGAATCCAGGAATATTGGTGAGGAGAAGAAAGTACCCAGGTGTTTGTTGAAGTTTTTTACTAGAAACAGATGTGGTACCTTCCTTTACTTTTTCCTGCATGCAGTTTCACAATACTAGAGTTTGTTTTAGCAGAAGTAGGGAATAAGAAACAGTAATGAAAGAGTGTTTTGGAGGGAGCCAGAAACTGAAGTTTTTTACCTGTTTGAGGTTTTTGTTTGTTTATTTTACAAATGGGGCTGACCCTTATGTTGGCTTTTAAGGTCTTGTCTTTGTTGGAGGGAAATGTCTGGCTCTTTCATCCTGAACCTACTGTTAAAACAGCTGGAAGTACTTAGACAACATATTGCCCACATTTGTATTTCTTCTCTCAGATTTTATGTACAGCAGAAATATGTTGTTGCCAAAGTTATTTCTCATCATAGTAGGCAGTGTGAATTCAGATCCAGGCTCCTGCTGGTCTGTGGTCCTGACCTCTCACCTCATCTGGCTAAAGGCAGGCTTTGACATCACATCCCTTGCAGTGTGTCTGAAAGTGAACCAGTGAGGTCAAGAATGCGTGCTCACATCTCTGCTAGAAAAGGCAGGAAATGTACTTAGATCACATAATGTTTATGATCCCTTTGATTTCTTTCCATCAGAGAGAGGATTTTTATCTCTATCAGATGTGGCGTAAGAGCTAGCGCTCAGCTACTGTAATTCCTATCAACAACAATTTATATGTAATGTCTTCCTTGACTCCTCTTTGATGTAACACGTGAGTGAGTTTTGTAACTTTGCAAAACATGGGAGAAAAAGCAGGGAGAAAAATGGTGTGAACAGGTTTCTGTTGAATACCTGTGGTGTGTGTAGGCACAGAAGAAACCTTATGCTCTTGTAGGGCTTTCATTTTTGAATATTATGGCACCAGTATGGTATGCATAAGGTTGATAAACATAGTTTATTCACAGAGGAATACTTGGAAAATAAGTAAGGGGAAAGCAGCTAAGATGGAAGTCTGCATAACATTTGTATTTCTTTTTCTGATATAAGATGTACATAAAAGCAAATTTTAATGGTGTTACTTGATCAGTTTTCTTCTTTGCAGGAACCAAGTGGTTTGTGATTGCTGAGGTTTTGTTATTTAGCACTTTTTGTATGATGTCTGCTGGGGGTAGCAATCAAATTCTATTTGATTTGTTAAGCCCTAGAAATAGTGAGTATTGAGATACTGAGGCAAAATAAAAAGAGACCTAAAACACTTGGTTGAATACCTGGTGGGATGCAGGTCTGGAAATGTTTGTTACAGCAAGCAAATTATTTAAATGATGAGGACAAATGAGTAATGGCAGCTAAGAGAAATTATTCAAATCATAAATACATATTATTAGAACTTGATTTAAACTTTTTAGTGTCAGTTCTGAAGGAATATGTTTGGAAAAGAAACAGTTAAAGTTCAGTTGACACTGAAACAAAAACATGTTTATGCAAAAAAACCCCCAAACTTATAATGCAAGAGTGCCTTTTTTATAAAATACGTGTTGACCCAATGGACTTTGCATTTAGAAAAGCCAAAAAGCTTTTATTTATATGATGGGAAAAATATTTTTAATTATGTAAAAATAATTTTAATTATGTAAAAATCATGTAAAAATATTTTATGTAATTATGCAGATTACCTAAATCAACTCTTCAAGAAATGCCCATAGATTGGGACTAGTCTATTAAAATTGATGGTAGCTGCTGTGAAGTGTCACTTAGGTTTTTATTGGTCATGCTCAAGCTGTCCACCCTAATATTATGTTTTGAGAAACTAGTTGCAAATGATATGTTTCAACTCTTTGAACCAAAGTAAAGCACTTCAGTGCAGCAGGGAGCTTTATGTAAGCCATGGGTGGGGGTGTTTTTGGTGTCTGAGACTTGTTTGCTGAATGGATTCTGAAAAATAATAGAGGTGGCTGCTGCCAGGGTTCAGTGGTGGGTCATGGAAAGGAGGTGACACAGAGCTGGTCTGCGCTGGCTCGGCTGAATCAGACAGCGTTCTGGGAGGAGAAATCACCACCCTGTTTGTTTTGCACTGCAAGTGAAACCACCGTAACTCCCTGCTGTATTTGTTACTTATGGTGTACTTTTTCATGAGGTAATTGCCACTTGAGACGCTTTTCAAGCGGTCAGGAGCAGACACGGGATATGGAAGGGGCAGTTTGATTCTTCACTGTGCTGCTTTTCCATTGTGGGTTTGAGAAGCCTCTGGATAGTGTGTGATCTGCAGATGGGAAAGCCCATGTACAGAGAGCAAGATGCTGCCTGTCTGGAGAGGTTCAGGGTACATTTACATTCCTTTCTGCACCTTTTCAGTGGACAGAGATGAGTGAGGAAGCCTGTAGGCAGCACAGCCATGGTACCATATTGCCTGCGTGCTTCCAGGAGATCCATTGACCCTGTGGAAAGTCAGGAACCTAGTTGGGATGGAGAGAGGATGAATACCCTAACAAATCNAGAGAGGATGAATGCCCTAAGAAATCATCTAGGAAAGCTATATCTGAATCTTGTTTGAAAAACATAGATCCTTTCCTCCAGGAAAGGTTTTGTTGAACATGCCAGTCAATATGCTTCCCACAGATATTTCTCCTTTACACTGGAGACTCAATAAGGCAGGAAGGTGACTAAGCTGTGCAGCCCCCTTGACACTGACCAGAGCTGGTTCTCCTTTCTCAGAGCCTGCAGCAGGGTTTTTGTCAGAGTAGCTGCCATTTCTTCTTGAAGGCTTCTGTGCCTTCACTAGGCCGGAGGGTGTGAGGAAACTGGAGTAATTTGCTTTGGTGCTTTCAGAGTTTGGCTCTTTGTGACTGGTGGGTTCAAAATGAACCGATTTTGTTACTTAGTTTAGTTACATTTATTTGGAGGACGTTGGTGTTTTGTGATATTCAAGGTTGAAAACATCTTCCTTTTTCTCATTGCTGCAGTATAGAAGGTATGTGCCATTGGTCTTGCAGTCACTTTTGCTGACTGATGAGCACAGGGAGAATTAAAGCTTGGGCAGTACTGAAGGTTGGTTGATGGAAGTAAAGTAGGAGTGCTTTATTTTTTTGGCACCGCAGAAGGCATTTAATTCTTGTTAACTATGTTTAAACAGGACCTCCTGCTCTCCTGTGTTTATTGGTTTTGAGACTACAAGTCGAAACAATTCATTTTGTATCAGATATATTTGATGAAGTCTTTCTCAAGCTATTGTGACCCTGACAAAATATGGAAGCAAGATAAATGTAAGGGAATCAGGACTCAGGGACAAGGCATTCCAAATGTCCTGTGGGAATATAGATAGACCATAGATAAACTTTTGGCTCAGAACCAAATAAATAACACAATATGCAATGGGGTTGCAAGCTGTCTTCAGAGTTTTACTTCCTGATGGCCTTTTTTACAGTTTTAACTGGAAAAGATGCTGATACTACCCTTTATTTCTGTTCAAGGAAGCTTGTGGGTTTTGAGTACTTGCAGTATAACTGGTCATTTGAGCTTTGCAAATATAGTAAGTGTTAATTAAGTTTAGTGCAATCACACTCTGATCTGATTTGGAGGCTGGGACTTCCATTGTCTGTATTTAAAAACAAAAATCTATAACTTTGAACCTGAGAGGTGATTGGTTATATAATAAAGTTCTTAATAGGGTGAAATGAAGATAGCTGAAGTGGCAGTTCCGTATTTGTTTTAAGGTTTGTCCAGTAACTGTTCCTATGACAAAAGGACCATTTGTTTATCATCTTAGTTTAAATATTTACTTGCTTCTGCAGAGATAAAATCAAAGTGCTCCCCCTACTTTTGGTATTTCTGAGTTCCATGGTCCAGTTTCTACAGTTTTATGTGCTGTGCACACAGGTGGTATTTGGTTCTGGCTGGTGGCTCCTTATTTTTCCCATGAACAGATGGAACTGGAGGGAGAAGGTTTCACGGTCATGGACAATGGAGTTAGGAGGGAAATTCTCCTTTAGTTGTTAATGCTGAACCACTTGCACTTGCCAGCAAGTTACTTAAGATTTTAGAGCATAGAACAACATCATGACAAAACTTCATATTGTTTTAACCTCTTCAATATCTCTGTGAGCAAGATTTTTTTCACATTAGTGCCATCTCTCTTACAAAACCTTTCAAAGGTACCTGATGCTGTACTGCTTTTTTTACCCAAGTCAATTTCTCCCCACCAAAATATTATCTGCTCCTTTTAATGTACAAATTAATAAAACAATAAATGATATAAATTGTATTATAAAGTTTTCCCAGTTGCTTTAGGTATGCCTGTACTGTGTAGTGCTCTGGAGTGTAGGAACACTGTACTAATAGTGCCAAATGGGGCTGACTGGGAATCAGAGGTAAAATAATCAGAGGTCTGCCATCTCATGGCTAATAACCAAGGTGCAACATTCACCTAGTTATTTGCCAGGTCCTACAGTGGCCACTGCTGGGTTTACTGCCTCTACCACCTGCCTGGGTTAGCTGGAGAACCTTGTGATGGATTCATGCAGTCATGCTGAAGTGAGCTCAGACTGTGCCCCTTGTTGGCTTGTGTGTGTCCACTTGCAAATTCTAAGATGAATATTTTATAACTCTGAAAATGAGAGGCAGACAAACTAGGGGAGAGGCCAGGGAAAACTGCACATTCAGTAGCTTTGCAGTTGCTCAGCTGGGTTAGTGTCAATGTAGCTTAGTTCTTATTCCCCTGCTGTAATGATGAGAAATCATTTGGTTCCTCAGAGGGATGCTCTTGCATGGGCTGTCAGTGTATTAATTATTGGGCTTGCACTTTGTATTAACTCTTCTAGCAGTTCATGTGCTCTCAGTGAGTATCATTTAATCAGAGAAATACTGCTGTGTGTCAGTTTCTAGTTTGCTGCAGTTCCTTTTCCCAGAGCTATTTAAAAGATTTCTTAGTTTGTGAAAGTCCAGTTGTCATAGGGATGACTCCTCTTTCATTTCAGAAGAGCAGAGCTCTGTGACTTTATTGTCACATTTATATTCTAACCTTTTTCTCTTTCACCTAGTGAGCGAGCAGCTTTGGTGTTGAAGAGAAACCTCGGAAAGGAATGGGCCCTGTTCTCTTGAAGCTGTTTGCCCTGATCCCAGGAATGCTGTAGAGGTTAGTGACGTGAATGTTGAAGAGCTTTTGTGGAAATTGCCTTTTGATTTGTAATTGGCACACTCTTCAGTAAATTCTGTGTGAAGCAGTTCATTTGCCTGTCACAGAAAGGAAGTTAATTCAGGCACTGTCAGAACACAGTCAGCTTAAAATTGCTCTACCCAAACAAAATTTAGGATTCTGTTTATCTGTGGGGATGCTGTGGAAATACATTGCTGGGTGGTCACAGAAAGTTGTGTGGGTGTGATGCATGCTCAGAGACAAGCTGCATTAAACTTGGAGGTTTTAATCAATAGGTTAAAAAAAAGGGTAAGAATGATCATAATACATGAGACTGTAGTGCCTGATTCTTTGAATTTCTCAAGTCTCTCATTTTTACTTTGAGAGAAGAATACTCCTGATCTTCAATAGAATTGACAGGCTAGGAAGGGTCCATTCTGTATCCACACAGAGGCAATGTTATCTCTACTTCTGCCTCAAGTGACTTGTATTTCGGTGTTATATCCTAGTTTATTTGGGTTTATACAAACTGTATAGACTGCTTACTGTGAATGTTTTTCCCCAGAGCTCTGTAGCCCTGCTACACATGTTACAGCCTACAAGAGTCTTCCTTCTGCAACTAGAACATTCAGTCTAGTTTGCTTTCCATGTTTTTTGGAAAGTGGCAAGGATTAAGTAGATTTATCACCTAGTGGATTACTTTTTGACTAGTGATATTAAAAAAAAAAAGCTTGTATTACTGTAAATTCAGTAAGGCTTG
This sequence comes from Illadopsis cleaveri, assembly GCA_013399915.1. NCBI lineage: Eukaryota > Metazoa > Chordata > Aves > Passeriformes > Timaliidae > Illadopsis > Illadopsis cleaveri. Next base: position 680,062 of record VXBB01000838.1, on the reverse strand, counting down.
GTTCTGCTGATGAAAAAAGAATGTAGCAAGTAAAATTAGATGGAATAGTGGGAGAGAGGAGAGGGAAGAGGTAGGGCTGTTGAAGTGCTCCCAAAGCAGAGGTGAATTTCTGTAGGAGCAGAGTTAAAATCTATTAAATCTGTCTGGTTTACTGTAAAGGATTCTAGTCTTTGTTAGTTTTACAAGCATAGGGGGTGTGTGTGTGGCGTGGCTACTGAAGAGTAATGTCCAAGCTTTGCTAGGACACCCTTTGACATACAGACCTGTTTTGGAGCAAAAGGAAAAATAACACAGTGAAAAAAAGGCTGCAGCATGTCACTGAAAGTGAAGACGTGACCCAGTGGGAAAAGACGAGGAAATGTTAGTTGGCATCACTCTTTGTGGCATGTAGAGCTCAACAACTGCAAGTGTTGCCACTTCTTATCAAGAGCTCTAGTCATTGATGTATTCTCACCATCTTTATCTTATTTCATATAAAACTGAGAGTTGTGAGGTGTTCAAGGGTGAGGTATCACTTCTAATTTAACAAAAGCACACAGAAAGACAGAAACCCCAAAGCACATCCTTCCATGTGAAATCCTGCACTCCAACATCAATGCTTTCATTCTAGCCCTATGCTGCTGCTTTTGTTTCCAATGTTTTATTCATTAACAAAAACCACAAACCTGTCCACAAGACGGTCTGACAGAATTATGCCTTTTTTTTTACTTTAATAGAAAATGCCTAGCTCCCTTCAACCTATTGTGTTTAGATTTTTTTTGAGGCATATCTACTACTTTATGGAGAATAAAAGAAAATGAGAGGTTCATCTCCTCTCATGGTAGTCTCCCTCTTTGTAAAAGCAGTTGATTTCAAGCAGCCTGTTGAATGCAGACTGTTTTGTGAATCTGTGAAGACTGTCTTGTTAGAGCCCCGATCTGCTATTCAGATACTTATGTAGGAAATATTTCCTTGGCACTTCATGCATCCTGTTCTTCCAGTTCTGAGGACGTGCAAGAACTGGCAGAGCTTAACAGCTTGGTTTTAGGGTTGTGGTTATGTTCCTTTCAGACCCAAGCCTGCTGTATTTGATTCTGTTGAGCTCTCCGTGGGGCCACGTTGAGTTTCTCTCCAGCTGTGGCATGACTTACCTGCAGCTACATGGATAATAGTAAAAATTGTGATGCAGTTTATGAGCACATAGGGCATAATGAGATAAGGGAAGCCAGCCAACCAACATAAATTTGCCAGGGAGAAGATTGTGTCAAACTGATTAGTTTGCTTCCTTGACAGATGAATTAGATTAGTACATAAGGGAGGCAAGGGGTAGAAGTGATACAAATAGAAGTGTATAAGGTTTTGAAGGATGTTCTTTTGAGTGTAATATGTGCAGTGTTTTGGGTTTTTTTAAATGGGATCTTCCTTAAATTACTATATAGCAGGAGCAAAATTTATTAAAAATGGTTCTGTGGAGCACTTAATAGAGATTCAGAATCACTTGGAAAGGCACTTGAAGTAGGCTTCCATACTAGTCATGGCTGGATTTGTCAATGACACCCATTGATTTAGATTTTAGTGCATGGAGTAGAGTTTACTTACTGTGCAGGTGATGTCAGGGAGCAGACAGAATGGGCAGCCCAGCCTGTTGATATGAAGCTGTTTGTCACTGGGGTAAGTAAAGAGTGTGTGTTGGCTCCACCTGACTCACCCTGTGTTTATTTGTTATACCACAGGAGCTCAGTCAGTGTGTATAACGTAATTATGCTGAGTTTACTGCGTTCGGTGGCCTCTTCCAACACTTACAGCACAGCTTGTGGTACTTTTCTATCCTTTAGAAAACTGCAGCACTGAAACCTAGGACTTGAAAGGAAATGTTTATTTGTAGCAGTTTCTTTATTCTGCCACAGGGGGAAAATGTATGAGTAGGGAGGAGTGACCATATGTTTTAAGAGCTTTTGTAGAATAAGATATGAAATATGGAAATAATTGTCATCTTGGGATGGTGTCAGAGAAGTCTGTCATACTGCTTTAAGTTTCCTGTGATAGAAAGGGGTGTTTGTGTGCCATGCTCTTGTATGCTCTTCTCATAGTTGTCAGGTTATCATAAAAGATTAATTTCATGGCTCCCTTAGAGGTAAACACCAATATTTCACACTGAGCCAGTAATTTTTGCTAGCAATAGATTAATACCTGAAATTCCCTTTGACATGTTCCCATCTGTGATGCCATAATTTCTTATGGATGTGAAGCATCATGAGGCAAAAAAAAAAAATTTAAAAAAAAAATCTCTATTTAGATTATCTCTGTGGGGATGCTGTTCTCTGTTTCTGATGCCTGCTGCTGTTTTCCTGACTTCTTGGGGTATGGCTTTCTCCTTGGTGTCCTAGGAAATGTTTTTCTAGCAAAACTACAAATTGAGAAGGTACACCTTAGCAGCAGAGAGTGGTGCACCAGTGGTGTAATTGGAATTACAAGAATGCTGTGAAAGTTTCATGCCCCATCTTGTGTCCCAAAGGGAGGGGGGATATTGCAAGAGCCACTGCTGATAAGTGATAGCCTGTGAAAGGCAAGCCTTAGGCAGCCCCAGGAAAGGCTTTTAAGTCCCATGAATTGAAGAAAACTGGAGGCACAGTAAACCTAGTTTTAGAGCTTTCCCTTGTTTGATTTTAATTTCAAGAAGCTGCCTGGGAGAAATCTCAAAGGCACATTCCTGTAGACTCAAGAATAACTGTTCAAAGTGCTGGGAGATGAAACTGATGTGCAGCAATTTTTATAAGTGAGGAAATAATAGTGCAGAAGTGGGCTACCACCTGCCTGTGTTGCAGTGAGAGTATATTAGAAGTACTGTTTACTCTTTGGTGTTGCTAAAAGGTTACCTTAGAAGAAGACAGAGAAGTAGAATCAAAAGAAAGAAATGTATGATAAAATTGTGAGGGAATATATGGATGCATAAGAGAAGAAGCCTTTGCTGTGATACCATTGTTGCAATGAAATCTTAGTATCGAACATTTATTTAGCTAATTCTTTCATGTGCCTTTGTTTGTCAGCATATTGCTGGGTTTCACTCTGTTTGTTGCATTGTTTGTCTTAAAAATAAACTAGAGTAGTTATCCTCATTCTGTACACTGCTTACTGTCAAAACTTAAAAGGAACACAAAAGCAGAGAAAAGGGGTAGCACTGAAAAAGTCTTGTTTTCTTTCTTGTGGGGAGCAAGTTCTGTCCCCAGGTTCTTTGCATCCAGAAAGAGCCAAGCACAGTGCAGGTCATCTAACTGAGCCCACACACTTTCACAGATGCACTGCAAAAGCAAGGACTTGCATTAAATAATGACTCAGTGATTTCTGTACCTGTAAATGACATTACAGTGTGTTTGATAGACAATTACTGCCTCTTTTTTTGTTTTCTTCCTAATTTTTTTTTTCCTCAAGAAAGGAAGTCTATTTCCTTAGTGTGAGTGTTATGTGTAAGTATAGGTCAATCCAGGGGAAAAATGTGAATAAACTCCATGGCAGTAATTGTGCTTTTACTAAGTGGATGTTCAAGCTTTCTTCTGGGATAAATTTAGTTGGAAGGTAGTATCCACTGTAGTTGTTGAGTATCATTCTGGGACAATTCTTTTCAGAGAACTGCAGCTTCAATCATAATTCATTTTGTGTACTCTTGGTTGTTACTAGGGGAGGGGGCAAGTGTAGTGGTGACTTACAACATGCGAGTTTGGATAACATAATGGATTTCCTTGGAAAATACTACCACTTCTGAATAGTTTTTGTTATTGAAACAAAACACCTGACAGTTCTAGATTGTATGGTGCTGTGCATGAAAGTAGCATTGCAAGCTACAATAGTAAAAAGTGTTTAAAAAACAAAACAAAACAACAAACCCCTGAAAAGCAGAAGAGTTAATCAAGAAAATCCACATTGCATCTGATCTAGATTCTAGTAAGGAGTGTCTCTTGTCCTTGGTTTATTTTTTCCCCAGAATAATTAGTTCTACTGTAACCAAAATTGAAACGTATTTACTTTCCTCTGAGATAAGAGAAGCAGGAAAATGTCATCTTGCAAATTAATTTGTAAGCCATGATACATCATTCTCCTTTGTGGTGATTGCGCTGCCGACCAGATGTCGTTTTGCTCGAGCGCACAGTTTTTCATCTTGATCCGGCGCTTGTGTGATTTTGATTTATTCTCTGTGAAGCAGCTGTATCAGTGACTGGGGCCTGTGCGTTGCAAGGAGGAGGGATCCCTGCCCTTGGTGTCCCAGCCTGCCGGGAGGGAGCAGCTGCTCCTGGCTCACAATCCCGCCCGCCTGGGCGCTGGTACAGCCGGCGCAAAGCTCGGCAGAGCCTCCTGACCGCCGCAGGGATGTTTACTGACCAAGGGCTGGCAGTGCCCTGGAGGCACGGGAGCTTGTCTCCTGTCTCTAGTGTCTTACAAGGGGAGGACTTGAAAACTAAGATGCTGGCACTGAACTTCAAGAATTCAAGGTAGGATGAGACCTAAAGGAGTCCTAGCTACTCTTATTTCTTTGCATGATACTTTCCCCCGACCTAGACTAAAATTTAATTCCATGTCTAGCATGTGTGAAGTTGTACCTCTTGTCAGATTTGCTGTTACAGGAGAAGCTAACCGAAGCTGAGGTTGATCAGACATTTAGTCAAAATATAGTGGTATTTTTGAATAAAATGAGTAATATACCAGTGCATAATTTTCTGTGTTTAGGATGTTGGCTCTAGAGATGTAAGTCAGAAGTGGGTAGTTTACATTTATCATCTCAGCTAAGGAAGAAAATAATTGATTTTAGTGTGTCACGTGGATAGTTTTCAAAATACAGCTAATATGAGCCTTGAGTGCAGTAGTTGTGCTGTGAAGCCATCTTGTTATCGAGTTATGTTGCACATCTTCTAAAAAATCTAACAAAGTTGGAGAAAACAGTATTAAGACAGTATTTTCCTTCTCTCTTGAGTGCTATAGGCTTCATTTTTTCCCTTTGAATAAGAGAAGCTCACTTTTAGGGGGATTTCTAGCTGTACTATTTAATCTTGTAATACACTGCAAACTGGTGTTGAGAAATAATTAATTCACTGTGAAATACAGCTTTAATTTTGGCACTATTGCCAAGCATGGCTAGAACATGAGTAATGAAGAGAGAAACAAGAATAGTTTTTAAAGTAGTTATGGTAAATAGTAAATGTATTGACTTCTTTACTGGCAATCAAAAATAAGCAAAGTAAGTATGGGTTTTCTAAAATGTTGCAGCTTTTTCACTTTGAGAGACACCAATTTTAATATACAAGAATATCTATACCCACTTCAGTCATTTAGTAAGTGTGCCATTGAAAAAAAATTTCACTGGAGAACTGGAAGAATCCATTCATTGAGTAATTAATATTCCTTTAAAAGTCTGCAGTTTTAGTCTGCTTTGTAGGTTTGTGTTTTTTCTTGTTAAGTGTTTATCTTGTGGGGGATGTTTTGTCTTTTCTTTCCCCTCTTTTATTTTTTCCTGTTTAATCCTTTATCTGGCACATTCACTGCTAGGGATGGAAACCTTGTAGCTCTAATGGGCTACTTCTAAATCTAAACAGCTCAGTCCTGCCTTGGATCTGTCCCAGACTTTCTCTGCAGGACTGTGTTCTGGGAGCAGCAGTCTCTTGTGTTACTGGGGAGATAGAGCTGTTTTCTGTATGGAAAGATTCACAATCAGCTGTCTTTTTGCTCCATGTGAGGCTCCTGAGAAGTGTTTCCATGTGCAGTCTGGTGGACCTGGATCCAAAACCAGGCTGGAGCCAAAGACATAATCTAGCTCTACCTGCAATCCTCAGGTGTTTGAAGACTGAAGATGAGACTGAGAGGGATCGAATTGTTTTATCTGCAATTTGTGAATGTCATCTCCAGAGCATCTTCTGCCACCCAACAGAGTGGGTCAGGGGAAGGAGAAGAGAGGGAAAGTGAGAAGAGAAGACAGTATTTCTCTCCCATTGTTGCAGTACTTGCTTAGTTACACAAAGCATAGGAATCTTTACTGTTTTTCCCAGTGGTGGTGCCTCTTACCAGGAGTAACTGAGGGAAGTGGGATTGTTTAGCCTGGGGTAAAAGAAGCTTAGAGAGTACCTTGCTGCTCTCTGCAACTACCTGAAAGAAGGTGCTTGTGAGGTGGGTGTCAGCCTCTTGTCCCAAGTAACAGGATGAGAAGAAATCACAGATTCATTAGGGTTGAAAGGGACCTGTGGAGATGATCCAGTCCAGCCCCCCTGCCAACGCAGGGTCACCTGGAGCAAGTGACACAGGAGCATGTCCAGTTGGATTTGGAATATCATCAGAGAAGGAGACTCCACAACCTCCCTGCACAGCCTGTTGCAGGGCTCTGCCACCCTCAGTGTGAAGAAATTCTTTCTCTATGTTGAGGTCGAACTTCTTGTGTTTTAGTTTATGGCCATTGCTCCACATCCTGTCACTGAGCACTGCCAGAGAGTCTGGCACCATTCTCTGGCCACCCACCTTTGTGATATTTATGGGCTTTAATGAGATCCCCTTCAGTCTTCTCCAGACTAAACAGGTCCAGCTTCTGTAGTCCCTCTTCCCATGAGGAGTGATCCAGACCCATCATAATCTTTGTGTCCCTCCTCTGCACCCTCTCCGGTAGCTCCTTGTCTTTTTTGTCCTAAGAAGCCCAGAACTGAACACAACACTCCAGATGTGGCCTCACTAGGGCTGAGCAGGGAGGCAGGATCACCTCCCCCAATCTGCTGGATGCACCCCAGGATCCCATTGGCCCTGGTGATCAAATGTCCTCAAGTTGTGTTGGGGAAGGCTTTGATTGGATATTAGGAAAAAATTCTCCACAGAAGGAATTATCGAGCATTGAAAGAGGCTGCCCAGAGAAGAGGTTGCTCCTGCCACCATTCCTGGAGGTATTTAAGAGATGTGCTGATGAGGCAGTTGGGAACATGATTTAGTGGTGGGCTTGGCAGTGCTGGGTTAGGGGTTGGACTTGATGATCTTAAAGGTCTTTTCCAACCTAAGTAATCCTTTGGTTCTGTACTATATGGTATGTAGAACTTGATTCCAGTGGAGTTCAGTGGATGCCTGTGGATCATCCTAATTTCAGGCAGTACATACGTGTATCCAAGTATTTCTGCTGCTTTTCCATTTATCTCTGGACTGAATTGCTAATTATAAGGTCTTGGGCTGTTGTATTTTGCTTTGCACTTAGGAATACTCTGAACATGGAGCTTAAAACATTGGGATTATTCACCCTTATTTACTTGTTACTTCAGAAATAAACAAGCATTTGTGTCCAGGCTTTAATGCTGATTTAAGTGCAGATACGCTGCTGTTTTTGTTACAATCTTTCTGCCTCGATGGTAGCAGAGAGAGGAATTTTATTACATCAGCCAAACATGTGCTGGTAGGATCATTTTGTTGTTTTTCTTATCCGTGTTGTTAGAAACAAGAGTGGCTCTATGGAGACAAATTTTACAGGTAATGGGCTTCTACTTACTGCTCCTTCATATGCAAATTTCCTAAAAGCAGAAGGAATGTTTTCTTTTCGGTGTATAAATGGCTGGTTTACATGGCTGCAGGAAGTTTTCGCTTTAGATTGCAGTTGAGAAGAAAACTCCCTACCACCAGCAACACAAATGGGGACCGTGCTCCTGTTAAAAAAAATCGGTGGCTTTTTTAGCTAAATATGAGAACCATGCTTAGAGTCACTGTTGTCGTTACTGAACATGTTCTGTTTGGGGCTACTTGGCTTCCTGCATGGCCTTACTGTGAGGATGTACAGGCTTTCTCCTGTTCCAGTTTCACTGGTTTCCTTCCACATCTTCCCCACCAAACCCTCCCACTCCTCATTACTTGGAAAGGTGAATAGACCAAAGCGCTCTTCCCCATTCGTGATGGTGGCACATTGTTTCACTATTGATTCGAACGCAATAACTTTCCTAAGAAGACTTTTTTTGCCTTGCTTGTTTACTGCGAATACAAGAGCCACTCTCCAGAACAGTGTTTTTATTCCTATGCATTTGTTGATGTCTGCATGCCAACCAAACACACACTTGTCTCTTCAGATCCCAGATTATTTTGCTTCTTTGTTTGTTTTTTTGTGTGTCCCTTCCCCTCTCATCCTCTCACCCCTTTTTTGTTTTCTAGGGGCTTCTTAGCAGAATTTTCTCTCCTGAGTTTCATGGTTTAGTCATTGCCATGCAGTTCAGGCCATCAAGCTAAAATTTCAGTTCTGCTCTGTTCCCAGTGGGCTGTAACTAGTATTCTGTTTGTCCAATTAATGCAAATCAGTTTATTTAGGCCTTTTGAAAACAAAACAAAAACAAAACAAGAAAATCAGCATTCAAAGATGCTCAAGATATTTTACCATGGAACATGTCAAGAATTCAATTAGAAATTGCTCTCCAAGATTATTGAGGAAGCAAATTGTCTGTTCTGTTTTGGTTTGAGCTTTTTAGCCAGTTGTTACCTATCTTCTTGGTATTCTGCATATATTTCCTGATGCTGCATAGGTTAGTTGGTTTGAAAGCTTCTGATAAAATGTTCCTATTGATTCCTCCATTTCAAATGGTTTTGCTGAGGTGCAAATGTTTCTGAGATGTTTCAACTCTGCCGGCATATGTTCAAAACCAAAATGATGTTTCAGTATTTACTTTTCCTCGATGTGTTTTTCAGCTCCAGGTGTTTATAGCAGTATTGAGGTTGGCAGGATAATATGAGTGTGCTTATCTACTGTTTTGCCAACCAGCAGGTGTGAATGGGGGTCATTCCAACCTCAAATGTCCAGTTACAAAGTTCTAGATTAACACTTGTCTGATACATTTTACGTTCCAAAACTAATCTGCTGGATTTATGATGTATTCATACTGGTTACACTGAAGAACAGAATTTCTGTTCCCTCAATCCAAAACCTGTTAACTTACTAGGCATCATTTTTCTATAAATAAGCATTTCAAAAATACACATTGGTGAGAAATGTCTCTATTTTTGTCATGTTTTGTGTCTGCTCCAGCCAAGTTGGACTTTGCTTCTGCCTGTCAGGATTTTTTTGTTACACATATTTTTGTCTCCTCAGTTAGCATATTTTTCTGTTAAAAAATGTCCTTTGCATTCCTTGAGCAGAGGAGGAATTGTACATCCAGAGCTAGTTCAGACTTCATGGCAGTCAGAGCTGGATTGCTGGCTTTGAGACCACACTGGAACAGGTCAGAGGAGTGGAAAAAATGCCTCAGTGGTATGATTGCACAAGCGTGGGCAAATGGTTTGTTGGAGCCTGGATGTCTGTGAATGAACCACCTGAAGGTGCTAATGCAGGTGTCTCCTTTCTAACATAATAGCTCTGTAGAGGCCTGTACTTTGATCTTCACTGTGACTGGTGATTAGGGGTAATGAAACATGGCAAGATGGATTTATTTTCTGGAATGACCATTCCTCATCTTGTAGAGCAGAAAGGCTCCTTTTACACATGAAGAGTTTTGTTTGGTCCTCAGCCCTGCAATGGCAATGTATTTCTGCCTTGCACAAATTATTGAAAACCTTTTTCTGGTATAAATATTGTCTTTTTTCTCCAACCTAAGCAGATACCATGGAGCAAGAACAGTTGGAGGTATGGAATTTTCCACCTTCTTTGATGGCTAGCAAACCTAAACTGGTTTTTGAAAAACAGATCTGTGTTTATATGTAGATGAGGTGGTTTAAGTCTTTGCATTGAAATTCAGAGATGAAGGTGTGTAGAACCCAGCAGTCAAATATAGATTTCAGGTAGCCTTAGGGTTGGTTGGATGGTATGTCTTGGTCTTGTTTTGTGAAGAGATGAAGAACCATCTCTTACAGATACCTCAAAGATGAGGTTTTCTGCTCCTCCTAGTTGGATGCAATATTCATTACATGCCATTTGACTTCTGAAAAGTCAAAATTACTCATTCAGTTCCCCTGACCTTTTTCAAATGCTGCTTTTAAACAAGTGGTGGATGTACCTATTCAAATGCTTACAACAGCAGATTTACCTTTTGGTTCTCAGGATTGTGTGCAATAGTTCAAGACAAAATAAGAATTCATCTTTCATTTTAGTTGAAAAAGATGTAAAGTGTAGAAAGGCAGACACCTTAAATCAATGTGTCTCCAGTCTAAATGGCCTGTATTTGAGCTTTCTGGCAGTTTGCTTTTTCAGCATTTTCAATTCTTTAGCTTGGTTATCAGTTTATTCTGAGCTGAGAAAATGTAAGTCCTTAAATCTTGTTAAAGGCTTCCTTAAAGAAAAGCAGTACTGAGAATTTGGTTCATGGTGATGACAGATCATAATGAGTGCTAAATAAAGATGTAGGAAGTGGAATGATCATCATCCAGCCAAAAATCGCATTCTAGGTGCAGTGTGGACAGATTTGTTCCTCGTAGGAAAAGGTGGCACACGTTTGCTTCTTTGTGCACTGCCTCACCTTCACTCTCTGTAAAACTAACTTGTAGCTCCCTTCTGTTTCATCAAGGTGTGAGTTTTGCACACCATCCCCGGCTGTCTGGGAGCAATGACTGCAGTCACATCCTTTGCCTCCATGTAGTCTTTCGTGCCAGGTAACTCTTGTTCTGTGCTATTGCTCTGAACAATGATGTTGAAGCAGGATCTTCAGTCCCAAGGGCAGTCTGGATGATGGGACTGCACTTGAGGTATCAAAGTTGTCCGTGCGTTTCTTGCATGGAAATAGCAACAAAGAAAAGTGATGCAACTTCAGCTGCGGTTTGGAGAAGTACTGCACACTATTTTCAGCTGGGGTAGGATTTAACACTTTGGTTTACAGGCTTTAGTTTTTGGAGGTGGCATAACAAGTGTTTGTAGCCTGGAAATATTTTGTTAGAGTAGTGCAAGTGATTTTGGGAAATGTGGTTGTTAAAGCATTAGAAAATGCAGTGACAGAGTTACCTTCTAAATACAAGCTTTACACGGTAAGTCAGGAAAAGAATAGGTTATTTCCAGAAGTCAAAAGCAGTACTTTATTTTCTTATTTGAACAAAATGAAGTGCAAAAAGTTGATATAACTAAAGGTCATTTTCATTTAAGTTATTATTAAGTAAGAATATGTGCATTATCAGTCTTTAGCAAGACAGCTCTCCTCCATCCCTGCAGCATAGGTCAAAAGTATCACTGTTATTTAATTGTTGTCCTTTTATACTGAATATAAAACCTTCAGGAGGGTACAAGCCACAGGAAATCTACTCTATCAGCACTTGCTATTATGTGTCATTATCATGAATAATTTGTGGGAAATGGAAGAAGGCTGATAGTCCATGTTTTATATCTTTATCTTTCTCAATAAACAGTTACTAAAGTTCTTCATATTTGTTGAAGCATAAGGAATTTTTGTTTGTAGAGATTTCAAGGCATTAAAGTCAGATTGGGCATAAGAATAGCATTTCTAATATTGCAAATAACAGAGAAATTGCATCTTTAGCTGTCATCTGACTGGAGTTCAGAGAACAGGCAAAACATGTCCTGAATCGGGAGAGCAAGGCTTTTTTTGTTTGTTTCTTAGAGGTATTAAAGCAAAAAATAGCTGCATTGAATTCTCAGGTTAGGATACTACCCTGTGAACTGAGAACACCTCTGTAAGCAGTTCTTCAACCTATAGAAACCTGTATTAGCTCTTCTGTTCATCCAGAAAAGTCAAGATTAAGTTTTTAGGTGATAACATAAGGTTCCTCAAGATGAGTTTTGAATTATTTCAGTGCAAAGGATGAAAAAACCAAACCATACACAGAAAAGTCATGACCTTGAAGTAATAGTGTGACCTTGCAAATCCTTGCCTGCACACCTTCCTTAACTTCCTTAATGATATTTAGCAATACAAAAGGTGAAGTGGGAGTTGGTGGTGTTTTCCTGTTGGGGGGATTTCTCAATGAAATAGTTCCTGTTTCAGCCAGATGACTGGATGTTTAACAAGAGGAAATCATAGTATGGGAGTAGGTCCTTTTATTACTGGGACAGAATATGGGATTTGCTTCAGGCTTTCTCTTACAGAGACCAGGCAACATTTCCCAAAGGCATGTGTGCCGGTTCAGTCTGTCAGGGAGAGCTCATGGCATCATTTTCAGCAACACAGCTTGCTTGTGCGTGATTTTCTTTGTGCCTGAGTAGTTGTTTTGTGTTTGGTGGCAGGACTGGTGGGGGGGGAAGGGAATGGGAGGAAGTAGTTGTGTTCCTCGCTTCCCCTCCTGCTGATGTTTTTGTCTACAAAGAGAATTTTTTATTCCTGCTCAGTTCTAAGCACAAATGGATGTGTATCTAGCCAGTAACAGCTCTTTATTGTTTCCTTTGAAGGCCAAACAATGTCCTTTTGAATAGTGCATATTGGTTATCATCTTCAGAATATTAGTATTAACTACATGAGTAGGCAATCTGAAATTCAGGAGAGAAGTAACAGAGCTGGTGAGGAGGGAACTAACAGGTGTGGAATTTACTGATCCTAATGGACTTCTATGATTCATTATAGCAAGAAGACTTACATTTCATTTTCCTGAGATAGCTGGGATGGAGGCGTGTACTGGTGTCCCATTATAATCTGCAAAGAAAGAAGTTGATCCCTGTTTCACTGCTAAGCTGCTGATGTAATACCAACATAGTGCCTGGAGAAACACTTGTGACTGTAATTACTAAGCAGATAATTACCTAGCTGCTTATTTAAATAACATCCTTTTGGAACTACATGCACAGCTCGGACCTATAATAGCTGTTGTGAAAATGAGTGTGTCTCATGCAGCTTCTGTCTGTCTACTTTTTTTTCTTCACAAATGTTTTGATAGCTGTAGTAGTATTACCCATACATTATCATACCCTAACTTATGTTAATGATTATGTGTGTGTGTGTTGTGTTTTTCTCGCAGTGTCTGTCTTTGAACTTTGTAAGTTGTTGGTGTTTTCTGTAATGTAATTTGTGATCATTTTTCCAACAGCTTCCACTAACAGTGGAAAACACTTTAAAATATTTTGAAGGGTAGAAGTTAACTTTTACACTAACTCCAGTGAAATTTCTGGAGAATCTCATCTTGTGGGATTCCCTTACAAATTTAACAGAAAAGTGAAGAACCTTGGTGCCTGGCTTTATATCAGAGCTGTTCAAATGGGTCTGCCTCGCTTATGCTCATGGGGAAATGTGCAGCCATCTGACAGCCTGTGGAAAAAAACAAAGGGCTGTTTTTAAAGTGAGGATGCTTATGCTGTGCCTTCACTGCTTGCTACATCTCTCCTCACATGGAGATTGTTCTGCTTCTACCACTAAGAGAAAACTGTAATGTTTATTAGAAGAGCAGTGATTTTTATTGTGCATGTTTGTAATCTACTCATCAAGTGTCTTATTTTAGTTTCGGTCCATACAGAGCATGGTGCTCTGCAACTGCCATTAATTCACATTTTTAGCTCTAGTAGCAGAAGGTGGGTACAATAGGCTGAAATGCTTCAACCCTCCTGATAAACCATGTGCCTGTCACAGTGGGGCTGTGTCATAGAACTTCCATTTGCGTAGTTTGCTTTTTCAGAATAACTTCTAACTTCTTCCTCAGCTTAAAAAAGCCAAACACCTGATAGCTGGAATGTTCAGCTCACAGGTTTCCTATGAAGAGTGTAGTTGCTTGGACCTGCTGGGGAAGAAACTCATCAGGGCTGTGTAGTAAAGAAGGTGGGGCAGCAGTGGGGTATACATGCCAGAAGAAGGAATGTGAGGCAGGGAAGAGACTCCTGTGCTGAGAGCAGGTTTCTGTCCTTGCCACTTCCACAAAATTCCTCTTGAGGTTTTTGGAGCTGCCCTCTAATTGCATCTTTTGTGTGCTGGGTGTTTAGCTCTGAAATCACAAGCTGAGAGGAGAAGGACATCAGCTGGTCTCTACAGGACACAACACAAGGAAGCAGAAAGATTCAAGCATTACAAGATTGTGGGATTAACTGCTCTCCAAAGTATCTTCAATTAGATACCATATTATTAGACATCATGAATTTTAGCATAAGGGAGGATGTGTGTGTTCATTGTGTGGATATTGAGGCTCTTGCAATGCCTGTGCTGTGGGGCACATCTGTAAAAAGGAAGTTGGTTTATTAGTTGTGATGCATTCTGATCTGGCAGGGCTGAGTGGGACTAAAGAACCCCTAAGGGAATGCACTGATGGGTGTGCAGAGCAGCCTTTCACTCCAGGTTGTAGGAACCAAGGTGTAGCATCATGCTCAGAGGGATGAAGTAACAAAATACTGACCAGCTGCTCATGAAGCATCTGCTGAGAGAGGCAGGAGGCCCTTTGGGGACTGTAGGAAGTGAGTGTGCAATTTAAGACTGCTGCAATACATGTGCAGAGCCAGGCCAAAATCAAGCTCTACAATCATTTACAAGACAGGTGTTCCCTAAATTTGAGTTTGCTGCTCTTAATTACTGTGCAGGGTGCTTGATTGTCCTGTGCTACAAACAAGTAGTTGTGAACAGGTGAAGTGACTGTTAATGAAAATACTGGAATCATTTCAATTTTGGCATTAAGGAGTCTGCCAGATCTTAATGCTGAATTCAGGTCTCATGTGATGGTTGCAACTGACTGAGGATTGTGCAGATGCTTTCACTTAGTGGAATAGGAAGACCCTTTTTTCTAGATACTTTTTGTTGATTGTTGAAAGGTTTAGGTGTACTGCTTTCTCTCCTGCAGGCTTAATTCTAAACAAAGAAAACCTCAGTCAAAATATTTGTACAGGACAAAGTAGCAATATAACAGTGTTCTTTCACTGTTCACTTACACATATCTAAGATTTGGGTCTAATTAGGGTCCAGAGCCAACAGCTCTCTTCCCATAGATAATCTGTGCTGCGATAATCAGAGAAAATACCACTGGATTTGGGCAGGCAAAAATACATCACAGAATTTCTTTCAGCTTTCATGTTCAATATATTTCAGATGACATTGCCTGGAGCCCACACTAGCATTTTTTCTAATAAGAAAGCAACACACTAGGAGACAACTCTGGAATAATTCCAGAAGTAGTATCTACTTTGGAATTTGGTTACTTCTGTGGAAAAAAAAAATACTATTAATTGGGATGTTGCAGAAGAAGATGCAGACTTTTTTCCTGCTGCTTAGGCAGTAAAGGTTTGGGTCTTTGAGCTCAGATGTGGTATTCTGTTAGTTTACCTGTTACAGCAAGAGAAGCATCCCCAAACTGAGGAGTTTGGGAAAAGATATGGGTTTCTGGAGGAAACTGTGTTGTTTTACTTTTAGCTGTGTGATTAATGCTGATTTGAAGTCTTACCTGTGTTATTTCTTAGGGATGATGTGCTAAAAGACAACATCCAATTCTATCTAATTTTTCTTCAGTTGTGAAAAGCCAATGCGCATTTCCAGCATGGACTGACAGTTGCTGACTTGTAAGTTAGCTTAGCATTTTTGATGACTTCTCATCTCATTTCATTAATTATTTTTTGCATGGTACCAAAATGTTCATTAGCATTAGTTCCTTATGTTTTACTATGTGTTAGTAAAATACTTTATGGATATGTTTTAAGAACATGTTCCAGAAAGGTATCTCTTTCTTGTGTTAGAGAGAGAATATTTTTCTTTTATTAATGTTTCTTTTTTGGGAGTTAATTACCTTCACTTTTATAAGCATAGCTCCAGTTTGTTTTTGATGTTATTTTCCTGGCTTTAGCATTCAGCTACTGTCTTTCATCACAACTTAATCTTTGGGTTGGAGTTCTTCAGTAATATCTACTTTCCCTTCATTACTCTAATTACAGCGCCTTTAGAATCATCACTTCTCCTTTTATTAATTGACCCTCCATGGTCACCTCTCTTTTTGATAATTTAAATAATTAAGTTCTTTAAGTTTCTTGCTGCAAGGCATTTTCTACTCTTGAATAATTTTTACAACTGTTACTGACCTTTGGTTTTTCGGCTGCATTTAAGCAGTGAGATGTAGGCATTGCAATTCTGTGGAGTCTTTCATTATGGGTGTTCTTTATATATGGAGTTTTCCATGTATTCTATGTATTCCCCTTACTCCTTCCCTAACATGAACATGGCTGTGAGTCCCTTTTGCTACAGTGTCCAGTTGGCTACATCTGTTTAGGGTTTTATCTGCTCTGACCCTCACACCTCTCATGCAAGGTCCTGCCTGATAGACTTCAGTCCCACTGTTGCAAGACTTGGTCCATGCTGTTTTGAAAACGGAGGTGTTCTTCTGCAGAGCCAGTAGCTGGGGGGTGAGATGAATGATAGCTCCACTGGATAGCCTTGTCTCTTTGCCATAGGAAAGGCTGGGGAAAAAATCTGTGCTTGTCTCTGTGTGATAAAGCCAATGTCTGAGAGAGTTGGAAGGTCTTGTGTGATTAGATTTTAAAGTACTGTTTTTATTCTAGAATTAATTTGAGAATACTTTGCATTATGTAGATAACACTGTTGTAAATGCTGTGGGATGTGCACCAAAGGACTGTAAAACTCATCCAATAAAAAGTACCAAAGCTTTTTGCAGTGTTCAAAGCCTGGCCAGCCTGCTTTCTGCTGGAGAATATCAGATGTTTTTCTCTTTCAAGTTGTTGGCTTTAAATCCTCCAGGCACGTCCTAATCAATGCCTGGCATATAAGATTAGCTAATGCTCTTAACTGCAGTGTGGTACTTTTGTGAGAGAGGGTGCTATGTATCTAAAGCCTTTGGTGGAACAATACCTCAGTCTCCTGTACTCAGCAAGTTCCTTTTCCTTTCTGAGCAGGATCCAAGGGAGCTTCCAGAAGTCAGCCAAGATGAATATGGTGAAGAGGATCATGGGCCGGCCCCGGCAGGAGGAGTGCAGCCCCCAGGACAATGCGCTGGGCCTGATGCACCTGCGGCGCCTCTTCACCGAGCTCTGTCACCCTCCACGGCACATGACGCAGAAAGAGCAGGAAGAAAAGCTTTACATGATGTTACCAGTGTTCAACAGGGTAAGCCAGGCAATTTGCAAGAATTGCACTTTTTTTATTATTATTTATTTGAATTGTCTGCTTATATTTTGTATTCCCAAGACCTTTTGGTTCTAGCACAACAGGTTTTCTCCTGTTGGCATCCTTTGAATTTTCCCCTTGTCCTCACATAGGATGTGTTAGAAGACAAACTTATCTTTGGAGATTTCCTTTTCTTATCACTTTTTCTCCAGTGCAATCCACAGATGCATGTAGACTGACAGTTTTTCTGCTGTGCTCACTGCTATTACAGTCATCTGATTTCCAACCTAAACTTTGAGAGCAAGTTTATACTCACCTTTTTTGTGTGACAGCACTGCCCTTGAGTCTAAATAACTCTTCTCCCTTGTTTGCATTTATTGTACTAATGCATATTTAGAGATAGCAATCATAATGTGTCCTGTCAACTTGGTTTTTCTAGCAACATGAGCGGAACAATTTTAATTTCTCATGTGATATATTCTGTATGTTCTTATCACCCTTATAGGCCTTTTTCTATGTATTGAGTCTGAATCCCCCTTCGTGGATAAGGGAGATTTTGAACAAGCAATCTGTAGGGAAGGTATAATAGCCACTTTTACTGTGGCATTCATATTTCACTACTCCCTTGTACTCAGGTGCTGAGATTTTGTTTGGAGGCAGAACTATAGCAACTGTCACTGGAATTAATAGGAGCTAAATCCTCCTGAGATATCATTCAGTTACACTGCCAGGTTATTGTGAATAATAATTTTGATGGTAGTTTTAGGATTGTGAAAGACCAGTAGGTACAGATCTAGCTTTTTTCTTTTTCCCCTGCTGTGTGCTCTTACTCCTTACTTCTTCTTGGATGATGGATTTGTGCTTGTATATGGTACCCTAGAGATCTGGAATAATCCAAAAACTAAAAGGATGTTTAGTTGAAAAATATGGCTTATGAAGGTGTTGGACACAGCTGCTTGCATGCTTGTGCTGGTTTTGCTGGGACAGAGTTTATTTTCTTTATAGTAGTTAGTGTGAGCTGTGTTTTGGATTTGTGCTGGAAATAATACTGATAATATGGGGATGTTTTAGTTATTGCTGAGCAGTGCATACACAGAGACAAAGCTTTTCTGCTCCTCACCCCACTCCACCAGTGAAGAGGCTGGGAGTGCAAATGGAACTGGGAGGAGACACAGTGACCCCAGCTCACTCAGTGGATATCCCTTACACACGATGTCAGGCTCAGCCTATAAAACAGGGGGAGGAAGGAGAAGGAGGTGGGGGGATGTTCAAAGTAGTTTGTCTTCCCGAGTCACTCATGATAGGGCCCTGCTCTCCTGGAGAAGGCTGAGCACCTGTTTGCCCATGGAAAGCAGGGAATTCATTCCTTGTTTTGCTTTGCTTGCTTGCGTGGCTTTTGCTTTCCCTGTTAAACTGTCTTTATCTCAACTCATGAATTTTCTACCTTTTACCCTGCTGTTTCTCTGCCTGTTCCACTGGAGAGCAATGAGCTGGTGTGGTACTTAGCTGCCAGTTGAGGTTAAACTACAACAATGCTGTGTAGGAAAATTAATCCTAGTCAAGACAGTATTAGCAGGATTTTCAGTCTACTAGGTAGTGTGCTTCAGTGGATGGATCACTTGAATGCCATGCTGTTGCCCTAGGCCTTATTTCTACTGGTAACCTGTTGTGTGAGTTTGGGAGAAGTAAGATCAGTTCATATGCCTCCTCTTTGATTTAGCTTCTTGGATTATATGCCCTTTAGTTATGGACTTTCTTGATTTGATTTTACAAATTAGCACAGGAGAATCTTAATCTTGCCTTGAGCCTGTGAAGGTTATTTTGATGCAGTTATGCTTAGAAATCTCCCTCTGGTGGTTACATGAGGCTGATGCTTCTGGAAAATAGAATGCCTCCACTTGAGCTTCTTCGGCACTTAACTCTGATCTGCAGGTGGAGAAGAATTTTTTCTTAGCCTGTGTGGTAACTGACAGAAGCATTATATCTATAGAAATTGTGGTTGGTGATATTACTGGGTTTGAGTAAAACTAGTGTAGCAATGCATGTACAGCAGTCTAAGGAAAGACTTTGATTAGACTTCTGAGATGAAAAGAAACCATTAAGTTTTAATTTCTCCATTGTTTCTGCCTTTACTCTTTTCTATTTTCTTTCTTAATACGCATTCCCCCTCCCTCTCTTTATGCCACTTGCTGGCTTTGTCCTAATTCTCAGCTCCTCCTCTGGACTCTGCTGAAGCCATGTTGAAGTTACTTCATGGCTTTGCTCCATTTGTTCTAACTGTCCTTCATTCAGCTCATGTGCTGAAGCATTCTGAAAACCAAATCAGTAGCCCCAAGTTTTCTTTTTACTTCATCAAAATCAGCTCTTGTCTCAGTAACCTCAGTACCATTTATATTCTTGAACAGATTGATGGTTTCTATGATTTCTATTTGTGTGAATGCATCCTGGCTACTCTTTTCCTCAGTTTTCCCCTGTCTTGTAGTAGCTTTTCCTTCCCCAGGTTCTCCATATCTTTTTTCTATTCTTTGCAGTATCCATCTAGTTTTGTTTATGGGCTCTTTTCTCTGAGTCCTAGAGACTCTTTTGNTTTTCTGGAGTGTCAACTCTTGATGGTATAGTTTGTTTTGGAACAATCCTGCTGGCTTAGTAAAACTCTGTCGGTCACAGCAAGACAAACTGATTGGAATAAAAAATAGTACAAGAAAAAAAGATCTCATTTTCTAAAGAGTCTTGGAAGAACTTTTCAGTGGCAGATATGGTAAATCTTGGTTCACTCTAAAATTATGACACAACTTCACTCTGAAAAGGGACACTTTTGCCGTCAGGAATCACTAAAAAATTATTAGAAGTTCCTTTCTAAAGTTTTTCTTGTTTCTCAAACATAATCCAAAGCTGCAGATGTTTTAAGTCATCAGTTAATAACTTCACTCAAAATCAGATTCTGAATCCATCCATCAGTTACTTTGCATAGTTATTTTTACTCTGTTGGAGATTTTTAAGTGTGATCGAGCACTTTTTCTGGTACTGCCTTAAGCAAAGATTATGAGAAGGGAATACAGGTGACCTTGCCCCTGGTAAGTGACAGCTGTGTTAATTACCCAATACAGCCTTGCCTCTGATGAGTCACAGTTATGTCCAATAGAAATAAGTGTGATAAAAGGGAGTGGGTCAGCTGGTGAAGGGAATGATGATGGAGGAGGATCATGAACAGGAGAGGATGAAGAAGCAGGATCCTGGGGAGAGAGAATCACTGCTGTGAGGTCAGTCTGGGTCTGCAGTCAGAGCCTGTTGTTGGAACCTGCAGTCACAGTCTAGCCAGGTAAAATCCTGCAGTCAGAGTCTGCAAACTGATCCCTGCAGTCAGAGTTTAGCAGGAAATCACCAGCAGTCAGAGGCTGCAAGGGAAACCTACAGCAGGAGCTGCTGCAGGCAGAGTCAGTGAATGATTGGAGTCAGGATGGCTGAGCTGTAAAGAGGAATAAACCAGGACCCTTTTCATGCTGTGATACACAGGAAGTCTGTGTCTGGGCTCTACCCTCTAACAAGAGGGCTGCTGCAACAATGGTATATCATAAAAGCATTTTTTGTTACAAGATTGGGATGCTTGTGTTAGGAGGAGAAACTCCAAACAAATTGTAAAGCTCAGATCAAAACTTCTGTGCCATTCCCTAATGTGTAGTCCAGAATGTCTCCTATACCAGAGTGGTGAGCTGTTGGAAGTGGGAACTGCATTTGTTTGGCTGGAATCTGTGTGTGTGTGTGCACAAAACGCAGTAAGGAGTCCTGGGAGAAGCATTATTTTTGCTGAGTGCAGAGATCTAGAGTGAAGAAGGGAACTCTGCTTCCCAGAGGTATCCAAGTGGCCAGCAGCAGGCAGCCAGTTAAATAACCAGGATGTCCAGGAGCTCTTTTGAGGCTTTCTTGCTTAGCCATGGGGATGAGTTTTTTCCTTTCATCAGAGGTATCTCAAGTTTTATGTGACATGCAGCTTCATTTCCTTTTAACTTTTTTATTTTGAAGATTATTAATCAGTAAATTCAGCAGAGCTAAAGCATTCTTAAGTTTGGTTTATAGATAGAGTATGTCTCAAACCTGCTGTAGATAAAAACATCTTGCTAGTTCTGGTAATGAGTGGGTTTACAGACCATTTCTTTTTCTTCATTGTTCAGGGAGGCTTATGAAATGATGAATCACATAGTAATGAAAAGCTAAATTGGTGCATAATTAACAAAAGATTGGCCCCGTGGAAGAGTACTCAAAAGGCTCCTTTCAGAGTTCAGTGAGTTTGGGGCAGCACTGCTCTACCAACGTGGTGATAACTCTTGTGCAGTATGTGAGAAAAGTGGATGGAATGATGAGGAGGCTGGTTTTGGATAAGTGGTACATTGTTACATTGTCTTGAAAGAGCCTTTCTTTTCCTTATTAAAAAGATGATACACTGCTAAAATGTGTAACATCGTGTTCCTGGCTTTTGGTATCACTTTTAATCAAAAGATATACAAATATCCAGTGGAGATGCTTATTCTACATAGTGCAAACTTGGTTATGGGGCAACTAATTAAAATACACTTGACCTCAGTTAACCTTTTACTTTGAGTTCTCTGCATTTCCTGGGAACTGCTGACAAATCTGAGCAAGCTCTGGACAGGTAACAGGGCCAATAGTTTTTCCTCTTCACTTGGTCTGGGTGAAAGAGCTTTAAACAATTAGCGATGACAAGATGATAACGTGCACTCTGGTCTAGATAAGCTTGCCTATGTTATGTGAGCATGCAAACCTCAAGGCCCTCTTCCCTTTTTACAGCCTTATGGAAGTTAGGAGCTCTTGGATGAATTGGGAGCTGATACAGACAGCTGCCAAAGGGGATCTCGTGAAATATTTAGGGAAACTTGGATTGTCTGTACTAGGCATGTTGTATAGTCTGTAATTCAAATGAGGGGTGTTTTTCTTGGTCTGGAGAAAACAGTTGTCTGCCTGTAATGTCTGGTCGCCCATTTCCTTGCTTTATTGATAATGGTGGTTGAAATTTCCTGTATGAGAAATACTTAACGCCTTTGGTGAAAACTATTTTTATTTTGAGGAAACCGAGTGTTCCATTTCAATGTTGTGTTTCTGGCTCCATTTCATTATGACTTTGCAATGCAAGTAGACAGGAAAAATATTTTTGGCTGTTTTGTGATGTGCCAGAGCAACTGATACTAAGGGAGGTAAGAAGTCAAACTTCAACAAAGGTTATTCTTCCTTCCGCCTTTTAAGTCTTCTTCAGTGACTTAGGGGTTCCAAGGTTAGCTGGCTCCACAATTGCCTGTAATCACGGATTTCACTGGATGTCCCTGGACTTGAGCATGACCTCAGCCAAGTATGTCAGCAGCTCAGGTGTAATGGGATAACTGGGTCACCCAGAGAAAGGAGACAGGGGTGAAGCAGCTGTTGAGTCCAAATCAACTGTACTGTTATAGAACACATCCTCCTTCTGGGAGGCCAGCATAAGCTGTTGAACTTAAGTTCTGCTAGAAAAATACTGTCATCTTTTATACTCATCAGGGACACTCCTGAAGGTTAAATAAATATCTATAAGGGAGAAAAATTTAAACAAGCAAAGACTGTTCAGGTGTTCAGCAGGCTATTCTGTTCTTCAGCACCAACACAAGTGATGATAGCATAATTTGGATTGCATGGTTTGGTAATGAATATCGTGGGTTTATTGTGACCATTTTAGTACAAGTTTTACATTGGAAATGTGGATGAAGACTCCTTTTTTTGTGCAGTCTTGAATAAAGAGTAAATTACTGCAGCAACTAGCTAATCCATTTTGAGATAATGTGTTTCACAGCTTAGTGCAATACCACAGAGTTAACACATTTCTCCCTGTTATATGTGATCTAATACATTATTTAATAACAAAATCAATGCTTAATCATGAAGAATAAGTTATTAGAATTAAATGACAGCTTATTAAAAAAAGGCCTGTTGTGTTCAGGAGGATCTCAGAAGAGGAGAGTAAGTCTTTGGGATATCAACAGCATGGGAGGCTTCCTGGTATTGTCAGTTTATTGAGGAAGGACGTAACAGGGCAGTTCTGATTCTTAGTCCTTTTAAAAGACTTAACACATGTCATTCTATTTAGGTCCAGTAGGTAGTAAAGGAGTTGATCTTAAAAACAGGAGTCCTGTTGGAGAATTTGGTCTGGTACCTGTTCTTTACCCCATTAAGTGCAATCTCAGTCTTTTGGGGTTCTGCAGGGTTTTCATCTTGCAAGAAAACGTACAACTCTCTTCTCCTCTCCATTCATCACATTTTACCTCCCTGAATGAGGTCTGAATTCCAAATCTGGCCATATCTTGGAGCATGCACTGTGCAAACCAGGGCAGTGATGTATGCTGCAGCATGTAAAAAAAAACCCTTGTGATTTCCATAAGAATACTTCTTCACAAAGAAACATGGCAGTTTGTAGTGATCCTTGTAAACTTAATGATTTTAATACATCCATTTTTCTCTTGGTTTAGGTGTTTGGAAATGCTCCTCCAAGTACAATGACAGAGAAATTTTCTGACCTCCTGCAGTTTACTACTCAAGTGTCACGATTGATGGTGACTGAAATCCGACGGCGAGCATCGAATAAGTCCACAGGTACTGCATGGGGCAGGAGGGTGGCCTTTTGCACATCTATGCATCAGGATTTTCACATTGGTCAGAATACTGTGAGCTGCCATTCACAGCAACTGTGCAGGCTCAGAAACAGAATTTTTAGCAAGGAAAATATGTTGTCTTTTGTTCTTTTGCACTGAGAGAGAGAGGAGGAGGAAGAGGTTAGATGTTTTCTCTCTGGGTTATGAAGAAAGCTGAGTTCCGCAAAATTCCAACAGATGAGAGAGAGGCGTGAACTGAGTTGCATGACCTACTAGGAGAAGGAGGCCAGGAACATGCATGTGAACAGCTGCTGTATCTTGCCTGAGGTGCCTGTTGGTGGCGTGTTGTGTCACTTGGATATGTTAACATTCCAAAACTATGCATTTTAAATTAGCTGCTGGCCAGGAAGCTAATAAGATGTGAAAGTACAGCAATTCCCACATTAGGACCAACACTGCCAGCCCTAGAAAAATGTCAGTGGACTCCTCTTCTTCTCTGATTATTGAATGTCAGGGTGAGATTTAGTTCTTTGACCCCTGAATGTATCAGAACCTGATCTTGTATTGGCAGTTGCATAACTGAGGACAATGCACCAAGAGGACAGTTTCATTAGCTTTCCTCTTAGACTTCCTTTTCTGAAGAGGAATGCATCCAAGAAGTATCAAGTCTTTGCCTACTAGATAATTTTAAGATCTGTGCTGTGTTCTCAGTTTGAATTTGGTGGTAAATGAGGACTGGAAAAGGCTGTGAAAATTATTGTGCAGGAAGTCAGGAGTCACAAACTGTGCCAATTACAATATATTTCCATTTTAAGTAGAGTGACTAACAGTGAAACATTCCAGATGGCTAAACAGATATCATAGACAAAACCTGTTCTCTATGGATAAACAGGCTCAAAATGTCTTTTCTTTGAGTATTGGGGGAAATAAATGTCCAACAGCCGTGCTGGCAGAACGGAGGTGTTCACTTGACCTTTTTTCCCAGGGAACATCTGTTATGCCTGCTAGTCAGTTGCATTCTGCTGGGAAGAACCATTTTTGTGTGTTTATGACTTCAGCTGTAGCTCTGCTTGTTGCTCCAAGATAATCTAGTTCTTAAAACCTCACAAGTCAGATGTAGTTTTTTGTTGATTGTGGTGATTTTGATGTGTTATTATCTATCTCCTATCACACACTGTCTCCTAGTGTATTTTTAAAAGTAAAAAAATTCAGTAACAACAGCATGTGGGAATTGTGTCTGGTAATATACAAGTGCAACTTCCTGATGATGTCAAGTGCTCCATGTAAGTCAACAAAGTGGCTGAGCCTGTGTTAGAGACAAGCTTTCCATACAATCAAAAGCCAACTTTCGATAGTTAATGACAGGGAAGAAATTTTGCAAGAACTTGATCTCTATAAATGTATTGCCAGTATTTTACAGCAGGGAATGTTGTACAGTTAAATCTTGCCTGTCACTATGTTGTGGTTGTTTGGAGTTTGTTTCCTTGCTTTTTCTTTTCTTTTTTTTTTTCCTACTCCATCTGATAATGGAACACAGGGCAATTATTTTCATCAGGCCTTTGAATATTTATGTTAATAGCTGTGTAAGTAATGCCTGCCATGGTGGAGGCATATCTCAGTTATTCTTGGCAGACTGTAGTAGTTTTCTCAGAACAGTGTTTTGTGATTCAGTAGTAACTGTGCCAGCACCTTGTCTTAAGTGGTCTCTGAACGTTGCCGTTGTAGTTGTGTGCTCAGCTACAGTTTCAACTGCTTTATTTCTCTGGTAGGGATAGTAAGAAAATATCTGAAAAAGCAGTTAAATCTGAGTTAAATTAACTTGCAGGTTTCAGTCTTTGCTGTACAACAGTGATGATTTTCAGGTGACAGCAGTAACTGTTTGTGAGGATTAGTGAATAGTTTCCCTTGCCATGGAGTATCTTGTCTGTTTAGAAGATGTTAGGGTCATGGGTGAGATAGCTGTATATACTTGAGTTTTTTAGCTTCCACATTTGCCACAAATAAGTCCAATTTTGTGTTGGAATTGATCAAAAAGTTGTGGTAGTACTATGTAAAATATATATTCAAACATCTGTTTCTAATGTAGTCTCAGTTCTTAAATGAACCTTTCTTTTGGGAGCAAGTGCATCTGACTTAGAGCTGAAAAAGACTTCTGAAAAAAGGAACAGGGATGGCTGAAACTTGGTAGAACCAATGTGGCTACTAATGGCTACTTTGGCTGGAGGGGAAGCAACACTTTTGCTTAATGTATTTTTCTAAAGACATGGATGCAGTTGGTAGTTCTGTGATTTTGCAGATATTTCAAGAGCATGTCTTTTAACTAAAGCTGCTGAGGAAGGAATTGGAGAATATTCTGAGTTGGAAGGAAGCCACAAGAATCATCGTGTCCAACTCTTAAGTCAGTGGCCCCTATGTGAACTGAACCCACAACCTCAGTGTTATAACCTCGGTGTTATTAGCACCAGGCTCTAACCAACCCCTCTCTCTCACTCTAAACAGGTTCTCATATTTCATCAGTTGAGGGTGTGTAAACCTGTGATTTGGTACCTGGTAGTGGTTATTCCATTTTTATTAAAATGGCTTTCTAACTGTGCATCTCGAGCACACCAAATGACATGCAGTCAGGGCCCATTATTTAATGCATTAACATTTATCCCAGGGAGATTCAGAATGATTCCCTAAGCGATGGGCAGTCCTGCTACTTGCAGTCATACCCTAGACAGAATATGAATAAGTGGTTGCAAGGACAGGTGAAACTGAAGAAGGGTAGAAAACTGAACAATGGGAAAGCAAAGTGGTACATCACAGGTCTGGAACTTTTTAGCCTCTTTTCAAAGACAGTTTCAAAAGTTTGTTTGGTTTTTTTATGATTTTGTTTGGCTAGTTAGCGTACATCACTGGTTTGTGCACCTTTTAAGTTCAGTTAAGTCTCTCTATTAATTTCAACCAGTTTTTCATTTAATATTTACAAATATTTTCTGTTTGTATTTGTTTCAGTACTTACTATTGAATGCTAGGTTTATTTTCACTGTACTTCTAGGTTGTTCAGCTAATCCTTCCTACCTCTAGCACTTTCAGTTGTTGTTTATACCCTCTGAATGTTGTAGTGATTTTGTCTTTTTTAAAGGGTTAGTTTTTGAGGGGAAGGAGGTTGGTTTGTTTTCAGTTTGGTTTGGTTTTTTTTTTCCATCCTTTTTAGTTTTTTTGGGCTTTTTTTCTTTGTTTGGTTTTTAAAAGTTTTTTTTTTAGTATGTGGTTTTTTTGTGGGGGAGGGGTTCTACCCCCAGTTTCTTTCTTTTCTTCTTAATTTCGTGGATCTACTCAAACTGTTTCACCACTGAAAGTGCTTTTAACCTCTTCAGGCATTTTTCTAGCAGATCTGCTGAAAGGCCATCATTATCTCATCTTCAAACCATTTTGGGAGATGAAGCTGATAAACATTCATCATCATTGCAGAAAACCACATCAGTGGTTTGTATTTAGCCTCTGACAATGCCTGCCTTTATTCTTCTTAAAGTTTCATTGATCTACAAACTCTGTTTTTATTGTTCATTTTTTTTTTTGCAGTTTATCTCTGTCACATCAGCAGAACTAATTTTATGCTTATCCTCAATCCACAGAAGTTAGTATAATTTGTTTAAATGCCACTTGCATTTGAGTAAATTACAGATCATAGGTGGAGGAGTCATCTTGTGCTATTAAGGTGCCTTTCAGGCTCCTCCCCTCATAAAGTCTGTAGTTTTCCTGATAGGGAGGATCTTTGTCAATAAAATAAGTGCACTTATGGGCTGCTTTCAGACTTTTTTGGTATGTTAACTTTTCTGCTGAGAAGAGACTGTTGGGAATGATTTCACATGCTGGGATTGCACATGTTGTTTTTTTCATTACGTATGTGTGTTCTTCCTGTTCTGTGGGGGACTTTGCTTTACAGGGTGATTCTGGTTTGTGTTTATTGAAATTGCTCTGAAAGGGAAAAAGAAGTGTCCTGTCAGCTACTATTCATCAGGAGCCAGTTCTGATCAACAGCTCCTATATCTTACTATCTTTGGTCGACTTTAGGTTTACTTTTGGTGCTTTCTACCAGATCTTATGCAAGGCAAGTGTAGTGCAATATAGAACCTTTCCAAGAGATCCAAAAAGCCTGTTCTTTTATCATCTGTGATAGTGAGGCTAAAAGCTGGCACAGTTGAGTTGTTTTATCTTTGGATGAGCAGCCCTCCATTTCTGCACACTGCAAAGGCATCAGCCACTTCATATCTGCCACGTGTGATGACAGCCCAACTCTGCTCCTGGTGATGGAAGGCAGACTTTGTGCCATCACGTTTTTATTTGGGTTATACTTCTCTCTTACTATCTAGGTAGTTAGAATTATTTGTACTCTGTAACTTAGGTACCTGGCTGTGTCATCAGACATTTCCCAAAAGTAGCAGAGACTTCTAGAAGACTCCATTAGAGGAATCCCTGACTTCAGTTTCACCTTCACCACTCCCTGACATGCCCATCCATACCTTTTACTGCACCTCCCCTCCCACCCTTGGCACATGCACAGATATTTTTTTCACTAATATTCCCCTCCAGAATCAGCTATACAGGAGTCTGATGATGCTATTATATGCTGTTTATCATTCTAGACCATCTAACTAAAAGCTTCTCATGCTGAATTTGCCCTTAGTGCTATTGCTATAGACAAGAACACTGCTTGCAGTGCTTGCAGCACTGATTTTTGCTGCCCATCTGAATGAGTCTAATTCTAATTGCTTGTTACCTGTTGGTTTTCTGAAGTCCAGGATGCAATGCACCTCTTACACGTGAAACAAATTTTGTTGTTTGAGTCTACCAAGCCTCCATCCCATATATACTGAATCCCTGCTGGAAAATCTGACTCCTGTGTATTAACCATGTAACCACATAATCATGGTCATACTCGTGTACATGCTTGCACAGTTGTCACAGTAGGTTTATTTACATATTATTTGATAGGTTTTTCTCTTTGCCTTTTTGCTGTTTTTACTGGTTAGCATATCCTGCTCCTGAATTGGCTTTCTTCTAGAGCAGAAGTTGAAGGGCTAAGGACATCTAAGTGAGGCACATAGAGAATGTTATATTAAAGGATGACTTGGGCACTTGAAAAACAGGGAGAAGGTACAAGGAATAAATTAAGACTAATGCTGATGATAGAAGTTAATCTTAAATGATAGCGCTATCAAATTTGCTCAGAGCAGATGACAAGAGAACGTCTTCCAGCACTTAAAATGCTGTCTGTGTTTTAGGTAGTGCTTAATTAAGAGTGACAGTTTTGAAACTGCTATTTATAGTGTTCCATTGCTATGCCAGGACGCCAGCAGCACGACAACTTTTTCAGAAGCATGGGCTTAACTCCTGAGTTAACTTTCAAAGATGACTGAACGAGCCCTTGTTCCACAGGTGACTTTGGAGACTGTGCCCATGCAGTTTGGTACCAGTCTTGCAGGCAGAGACTGATTGCCCAGCTCTGTCTGTGGTGGGATAGAAAGAGAGCAGGCCTACAAAATCACACCTCATACTGGGCAGGTGGGGCACTGGCCTTATAGCAGCAGTGCAGGCTTAGCTCTCAGAACTGAGGGAAAATGGCTTTTGTCAGGAATTCTGGCATTTTGCCTATGCCTTAGTGTAGGAAATGCAACTGTGTCATGGCTGTTGTGCTTTCAAAGTTGGCCTGTTCATATACCCAACCACCTGACCAGTGCTTTGCACTGATAGTTTCAGGTCAGCATGCTGGGAAATTCCTACTTGTCCTTGTTTGAGTTTTATAAATTGCCTTGCCTTTCACCTTGGTATCTCAAGCTTTATCTCAGTCTCATGGAGGAAAGTGGTAGGGAGCTCTCCTTACTTTAGCACCACAATTGAAAAAGCCAATGGTTTGTACAAAAGTCTGTTATGGGAAAAATTCTGCCAGACAAAAGCATGGGAAAGGAACCATTCTACAAATGAACCAATTCTGCAGAGCTTACAGTGTGATGCTTCAGAAAGTGATCTTCTCAATGTAGTTGATACTACAGGTTTGATAAGTACTTTGCCATATGAAATGTGGTGCCTTTTGAATAATCCCTTCCCAGATACGTGCTGGGGAATCTTAACAGTAGATGAAGCAAACAAGCCAATATTAAAATGGAATATTTCTTCAGTTGCGGATTTATTCCTCCATTAGTAATTCCTTTGTAATTTCTTTTTTATGTGATATTATTCACCTTCCTGTTCTGTCCTAGTTGACACTAAAAGCACAGGATATGATTGATACACAGTTATTAATGAAAAATGTTTTTAGATGTCTCTTAAAGGTAATGGGCAGACATCACAACTGGCATTATAGACTTCTTACATAAGTGTATATTCAGGCAGCAGTGAAATAGGGTTGCATTTTCTCTTGATTTATTTATTGAGGCTGATAACTTGTTTACTAGGCTGAGTATTTGTCTTTGGCTCTGACTGATATGGAGTAGCATGCAGAAGTGGTTCTTGATCGTAAGAGTTATCCACAAGCTGTTACTGTTTTCATTCTCAAAAAATGTAGGATGGGGATGTGGTAATTGGTGATCATAGTCTTAATGTTACTTTTTTCCCTGTTTTTTTATTCCTTTTGTCTTTCAGCACCTCTCCTTCCCTACAATCCACATTATCCTCCACACTGTTGTTTCAGTGCAGTGCTTTTTTTCAGAAATTTCAGCTATTTCTATGGAGGCCACTAATTGATGGTGACTTCATGTCTTTGGAAAAAGTATATTGTATTTGATAAAGCAAAACTACCCAAACAAAAGTCCCTGCAGGTTACTGAAATCTGTCTGCTGGTCAAAGGATGATGCCTGACCAAAGAATGTACTTTTTACAGCCTTGCCAGTGTCAAAGCAAAGTGTGTGTATAAGACTGGAATACGTGTCTGGAAAGCATAGGCCCAAGCCTAGTCCTTTTTTCAAGTAGTGCTGTAAAGGTGAATTTATGCTCAGTGCTTGGGGCTACTGGGAGAATGTGTTGTTCCCTTCTGCAGACTGAATTCTTACTGCTTTTTTTCTTTTTACTGCCTCCTACAGAGGCTGCAAGTCGTGCCATAGTCCAGTTTTTGGAGGTCAATCAAAGTGAAGAAGCAAGTAGAGGTTGGATGCTGCTCACCACAATCAATTTACTAGCTTCATCAGGACAGGTTAGTCTGAAACAGCAAAGCTAAAAATAAATTGTGGGGTGGAAGAGACAGAAGCAATAATAAAATGAACTGCATGGACACTCACTAAAAATGTAACTATATTCTGCTTTTTTGTTTTAAGATCCTCTTTCTCTTATACTGCCACAGGACTTCTGCTTTAGCTCCTTGTGGTTTCAGTTGCCTGAAAAAAAAGTAGTTTTGAGACTTTAATTTATCATGTTCTTTTGAATAATGCATGCAACTTTTATTGCTGTCCAAAGGCTTCTCCTGCATACTTCTGCTTAGTGCCTCATGAGATGCGTGGCACCTACAGCACCTAAATAGTTCAGACCTTGAACTTTGCACACCTCCCTGGAGGAGGGCCACAGCAGTTGCAGAAAGCAAGGCCAGCAGCAGTGATGAGTGAGTGGGAGTGAATCATTCCGGCCTCTGCTTCTGGTGCTGCCCTCCATCGGGGAGCTGTCTCTGGGAGTATACTGGGCAGCTGTGTGGTTTGTTATTTCTGCTCTAATCTGCCTTTGTAATTCAGCACATCATCTCATCTCTGTTTTAGTATGTCACCAGCCTCCACGCCAGTTTGTTTTTTCTTCCCACTGATGCTTTCATATTTTCTACTGCCTTGCTTCTTATGGCTCCTTACACCTTCTTGCCAAGTGAGAGCATAAATTGAATAGTCCTCCTCCCACTCCCATATCTCCTGCTACAAAGAATTGATAGCTGATGAGGGCTTGGCTGAAGGTCTTGTACTTAACTTGTTAACTTCTGTTGGCGGAAACTGACGGGTTTTGTTTCTGTCCTGTCCTCTGAACTGTGGCTGGGCAGTGCTGTTGTCATGTAAATAAACCATCTTATTTTTAAAATTACTGTTTGGGTAAGCACTCAAGAATAGATGGTGGCTGTGTCAACACCTCACCAAAGGTGTGAGAAAGAAACACCAGCATTTCAATCAACTGTGTTATTATTTGTGTTTTGAATATATAATATGCTGAACTGGTAATTTTCATTGTGTTTTCTTCTTCCTCAGAAAACTGTGGACTGCATGACTACAATGTCAGTGCCTTCCACACTTGTTAAATGTCTATATCTGTTTTTTGACCTTCCACACGTGCCTGAGGTAGTTGGAGGAGCACAGAATGAACTACCTCTCGCAGAGCGCCGCGCGCTACTACAGAAAGTCTTTGTACAGGTAAGAAAGGTAAAACAGCTCAGGGAATTTGCAAGAGGAAAGTAAATACTTCATGTGAGCAAAGTCTAGAATCTTTTCACTTGAGCCAGGTTTTACTCTTCCTTGATTCTTAAAAAAAACTGATGGCTAAAAGAGTGAGGTGGTTTTTCCTGCAAGCACAGTTGAGGTTAAATTTCCCTTCCTCCTCTAGTTTTTGTCTTTGCCAGATACCTCCTGCACAGAAATGCATGCAGCTCTTCTGCACAGATACTTAAAAGGAGCAATATGTGGACCATTATTTTGTTTTCATCTAACTGATCCTAGTACTTGTTATCTTTGGCTGCTATTGATTGAAATAGACGTAGTAAAAAACATTAGTATTGATAGTAAAGCAGTGTTCTCAAATGAACTGACTGGAAGGGTGAGGTTTCAGACCTGCCCCTCCAATTGCAAACAGCCTCCCTCCAGTTTTCTGAGAGGGAGCCTTTTTCCTGCTCAAGATGCAAAAGATCAGACATCCTCAAAACATGCAGAAAAGGGAGTGTGACATAGTAGCTTCACTTGTATGGCTGCATTTTGGTTTGGTAATTAGGAAATTCAGATCCAGGTGCCAGTTATTCAGGTAGGTCTGCAGTTTTCCTGTAGCCTTTCCTGACAAACTTAATTTGACTTAATTTAAGATGTTACGGTTGCTGCTGTGGCGACAACCCATCAATAGCCTCCTTCCTGCATTAGGAAGGGGTACAGCAGTTTGCCCCACAGAGCTTCTCCCACAGTGCAGAATTTAGACCTGCGAATTAGGCAACTGGCAGATTCTCCAAGAATGGAATATCCTGGTGTCCATGTAAATAGGCTGTGTCAGCCTGAGAGATTTAAACTCTGCTTCCAGTCTTCTGGTAAGCATTTTAAACTGAACTGGGACTTGAAATAAGCATATATCAGATATCCTTGTCTTGTGCTCAGAGTACAGAAACACACAAAGGAGAGCAGCACATTACCTTTTTTAATGTGTTTCTTTAATGGAAGAATGTTTCACCTTTTCCTAAATCAAAATTAGCAATGATAAAGGTATAAATGCTAGTTGTTGAATGACTTCCTGTTTCAGATCCTAGTAAAATTGTGCAGTTTTGTGTCCCCGGCGGAAGAGCTGGCTCAGAAGGATGATCTCCAGCTTCTGTTCAGTGCAATAACCTCATGGTGCCCTCCCTATAACCTGCCTTGGAGGAAGAGTGCAGGAGAAGTACTAATGACCATATCTCGTCATGGCCTTAGTGTCAATGTAGTGAAATACATCCATGGTATGTGTCTTTCCTCAGTATTATTTATTGGGATTTTTTGGTGCTGCTCTTTTGTAGTTTTAGTTGGGAAATAGGCATGAAAATAATAGGGAAGCTTCCAGGCTTTTAGTTTGGACATGTGCTTATTTACGTACAGGTAATGTTTCTAAGCCCTTGTGTTGTGAGAGAGGTGACCTTAGTTGAGTCTGTCTCATTCACATTTCAGTTTAACCTGGAAGGATAGTTTCCTCTCATGTTTTGGTGTAGAGTTCACGATAAGCAAAAGGAAAGGCTTTCAGTAACTGCCTGTATTGAAAAATTTTTGCTGTGAAGATGCATTAATTCTTAACAGGCAGCTGTCTTCCTCCCCTGTGGTCCAGCCCAGCTTTCCTGACCCAAGGATGGTGTTTTTAGGGCCTGGCCCATGGAGGCTCTTTGCTTGGCTGAGAACCATACCTGTGCTGGATGGGTTTGTAGCCCCTGTGTTTCCCCTGTTCTCTCACTGATTGGATTGCTGACACTTCAGTCAGCTTGCATTTCTTCTGCCAGGCCTTTGCTTTCCCCACCTTGCCTTAAAGATTACAGATTGAAGATTTTGTGCATCCTGAAGGCCAAGCTAAAGTTACCTCATGGGCTTAATCCAGCCTGTAAGTTAGCAACTGAATGAAGCATCCAGACTCATTCCAGTTTGTCTCCTGTTCATTTTTTTAAGACAATTAGATCCTGGCTGTTGCTGGCATGGAAACTGCAGTGTACAGGGACATTTTTGTAGCTGGTTACACATTTTGGTAGCTAATAAAAGTAGTGCTTTACTCATTCATCTATCTTTGCAAGGAGCTGGTAAAGAGGCAGGTGCCAAGCTGGTTCACAACAACTTGCAGATGAAGACCAGTGTTGGAGGGGATATTAGCTGGCTGTAAGCAGCTTTGCATGCAAGTAATTCTTTTTTGCATTAATTGAACACTGTATGGGTGTTTGGGTAGGACTTGAGGTAAGAAATCTGATAAAATATGTTGCTGATATTATATTTAGGGCTTTTAGACTGTGGGGGCTACATTGGGAGCATTAGTAGTTTTTAAATTGGACTGACTATTGGAGCGAACTAACATCCTTATACATTTTAGCAGTGTACACCTACTGGGAAAAAAAAAAACAAACCCACAGTTTTGGGTTGCTCACCCTGAGAAGCACACAGAACCATTTTGATGGTTTATTTAATACATCACCCTGGTCCCAGATACTTCACAGAGAATTTCAGTCTGTGTTTTTTCTTGTGCTAGCAGTGTGTTTCCAATTCCAGTCAAAAAGATGTGAATGTACAGTATCACCCAAAACCACAGCACAGCCAACGGTTGAGTGTTTTTAGATAGGACTTAGAAGGTGATAGGCTTCTGGTGGGCTTTTGATGAGTGTAGAAAGGTGTATGTCAATGTGTGAAGATATTATTAAGTGCAACAAAGAAAATAACTGGAGTTTTGACTGTCATTTGGCATATTACAGCTGCCACCATTATTGCTTCTCTATGGGCTTGATCCATAGAGTGAAACTGGCATGTGAAAAGATACTCTAGGTTCTTTAAAAAGTGAAATGGAATTTTAAAAAGAAAACCAGTCAGCGTTGCCTCTTCCTTTTTGATTAAAAAAGTGAACCTGACTTAAGAGATAACAACATCTGTCACAAGGCTCATCTTATAATCAGGAAAAATTTAAGATATTTCATCATATGCAAAGGAGCATCCTTTTACCCTCTCATGCACTGATTTAATCCCTGGGAAATTTTGTTATCAGTCTCGCTAGAAAGATTTGTGCTTGTGTTGTGCATGCTGCAAAGTTAAAATAGCAAACAATTAAAGGGACTATCTTTAAAACAGAGTGCAACTTAAAATCTCACTATAAATTTGGGAAAAGTTTTTGTTACTGACCTAGTGAAGTGATGGAATGTGAGAATTATGCAGGGCAAGGCAAGTTATCTCTCTTAGATGCCAGCCAATGAAATGCTAACCATAGTAGGAATAAGATGAACCTTGGTGTAAAGGTTCATATGGAGGATTGTAATAACACTTCAAGTCAGTGCATTGTATAACTTTGTGTTTAAAAAAAACAAACATATGGTTTAGCATTACCTACAGTTGTCATATTTGTCTTTTTATTCTGTTGAGTTATTTGGTCAGAATTTTTAGGTAAAAAAAATAGTATTTATCTAAACAGCTTCCTCCTTAGAAGACTAAAGGTTGTAAAAGGGAGGAAGGGGTTGGCAAAAGGAGGTTAGGGTTCTGATCCAAAGCCACTTGAGAATCCTTCTTATCTTTAAGTGATATTAAGTGTTCTGTGACAAGAGATACTTGAATAAGTTACCTTATTGCTGTGTTTTATGTGTTAGTTATGCCTCTTGCTGTCATTAATGTCAGTAAAGTCCTAAATTTCTGCACTGCAATTCTTTTCAGAAAAGGAATGTTTGTCCACGTGTGTCCAGAACATGCAGCAGTCTGATGACCTTTCTCCCCTAGAAATAGTTGAGATGTTTGCTGGACTTTCTTGTTTTCTCAAGGACTCCAGTGATGTATCCCAAACGTTGCTGGATGATTTTAGGATATGGCAAGGATACAACTTCCTCTGTGACCTCCTCCTCAGGTAGGCAAAAGTGGCTGAAGAAATGCACAGATCACTGAACTTTTTTCAAAAATGTTTTCTTTATAAAGAGTAGATGAATAAGTTTAAACAGAAAAGTGATTATAGATCATTATGGAATGAGGATATTAGGACCAAAACGTTGAATTCTGTGCTTCTCTCCATTTATGAAACTAGTCTTTAACTTTTTGTTCTTTGGTACTGGTTTATTACTAAATGTTTCTTGCTTTGTAAAGAAAGCAGTTGCTTAAAAACAACCGGTACTAAATATTTAGAGAGAATCCAGGACACAAAATTTTGGCTGCAACTAGTGATTTTTGAGTTTGGTTGAGTTTTTGTTTTGTCTAAGGAGATGATTCAGTGATGGGCTTGGCAATGTTGGGTTAACAGCTGGACTCAATGATCTTGAAGGTTTTTTCCAATCTGAATAATTCTATAATTATATTATTGTCTTACCATGCTTTCATAATGAAAAATTGCATATGTGAATGTGGTGCATATTATGAGGGAATAATTTTATTTTTTTAATTAAAAGTACTTCTAGGCTGCTAATAGATAAAAAAATATGGTAATGGAAATGCCTGCCCAAAAAAGCCTTGGGTGTATGATCTATCCGTGATCTCTTTTTTTTCTTTCCATGAAAGGAACGTCTTCAATTTTCTGGCTGAGAAAGAAAAGAGTGTCTATTGCTTAATTTTTGTACAATCTATAGGCAGTCTATGTTGCTTTGTTTGGGTATGCAGTTCTGAAGAAGAATGTTTAACTGTTGCTATTGTAAAATATATATATTTTTTACAAATCCAAGGTGCATATTGGGTAACTATAAGCATACACCTAACGAACTATATTTGGGTCAAAGATGCTTAAGACATTAATGAGAAATGTTAGTGTTGTTATCTCCCTATTTTTGGTGTTAGTATGCTGAGTTTTGGCACCCAAATATTTGAATTAAATTTTCCACTATGTTGTATACTTCTGAGGGGGATTTTTTGTTTGTTTTAAATGGATACCAGACATTGACATGGCATTCGAAATTTTTAATCACACTTAAAATTACTCATAAGTTGTCTTTGGTGCCACAAAAGCTAAAGTACCTGTTAAGGCATTGTTATTTTTCTTGTTCTCTAAGTGGAGTTTTCGAGTACATTATATTCACTAATGCATTAATTCAAAGCAGTGTAATTCAGATGCAGTTGTTTTCCAGAAACTTTGGGCCAGAGTTTAGGGGAAATATGGGGGGAACATGCTGTCATGGTACATGTTGAGGTATAAAAGTGATTTTCTGTAGATCAAGTGTTTTAAACAAGTTCTCTCCTGAGCTTGCTCATCCTTAAATCAAAGAATGGGGGATCCCTTCCAAGTGCATGGGAAGACTGGGGATTTGCATGTCTCATTGAAAAAGGAGGACACCTGGGATCATCAGGTGTCATCAGTAAAGGTTAATAGCATAGGAATGTGTTATCCTCATCTCTTCCTGAGGTGGTTTCCTAGAAGAAAATATTTCCTTTCAAAAAACAGTGATTTCGAATAAGCCCATGTGTTGGTCAGTGATGGACCACAGTAATGTATTCTCAGTTTTGGCTCAAACCTACCCACAGAGACTTGGTCAGCTCTGGGGCACTTTTGTGCAGATAACTGTCAGGTAAGGGTGTGAAATCTGGACACTGAGTCTCAAGCTGCAGAGAGGAAAGGCTTTGGAGCTGGAAAAGCAGAAGGATGTGTAAAGAAGGTAGATCAGTAAGAAATAGCAGGAGATCTGTGAGGACAAGAGGAGCACTTTGGTAATTTCACCTGGATGATGTGAAAGGGCAGGGCATGTGGAGGATTAGTGGAATGATTGTAGGTGAGCTCAGTGCTTCTGTAGTGACTGTTTGGAGGAGGTTCCTTCCTCAGCCACATCTGACTGAGAAGAAGAAGGACGCAGAATGAGCTGCTTGTAAAGCACTCCCACAATCACTTGCCAGCAAGAAGCAAAACTGAGCTTGCACTGCCTGAGTGAATAGAAGAATGTGATTCCCAGTTTACTCCTGAGATCTACAGAGTTAGCACATAATTAAACATGATTTTATTTGTGGTGAAGGAACAGGAAAGTGAGGATGATTTTATGATTCAGAGTTGGTTTTTAGGGTTTGGTCTGATAGTGTGTTCCTGTCAGTAAACAGTGGTTGGAATGGGATGTTAACATCTCCATTCTTTTGTGTTCAAAGATGATAGGAGTTTGTAGTTCTAGTGAGGGTGCTTCATCCCATGCTTCTAAGTGCTAGGCCTTTACCAAGATACCATTTCATCAGCTCAAAATACTCAAAGTGGCAGATGTTAATTACAGATCTGTTTAATTACAGACTACCCATGTACTTTCCTATACAGTTATCTTTGTGTCTGTGAGAGGATTTTAATGTAATTTTCATGTCTCTGGGGTTTTAGCAGAACTTGTTGAGTTCAAGGAGAGATGTATGAGATAAATTCTTATGGCAAATAACTGTTTGCTCTTGTAAGTCCAATGTTTGACCGACCTAATGGTATGGCATATGAACATGGAAAATACTGCAGGAATACGGCTGTAAAACTGGTCTCTAAACTGATAGAATAAAACAGATCTTGCTAAAGTGATGTGAGCTCAGATAAACTAGTGCTGCTAACTTGATCCTGTTGTATTTTCTTTAGATTAGAACAGGCAAAAGAAGCTGAATCTAAGGATGCTTTGAAGGACTTAGTTAATTTGATAACTTCCTTAACAACATATGGTGTCAATGAATTAAAGCCAGCTGGTGTTACCACTGGAGTACCTTTCCTGCTACCTGGATTTGCAGTCCCACAGCCTGCAGGCAAAGGTGAGTCTGCTTTCTTTCTCCCTTTGCTTTTTTGTTGTTGTAAATGCAAATGACAAGGTGCAGAGCAGCTGTGTATTGCACAAACCCTTTGCAACCAAGTCTAGGTACTTTATCTAAGATTGTGTATCAAATACTCATACTCAAATACTCATACTCATTATTTTGGTCTCAAAGATTTTATTTTGGGTTGGTACCCAAAGAAGAAAGCTTAGGGCTTTTGTCTTTGAGGACAGGTCCAGCCTCTTAACTGCAAAGCTGACAGTTTTCTACATGGAGATTTGAAGAGATTATCTTATTGGAGAGATGCACTGATTTATTTATCGTATTTTAAGCTGCTCTTACTGAACTGCAGCTGCTAATCCTCCCCCACCCCAGTTTGCTTTCTGTTAGCTTTTGTCAGGCAAATGTAACTTGTGAGCTGAAATCTGTTATTTCATCATGAGTGTGATCAGAGTGATAAAATCTGTGGTGTGCTTGAAACCACAGTCAGTTATGATTTGGAGATAAGGTTGAGGAAGTCGTGGGGAAGAAAAAGTTGTATAAAAACAAACTTAGTTTCATATCCTGTGTATAAACTTAAAATTCAGGTAAGTCTTGTATGTAACCAAGGATTTTGGAATTTAATAGTGACTGTGGAGCTAGTTTGTTGAACTTCTTATGAGGTATACCACTGCACAAGAAAAGTTTGTTATAGGATTGCATTTATAGATTTATAGACTAATGAATATACATTCTAGGTTCCTTGGACAGTGACTTCCTTTCTCTGGTATGGAGAGAGTTCATTGTTCTTAGGAATTGTTTTTCTTTTGCACTAAATAGAGAAAGAAGGTGAACACTCAGAGTTTAATTTCTCCATGTTTTGCTAATAATTTTTTTTTTAGGCTAATCAGCTTTTCTGATCCAATATTATGAGAGAACCATGGTCTGTTGCAATCTCCTAAAGGGTTTTTTAAGTTTGTGGTGTTTGTCAGGACATCTGTTCCTTTTACCTGCTTTTCATAACATTGGCAAATTGTCTCTTTTTGAAGACTCTGTTTTCTCAATTTACTCATTTTCTCAATTACTTCTATTTAAATCCTTTTAGTTCTTGAACTCTGAAGAGCTGGTTAGAATTTGGTTTCTTCAGGGGTCCTCCTAATAATCAAAAATATTTTATTAATCGGCTTTATTACCTGGAGCAACTACTGATACTAAGTTAGAAATAGTTGTATCTGACACTACTATGTTCCTGTCACATTTAGTAAGCTCTAAGTCCCCTCATTTGAACATTTTTCATAGTAAAGAAAGCATGTAAAGACGTCCTTTTAGGAACAACTGAGTGTGACTTACAGTGTAACTAATACTCTTCCAGATGTGAAATTGTTCCATGTTCATTTACAAGGGGGTTTTCTCTTGCCTTCAGGAGAAATACTGACATGGAAGGTGGGGAGGCTGCTAGGCATGAAGATAATTGAATTTACTGTTCAATTGGACAACTTAGTTTACAAAAATGAAGAGAGTAGTGTGCCATAGAGAATATGTAGTAAATAAGAATTTTTTGTTTATGAGAGGGCTTTCAAATCAGGTTAACAGTTGGCATATACCTTTATTTGAAAAAAATAAAATAA
This sequence comes from Illadopsis cleaveri, assembly GCA_013399915.1. NCBI lineage: Eukaryota > Metazoa > Chordata > Aves > Passeriformes > Timaliidae > Illadopsis > Illadopsis cleaveri. The sequence goes on along the minus strand of VXBB01000838.1, from coordinate 639,839 downwards.
GATTTTATTGTTAAAACATCCTAAATGCTTTACTTAGAATGTCTTTAAAGTTCTCACTCTTGATTGTTTATTTTGTTAGTTATTTTTTACTGTTACTTGTTTTCTGTATTGTGGGATCTGTCCACTGTGTCTTGTACTATTCTGACAAAAGTTTAAAAAGTTGAATTTAAGGCATCTTTTGAGTAGAATAAGAATAATATCTGCCCATAGGAAATTTTGGGGAGCACTCATGAATAATACATTCTATAGCTGAGTGAATGAGATTTTAATCAACTTGAAAGGTACTTACAAGAAGAAATGTGACTGAGCTTTCAAGATGTGAGATGTTTGTGTGCTAATATTAGAGCTACTTTGTGCTTTACAACTCTTTCCCTGTGTTTTAATTCCTTAATTTTTAGTAGTACTGGACCCTGCCAAAACTTTTTGATTCCCAGCTGCAAGGGTTGCATTCTGCATTACAGAATACAGAACATATCACTGTTGCTATAATGAGTTCTCCTGTGGCCTGGGAACATGATGGGCAGGCTTTGTTTTGTCTTTAGGACTGTATCCTGCATACATTTTAACACTAAATCAGTGTACTTATCTATTTTAAAGAAATTATCTTTGATCAGCATCTTTACTTGCTTACATAAACTCTTACTAGCAAAGATTAAGGTGCCATCTTAAAGAATAGTAGGTTGTGGAATTTGCAGTGTAAGTGGTTGTGCAGAGGCTTTTTTGAAGTGAGTTTTAACAATTTTTTTATTAAGTGACCTCATGCACTGGTATTTTATTCCCACTTATTAAAATGCATGGATCATTATTAATAAGTGTATTTATTGTTTATGATGATTAAGAACTTTCTCTTTCCTTTTTCCTCCCATCCCACTTTGTTTCCTGATTTAGGTCATAGTGTGAGGAATATTCAAGCATTTTCTGTCCTCCAGAATGCATTTTTGAGAGCAAAAACCAACTATCTAGCACAAATCATCCTTGATGCCATCACGAATATTTATATGGCGGACAATGCCAACTACTTCATTTTGGAATCGCAGCACACATTGTCTCAGTTTGCAGAGAAAATTCCTAAACTTCCAGAAGTGCAGACCAAATACTTTGAGATGCTGGAATTGGTTGTCTTCAGCTTGAATTACATACCCTGTAAAGAACTGATCAGTGTGAGCATCCTTTTAAAATCCAGCACTTCTTTTCAGTGTAGCATCATTGCCATGAAGACACTCCTGAAGTTCACCCGTCATGACTACATCTTTAAGGATGTCTTCAGGGAAGTGGGGCTTCTGGAGGTGATGGTAAATCTACTTCATAAATATGCAGCCCTTTTGAAAGATCCCACTCAGGCACTGAATGATCAAGGTAGTGTGTCCTTTTCCATTTTGCTAATACTTGTCTTTTTTGGCTGGAAATAGTGGAGTCTAACATTTAGGAGAAACGAGAGAGTCTGAACATGTACCTCAAGGGCTGAATTCTGCTGAAGACTGCTGTGCCATCTTAAAAGCTCATTGGAATTGCTTCTCTCAGTTTCTTGAGAGTAGCTCGAGGCTAACTTTAATGAATGATGCTGTATGAATGCAAAGTAGTAGGAGCTCATATTTTCCTTTTTAAATGTTTTTTTGATGTACTGGTTCAATATTTGTTACTTAACGTGAAAAAAGTAAAGGAGCAATACATAGCATCAGTGTTCTTCCTAGCAAAAGGTACTTTGTACCTTTGTGTTTAGCCCCAGCTTTGAAAAAATACTATAGAGTGCATATCTGAGCTCTTAATAGGAGACTTTTTTTGTAAGCTGGGCTACATTTTTCTAAGCATTAGAAAAAAATTCAGCTCAATTATGTCCAGACTGGAGCATCCCAGATAAGCTGCACAGCTGCTAGGCCTGCAGAGCAGGCTCTGCCACGTGCCATAGGAGCATACATGCACACACAGACAATTTTTTTTTACATTCTTCATTCAAACTGCAATTGAGCTTCTGTGCATCAAGTGACACTTAATTTTTAACCATAACTGCTGAATGTTTCATTTGGGTTTAATTGTATGAAGCTTCATTAGTGAATGGTAGCTGTAGGTTAGTTAGAAAGCTTTGTTGCCAGCAACTCCATTGGAAAACATTCAGTTCTCCTGTTCCTGTAAATAAACAGATGAAGTTGTCATCTAGTTAGGGTGCTACCTGGGTGCACCTAGCCTTGTGTTGGGGTTTACTTTTTATTAGAGTAATTTAAAATAACAGAACCCCACTGTTTTTCCTGGAGTGTTACTCTGTGTGTTCTATGCCACTTGCAGTGTTGGTCCGTTACACCTGTTGAGCAATCAGCACATTTGCTGTAATTATGTGCGTGTAGTTTTGTGGGTTTTGTGTGGAATTTCTCTCTTCACATACTGAAAACTGAACAAGAACAGATACATTTCATCTTCAACTGGTGTAGTTTTGTGGCTTGAAGAAACAGTAGCTGCAACGTCAGGCACTCACAGTGGAGCTCACAGTGCTCTAAAACTTCTGTTTAAATTCTTGTCTTTATAAAATTAACTTTTCATATGATTCATGGTTAAACTTTCCCAGGAATGCATGTGTAGGCTAAACCTCAACTTGCTTTGGAAAATGGTGGAGGCTGCATGCTCTCTGGGCAAGCAAAGAAAATAAAAGTTTTTGTTGGTGGAAAGTATCAAGAAGCATATTTGAAAAGAGTGATATTTTCTATGACTAGCTTCTGAAATTTTTTTGTAGTGGATTCAAGAAACAGTTCATTTGAGGACCAAAAGCAGCTGGCTTTATTGGTTATGGAGACCCTGACAGTACTACTACAAGGATCAAACACAAATGCAGGTGAGTAAAGAGATTGTTGTCAAGATATGTATAAAAAGTAACTCAGAAAATCATGTCTTGACTTTCAATCTTCAGGCCAGTATTCAAATACACTGAAATACTCTTTCTCTCTGGTCACATTTTCCCAGCAAAGAGAATAGACAGCATAACCCAGAGTGCATAAAATAACGGAGCACAAGATCATGTTTAACTTGAATATCTTTGGTATTGTTTACTTGAAGGCAAACACCAGACCCCATCACTCCATCACTCTTCAGCAGTTCTATAATAATTCATAGTAGTGCTTGTAACACTGTTTGGATATTTAAAAATTTAAGCACATAATTAGAAATGTAGTTCAGTGTTCACAGTGTCATGTCTACTTAATGTAATGCCTGTATCTTTAGTTAAAGATGTCTTTTCATTTTTAAAGAGTTATTCCCAATCAGTATGTACAAACAGGGCTCTGTTGCAATTGTCCTTTTCTAAATCAGGCAGTTTTGTATTATGCTTCATTAACCAAGACTTAGTGATTTTGGAACCGTGGTAGTGTCCACCTGCCTTGTGACGAATCCTTGGCTGCTGTTAGATGGTGTTCCTGGCCTCACCCAGGAAGCATCAATCAGCCATCAGGACCTTCTTGCTGCTTTTCAGAACTGATTTAATCTCTGAATATGCACTGGAGAAACAACAGTGGGAGTGTAAAAGGCATCAGCACTTTGGGATGATGCCACAGATGTTGTTTCTGAGGAATCTTGGAGAGTTCAAGGGCCTCATTTCATCAGTAGCTCTCCCAGTTCAGGACAGAGAATACAGGAGGAGCTGAGAAACTATTTCTCAAAAAGTTTGGCTGCTGTCTGTACTGGGATGTGAGCACAGTGACACTGTGTCCAGAGGCCAGCAGAGGTTATAGGTTATCACAGACACATGAATAGGCACAGCCTTGCAGTGATTCATATCTCACTCAGTGCTTGGTTTCTGATCTTAAACCAGTGTCTCTAAGATTTCCAGATTATTGCATAACTGCTAACTACATTTCAACAGGAAATTTGGGTGTCCAGACCCACACAGGCTCACTGGATAGTTCAGAACCTACACTGAGAGTGGGAGAAATATAAAATGTTATCCCCATCTCTATGAAAACCTGACCACAAAGGAGATGGGCTTTACCTGTGAAGGGGTGCAACAAACTCACCTGTCTCGAGGTCTGAGGCCTCTCCTTTTGCACTGAATCCATCTCTGATCCAAAGAACATCAGAGAAAGCAGGAGGCAGGAAATGGATAGTGGGATTAATGTTTGTATATGTATGTTAGAGGGAATCAATTTGTTAATCCTGAACTTGGTCGTTTAAACTGCTCTTTGAGTTTATAGTCACATGAAACACAATTCGTTTTGAGGTAGTAATGCAGCATTGATCCATTTCCCCAGTCAGTTTTCATCTTCAGTAATTAACATAGGGCAATGCTCTAGGTGCTGACACTGTACTAAACATACCTTAGGTATGCCATATATATTCTACTTTGGGGTTTGTAATGTTTTCAGAATCGATTTTCATATAATTCTCCGTTATTGCATTAGCCAGTAAGCTTCAAAACCATTGTTTGACTTAAGCTTAATCTCTGCAGAGATAGGTCTTGCCACAAAAAAATCTTCTGCAGAATCTTACAAATTATGTGGATAGACTGAATCACTTCTTGACCAGTGCTCCTGTCCAGAAACATCCCAGTTTTAGTTCATATTGCATTTAGGTCATTGCTAAGTGTAAGATAAACACTACTCTAAACCAGAAGAGTATATAGTCTTCACAAAACATGGAGGGTTTGATACATTTTTTATTTCATCCTTTGGCTTCTAGCATGAAAAGAGTAACTGGTATTGGAGTAACAGAATTATTGAGTAAATTCTTAGAGCTGACCTCCATCCTTGTACACAATGCCTTTAGTGAAAAGTTTTGTCAGAAGACATTGAAGTTCTATTTTTATTTGTGTCAGGGGAGGAAAAACAGTGGTAAATAATTACACATTTGTCAGATCTCAGTCCTGATCGAGCCAGCAGTGAGGGTAGAAATCCAGCTCCTCTATTCTTGCAATTATAATCCTGGGATAGCACTTTTTTCAGCAGCACTTTACAAAAATTACCTCGAGGCATTCTGGCAGGTCGGATTAAATTAGCCGAGTTACCTGCCTCACATCTGGGGCACCAATTTGTCAGATTATTCCTTTTTCTGAACCAGAGATGGAGCAACTGAGAGGGGCTTTAAAGACTTTTATTCCATTTTCAGTCTGATGTGACGGATGAGGCAGTACAGATGTTACAATTCACACCATCAAAATCAGAAGCCAAACTATTTCCTAATTACAATACATTATAAGGGTTTCTTGGCCTATCAGCTTTTGCCACACAGTGCTGTTAATGCCTTCAAGCCAGTCATCTAAAATTACCCCTCGTGGGTCCTACTACAATGCACCTTTCATTTTTGTTTCTCCAAAGTATCTAGTCTTATTTGCAAGGCCATCATTTGAAACTTGTTTCTAGTTCCATTTCTCTCTCAACAATATCTGTCCTATTGTCCATGGCATTTCTAAGTCAACATTCCTTATCTCAAAGCTTGCATACAGATGCATATTGTGTGAGCCTTCTGTCAGGCTTTGAGAATTCTCTACAAATCCATTTCCCAAGCACATCCCGTAGAGCTAAAACTCTGCCCTTTGTTCTGTAGAAATGAAAATAAGCAAGTTTGGTGTTGTTTTGTTGTCATTATTTGCCACTGGTTATATTTTGCTTACTCCTAAAGCACTTAACCCTGCTGCCCTTTTCCCGAGCAGGCATTTTCAGGGAGTTTGGTGGTGCCAGGTGTGTGCACAACATCGTCAAGTACCCGCAGTGCCGCCAGCACGCCCTGATGATCATCCAGCAGCTGGTGTTGTCACCCAGTGGGGAGGACGACATGGGCACCCTGCTGGGGCTGATGCACTCGGCCCCACCCACGGAACTGCAGCTCAAAACTGACATCCTAAGGGTAGGTGGAGGGTTCTTCTTCAGCACTTCTGCTCCGAAGGTATGGTTCTGAGAGACAGAACTCTGAGAAGGGCATTGGATTGAGCTGTACTGTATGTGAATTGACTCTGGAGTTGAAATACATATATTTGATCCATGTTTTTTTTATTTTCTACCATCTATCCATGGTAGGCTTCAGAACTGGAGATGCAGGCCAGTGAATATGCTTTTAGCATCATCACTTTTGTGGATCGAAAATGAGGTTCTACAGTTATGATAATTTTTCCTGGTGGGGTCTTATTCAGTTAAAAAAATGGGAATATGTATTTAAAAAAAGGCAAACAAGTAACATACATTTATTTTCAGCACTGGCTTGCATTTTCTGTGGGATCTTATTTTAGCAATTTGTATCTATGAATGCTGAAATAATTAATATAAACGCAAATTGTAATGATCACAGAAGATAAAGCCAAAGAATTTGCTTGCTTAAGCAAGATCGTGGAACAGTAAGAAAGTAAGGCTGGGAGAGGAGGAAGAAGCAAAAAACCTCTTGTCTGTTACCTGTTGCATTAAGTGTTTTGTTTGCTAATCTAGACCCACAGTTTCTTCTCAGAGTAGCTGATGTTATTTTTTTTAATTGACAAAACAATTGTCAATAGGGTAGAAGAGCTGAAGCAAGAAGTAGAAAGCAAAAGAGTCTTAATGGAGAGAACTCAGACAATCTAGGTTTATCCCTGTTCAAAGGAGCTGTAGTATTTCTCTGGCAGGTGTACAGCTTCATAATATTCCAAAAGATAGGAAAGCTGGTAGTAAAATTATTCATTTACTGTGTAGTGTCTGTGAAAGTCTTCAGTAATTTTTGAGCATGAAAATGCTCAAAGGGGAGAGAAAAGATATTGCAGTACCCCAGAGGATTTAACAGAAAATCAGGATTTCTGTCTTTCCCTTGACCTGTTGTACTTGTCTTCCATTGGTGCTGTTCTCCGGAGTTTTGGTTATGGAACTGACAGCTCAGAACAGTGTGGGGATGTGTCTCTTACTGTTTGTTCAGGTTTGTCAGGAAAGGAGATACTGCCTTCAGAGGAATGACAGTCTTACTATTTCACTACCCATCTTCTGAGTGCTTAAAAAAGCAGCCTGATTCTGAAGAAGCAAACTTTTGGTCATGGAAAATTCCCACTGGCCTATTTTTCTGTATCAATAACATTTTTCTGTGGTTTATGCTGCTTTCTGTAGGGAGACTTTTTCTTCTGTATTCACATATGGATCAAACTTCCCATGGCAGGTGTTATTTTTGTTTGTTTTAGGCTGTGTGGAAGGGCTTCTCCACCCTCTGGTTTCACAGATGAGTATTATTCTCTAGTACCTAAATTGAGGTATTTTATGCTGTTTATCATGGCTTTGCATTTATTTGTTCAGCAAGTAAGGTTTTATCCACTTTTGTTCATCTCTATGGCTTATTTTTGAATAAAAACTTCTAAAATATAGTCTCAGTCTCAATTCAGAGATTTATAGAGGAAAGCTAAAAATAAATGGGCTTATTTGGCTAATTTTTACTGCCTGCATTTGCTAACTCGTTTGTTATATTTGGCTGCTGTTGTGGCTTCATAGCTGTCAGGTACTTCTGCATTGTTGGTTTCTAGGAGACTGTTAGGATGCTCCAAGGTTTAGATTTCTCATTGCTGCAAGAAGTCATTTGCCTGCTCTTGTTTGAAATTGTTTGCGAAGTGTGATGGCAGGGAAGATTCCTTTCTAACAAAGATATTCTCCACCTCGTCACTAAGAGAATTACCTGGCAATTTTGGGTTCCATTCTGGGCTTGGTCAGGTCTTTTCTGTTGGAAGGTAATTTCTTATTTCTAGATAAGGGGTAATGTTCTACTTTTCTCCCTACTCTTTTTCTTTCTTTGGTAAACTTTTGAGTATGAGAATTTTTGCAGTACAAAGTTGATCTTTGGAGACTTCAGGCATTACCAAATTGTGACAAATGACACAAGGATTTTGCTAGCACAGCAGTGTTTTGTGAACAAAAATGTTCCTCCCTTTTTCCAAGCTGTTTGTAATGCTGCTGCTTGTCGTTGCTGTTGTTTTGATTGTTTGTTTTGTCCGCAGGCCCTGCTCTTGGTGCTGAGAGAGAGTCACCGCACAAGAACTGTCTTTAGGAAAGTCGGTGGATTTGTGTACGTCACATCTTTACTCGTTGCCATGGAAAGATCTTTGTGCTCACCACCTAAGAATGGCTGGGAAAAAGTAAACCAGAACCAAGTGTTTGAACTGCTTCACACTGTGTTCTGCACATTGACTGCAGCAATGCGCTACGAGGCAGCCAACTCTCACTTCTTCAAGACAGAGATCCAGTACGAAAAACTGGCAGATGCTGTTCGACTGCTTGGCTGCTTCTCAGACTTGAGGAAAATAAGTCCCTTGAATGTCTTCCCTTCAAATACACAACTGTTTCAAAGACTTTTGGATGATGACCTAATATCCCTGGATTCTGTGTCACCTACTCTAAGACACTGCAGCAAACTTTTTATTTACCTCTACAAGGTAGCAACAGATTCTTTTGACAGGTATGAACTTTATCTTTTTATTTTTTCCTTCCTTTTCTTTCATCTTCTCTGCCTGTCCCTCGCCAATGTTCCCCAAAATAGTTCTCTTCAGATATCTTCATTGCAAGCTTTGTATTTCCATTTTAATCTACTTCTTTCTTCCTTCATTCCACTGAGAGGAGGAGAAGGTGTCAACATCTGACCAAATAATGACTTTGCTTGCTGGTGTTCTCCAGGGGATGCAGCATTTTCTCTCATATTGGATGTTTTTATCGTGGCAGCAGTTATGATAGAGATATCAGTTTATGGTTATTTTTGATGTGTTGAAGCAACCTGTTGGTTGATAGGCTGACAGGTTGCATTATCATCATTTGAACTACTAGTTTTTTATGCTTTTATTAAGTGAAATGAAAATTCAGTTGTTGAATGTCATATCTTAACTTCATGTTTCTTTTGATATGGAGCTTTGAAGTATAATACCATGATTAATTTAGAAACATAGGATCATTTAGGTTGGAAAATACTCTTAATATCAGGTCTAACCATAAATTTGGCACTACCAAGTCAACCACTAAGCATGTCCTTGAGTGCCACATCAACACATCTTCTAAAGACCTTCAGGAATGATGACTCAGGTACATCCAAGGGCACTCTGTTCCAATGCCTGATAACCCTTTTGGTGAATTTTTTTTTCCAAATATCAAATCTCAGCTTCCCCTGGTTCAACTTGAGGCCATTTTCTCTTGCCTTTTGGCTAGTTATTTGGGAGAAGAGATGGACCGTCTACTGCTATGACCATCTCTCAAGTAGTTTTAGAGACTGATAAGGCCTTCCCTGTGTCTCCTTTTCTCCTTGCTAGCACAAGACTGACATCTTGTTTTACATGAATTTGATTGTTCTTTAAAGTTCTAGGTAGTCCATAAATTATTGGGTTTTTTAAATTTAACTGGGAGACACTCCCACAGCTAAACAACCAGAATTTAAATTATAATGAGATTCAAAATGAACAGAAATGTGTCTTAAAGTTGGTTCAAAAGGACAACAAAACTTTGTGAAGTATGTATTTAAGATTGGCTTGTCTTAAAGTAGTTTTTGCCCACAATTTAAGGTACAAAACATGAAACACAGACCTAAGCTTCACATCTGGGACCTTGAAGCTAATTATACCCCAGCCATTGAATGCATGTCACCCTGTTCTAATAGGATGCACCATCTTGCCCCTAAACCAGCATATCTTAATGCTGTTCTCTTCTTTAAAGAAAATTTTAAAAACTAACAAACCAACAAAAAACCCCACCCTAACATGCACACACACTGAACTCTCACACACTCACCCAAAAGCCAACTTCAGAAATCAGCTTATTTGATCTCATTTTAAAGCATTATTAAAGCATTTAGGTAGCAGGAAGACAGTTTGTATTAAGAATGTGTTACTGAAACTGTAGAAGTTCACACTGGCTAACAGTAGAAAACGAGGAAACAATGGGGTAAGTAAATCCCATGGTGATGTTGTATAAGATACCTCACTAAGTTCCTTTTTGTTTTTTTGGCTGTTATTTTCAGTGATTTTTCTTTCTTTAAATTTTCTGTTCATCATTTATTATTGAATTTTCATTGACTTTATTTCTTCCCCCTGTCAGTTGTACCTAATTTACTGAAGCTTTACTTTCTCCTCTAAATTTCTGCTGTTGAACATTGAAAGATGTTCTGCTTTGCTGGTATCAGTAAATCTCAGCAGAGCAAGGAACAAGCAGTACAGAGTCACACCACAAGACCTGTGCACACTCTGCATGTCTGTGTGTTCACCTGAGGCTGTCGTTCAGTTTGTCCTTTGTCATCTGTGTTGTTTCCGAAGGGTGGATCCAAGTAACGATTTTATTGGTGCTTTTGTAAAACTAACAAGCTTATGGCCTCTGGTTTCTTCTCTAACCTCTCTGTCCTACCCCTGTCTGTTTTGTCTGTAGTCGTGCAGAACAGATCCCTCCTTGCCTGACAAATGAGACTTCTCTCCCCTCTCCTTGGGGTACGCCAGCTTTGTCCAGGAAAAGGTACCGACCCTTCAAAGAGAAGCTGATCTCGTTTCCGATTTTTCTCTCTCGCTGTTGTGTTTCTTCGTTTTGGGGGGAGGGATGTTTCTCTTTAGTTGCTGTTCTGAGGAGTGCATTTTCTCTTGTGGGTTTTACTGGATAAAAAAATGTAAAGGTATGTTTCATAGTGAATCCTAGGCAGTGATGAGATTAGAGACATCTCCAGATTCCCATAGCACTTAATGTTGGGCCTGTGTTTAAAAACCAAATAAAGCCTCGTATAAGAAATTATCTAAGGGAGATATGTATGACACTCTCAGGAGCAGTTCAAAGACATTCAAACTATACTAGTAGATCAATGAATTCAGCAGGATTTCTTTTTTCCTCACTAATTTTTTGAAGAAAGCTTACTTTTTGTGGAAGGTGAATGGCTTGTAAAGGTGCTCATTTGTTAGTAATTGCAGAGAATAAAACATAAAGAATGAACCTGTCAGTACTTGACTACCAAATGATGTAGAGACATGCTGAATTAAAAGGTTTGAAAAGCAAGCACAAATGGCTCAATTCAGAAATCCAAGCACTCACTTCCACTCCAAAGCTACAGTCTTTTCTTATGCATCTTAATGTGTCTGGTAGATTTTTTTTTTTTTTTTTTTTTTTTTTTTTAAAAAAAAATGTTTTTGCA